>LPNX011169370.1:304841-394139 GCA_001517045.1 Pseudotsuga menziesii | reverse complement strand
ATATTTGTGTATTAATGGTTTGGATTCATATGTATGCACATGAATATATATGTTTTTTTACAAAATATGAATATTTTATATATTTTTTAGTCAGCCGGTTTTTTACCTGGTTTTTTTCCGGTTCCGGTCCGGTTTCCGGTCCGGTTCACATTTTGGGCTTCGCCGGTTCGATGGTCGGTCCGGTTCTGATAACATTGCTTTGGAATAATCATAAAACCCCTAAGTCTAAATTTTCATGATCATCAGACTCCATTTGCCCACCTAACACACTGATCTTCCTCTTAGGGGAAGACGCCCTCCTTGGGAGGAGTATGTTTAGATCCGTAAACTGAGTGTTGCTAGTTTCACCTCTAATCACCTTATTTTACACCTAGCAATAAATGCGAGTGTCCAATTTCAGTTAATTTCATTGTTTATCCCTAGATCCAATTTTCCATGCTTAAAACCCTAGGGTAAATTGAGGCTTTTCATACAGACACTCGAAATCTCTTAGTAACAGTGCAAAACTCTAATTAACTATAATACTAAGAAATATAATCAAGTTTCCCTAGGTTATTCACTTGCATTCCTTGTTTTAGTGTCATCCTAGTTATAGGGACGCCCCATGGGCTTAGTATATTCATTATAGTCTGAAGTGCCGGTATCCTCGACTGGTGTGACATTTGAGTTCTTTTAGAAGTCTTGGATATTGTAGGTCGGAACTTTAGTTTCCTTTCCTCTACCATCTTGGATAGGATCACCTCATGGGGAAACTACAAGATTTGTGATAACATTACCTATTGAAAATGCCAGGTGGGAAATAGAACAGGTATTGTAGCATCCTGGTTTACAATTGCTTGAGGACAAGCAATTTCAAGTGGGGAGGATTGTAATGTCCTCTTCTAATGAAGCACCAAAGACACCCATTAACGTATTTAATTCCCACAAGTTCGAGCGGGTGTTGATAAAAAGGGAATTGATTGAGGATTAGTAGTACTGAGAGCAGAAAACAACATCACTTCAGTGTGATTAAGTCATCAATAGCTTAAAGAAGGTCGTCAGAGTAGTTATCAACACACATGCATATCATGCGGTCCTTAATTCACCTTGCATGCGACACTGGGCAACTAGGTTGCATGCATGCAAAGTTAAGTCATTCAAACCCCAACGCTATAAAAGAAGGTGATTCGAACCAAAAACGTATCCATGATTATTATTCACTTTGGAAAATTGGTTTCCAGAGCTCGGCAAGCAAGTTTGGGTTGAGGGTGTGAGTCCTTAGCTAGCAAGTGTTTTAGGCAGCAAAATCTATCTTCCCAAATCACTTTTCAGGATAGATCACACATATATATCATCAACACTTCAGACTATTTGATATTCATCAGAGATCTAGCATACACAAGATTGATCCTCCAGAAAGCCACGTATTTATTGTTGAGGTGAATTGAAGACATTGAAGGCAATTCCTACTGGAGCAGAAAAACAGTATTTATAATGTATGTTTCTTCCAAACTCTTCAGAAGGCCTATATTATCCTATCTAGTGATTTCCAGGGATTATCTTGCACATTCTGAGCAGTAGCGTATCATTCTATCCAGGAAGAGGACATATTAACTGCATGGGTGACTTCTCTCTCTTAGAAGTAATTCGCATATGAACCAGGAAAGCTCCTAAGTCTTGCATGTCATCACCAAAATCTTCAGAAGGTTGATATTACCCTATATACTGATTTTGGGCACTCAGTTCACTCATCCGGAGCAATTACAAAAGAATCAAAGCTCAAGAAGGGAGTTTTTATTGCATGGGAGAATAGCCTTGGGAGACTCACGTTTTCTGCTCTATCTTTTATGCATGGCCTGCATGCCTCTTACGTATTGATCAACAAACAAAGCTATAATTTTTGGTATATTATTACAGTTTATTTGAAGCAAATTTAGTTATATACTTGAGTTTTCTATGTCAGGGGTTAGTGCACTTTCTTGAAGTTACATGCAAACCATTCTATGAGTAATGAACATTAAAGAAACTCAAAACCTATAAACACATACCACAACCAATCAGTATAAAGGCACCACATATCAATTTGGGATATTACAGGGTTAGTTTAATTTGTAAAATATTGACGCTTATCTCTTTAGATTTTCTAACTCATTTGCTCTCTTTAAGTCATAATCATTGAATCAAACTTAATTTAGTAATTTTCCTAATCTCTTTAAGTTAGTTGCCTATAGGGATTCCCCCCTTAGTGGTTTGTCAGTGTCTAAGCCGCTAAAAGTAAAGGGAAGTAGTTGGAGGTGAGATCTATGCTATTTCCATAGTTGCACTAAGCTAGAACCCTTTGAGTCCTTGCATTTGGGGTGCTATGTTTTGGGGCAACAGGGCTCATGGGAGATAATGGCATTGCATGCAGTGTTGTCAGGGGCAAAAAAAGAAAAGAAAAAAAACTCTTTTGTCAAGTATAGGTTCCCTTGAAACACCAATTATGAGGTTCGTAGACTTTTTCATCTATGTATTAATAATGGCCTCTAAAGGAATGCAATTGACAAACTAATTGAGTAATGTGTGCTATTAATATTGATTACAAATAATTGTGCATCACAAAACAATGCAATGGCAATATATTATTTAACCATGAAAAGTTAGTCACTTTTGACATCACCCCTTTTGAGATCTAAAACATGGTCTCGATTCTTGAGACAACAATGTTTGTTGGAGTTCCATGACATTTATGAGTCACGCCTTCAGAGTGATGACCTTGGCATCAAAGGGAATTTTTTTTGCGTTTTTGAGGTAAAGCCATAGCTCAACTATCCAATTTGGAAATTAAAATATCTACTAGGATTTCTCCAGGATCAATAGCTTCATTAACTAATCGAATACGTTTGGGGTGACCTTTTAGAGGCTGTTGGTATAGAAACATTTTATGGATTATCAAGAGAGTCAAGAAAATTGGTAGAGTTTGAAATAGTAACTACGTCATTTTGTGTTCTTTGTGAGCCATGGTAGGCTTAAGAAGATCCTATGGGCAGGAAGACGTGGTCATGGAGTGCTAATACAATCACTATTCCTCAAATCTTTAGCGTTGCATGGTCTTAAATGACCAATTTAAGGCTGATTTATAGTGCTTCTCATGATTGATGGTCTTAAACAACCATCACATACAAAGAATATAATTCAGTGTGTAATTGTTCATGGCCCGGTGTTTTCTATTGATATATCTCTCAAATGACTGACATATGCAAAGAATATTACTAATTAGATAACATACATCTTTAAAACCAATTGTATTGTCTTTTAAATGAGTAATTCATTATTTATCATATTATACAAGTAATGATACATGTGGCAATGCATTGGAGCATTGATCAGTGAGTTAGTACCATGTGAGTTTCTATCCAATGAAGAATAGTAATGAATGTCGAGTGGTGTTAAGTGTGAGTTTTAGACTGCATGGGTGTTTGTAGACGGTCATACGCTATCGTTTTGCTGGAGGTAACAAGTGGTAGAGATAATTCACTAGTTACCCCTAGAATATGAGTAGTTGTATTTGCATTGGATTGCATATTAATGCTCCTCATTTAGTGCATATATCCAGTTCTATTTGTAAGAAGAAGGTTAAGTGGTCCATAACAGAAAAAATGATGATGCCTTCTATTTCAAGTTGGTTCAAGACACCAATAGTTGCTTGAAGTTGACACTATACCGTATGTTGAAGAAAAGGAAACCGTAAGAACCCTTGCAACTTGCAAGTTGCACCAAAATAGATAACTATCACAAGTAGGAAATCGGTATACACTGGAACAATTTGCAATGTGTTTGATTTAGTCAAGCTTGGACATGCCCTGCTTATACCTGTCTTGCTTAAATGGTGGTTAGATCTCCTCAGCATGCTATTTTCGACCCCTCAGGCATGTTGGTCTACTCTGAAGTATGGAGGGCATATGGCAAAGAACAAATATGGGAAACACATAAAAGTAATTGTAAAGGAGAATCATTTGTATAAAAGGTGGTCCCCCATATAGAGGAGTTAGAGACTTGGATATTGAAGGAGGAGGGTAAAAGGACCATAATCTTCAAGAGCAGATAGGCAAGTGCTTTCTGAAGATCCAGATAAATCCTCCGACAAGTACACTTGTAGGTGACTAGAGAAGTAGCAATGAAGCACATTGAACTTCCATCCAATTTATTAATTTGTAGATGTATAATCAGGTAATGTAAATTAAGGAAATTTGTATGCGTTTTTTCCTCAAACCTTGTATGAATTCAATTGTTCTACAGTTTCTTCTGTACATTTGAAAATTGTATTTCACACTGGATCCATATATGAAATCAACATAAGCTAGATCCTAAAAATAGTGAATAAAAATAGAAGGTTGGATGATTAGTTTTGTCACTTAAGGAGTTTTTCTTTAGAATGATAATGTGGGAGCATGTTCGCCTTTGCGTTTGGTTATTGGCATCAAAATCAGTTCTATTGGCTGTCCCAAAAGTTTTAATTTATTCCAAATTTCTCAATGCAATTATTCCATTTACATGCATGGTTGAATAACAAAAGTTAAAACAGCAGTCCAGATAAATTTGTAAGTGCTTAGTATTTTTCAATTTTTCGGTTGTTAAACTACAAAAATATTTTCTTTCTGGTCACAATACTACACACTTGAGGTTGCAAAAAGATGGTGAAGTCCCAGAATTGAAATCTATTGTAGTTTCTCTTAGTGAATTATGTTGCGCGATTCATGAATGTTTAATTAACCTAATTTATTCAATTATAGCTACCTACCGTTTTACTTAACCATATTTAACATTACTGTCAGCTTGTTTGTTATTTTAGTTGTGTGCCTTCATTCCCTTTCGTTGTCAACTTTTTTCCATTTTTGTTTCTTGCAGTTGGCACAACTTTCGGTAGATGACATGAGTGCTGTGAAGAATATGGAGTACTTAGGCATTTCAGTTAGTAAAAAGCATGGCAGTGGTTTCTCTCTCAAATTTGGCAATCGAAAGGTAATGGTCAGTCCTTTTAGTTTTAACCCATTTCTTGCTTTCTGTTTTAATGTGCTAACCTGTTTTGACACTCAGGAAATTTGTGTCTTTGAAGGTCACTTACATTTGTGTTGTTGCCTTTCTTAGAAAAACTCTGCTTTAAGAAAGGAGAGAGATGATGGTGAGAAAGCATGGGAGCTGTCTCGATTCTATCCAGTGATTGAGGTGTGTTTTACAGTTTAATAACAGGATTTCTGGAGTGATCATATAAAGTCTACAAAACATCTCATTTGGATGTAATGGTTTGTATTTGATGCTTTTTTGTGCTGGTATGGAAATTGTGTTTATCTTTAAGTTCAGCTTCAGGGAACATTTTAGGAATCTTTCCTCATTTATTCTGCAATTCAACCTCTGCTGTGTCCCTACATATTAATGTAACTTATTAATATTAGTTTTAATATGCTTCCTTGACTATTAGACTTTAGTGTTGCCTAACAAACATCAAAGTGGAAAGCCTTTGGCACTAGGGCTCGGAATTTGTTTCATCACTGTCGGATATGCTTGCACGACCATGACAGTCTACAAGGGGCTAACATGTACTGGGGAATTAACTAATTATTACTAATATCAATGTGATATTTTACAGTTCAATAATTTTATAAATGGGCACATCCATTGTCATGGCCCATTGTTTGTACTCTGTAAATACTAAAAAGTGGTTGATTTTATTTGCATAGAATCATCATGATTCATGATCATCATGCAATCAGTCACACAGTCCATTATATTGCATAGAATCATCACGATTGTTATTCAATCAATCAATTTTATCAATTTTTGCAACATTGTTTACAACTCTTTGTTGGAACACACAGTGATACTGAGAGAGGAGCGGGGGGGTTGAATCAGTATCACACCTTTTTATCAATTTTTTATTTTCGTTAATTATGCACCATTATCAATCATAAATATTCATCAACATAAAAGCACAGTACATAGAATCTTAATATGGAAACTCAATTTATTGAACATAGATTACAAAGAATGGTATGATACACCAATCTCCAATGATGGTGTGAGCACGCACTCACAGATTTAGCAGACACCGATCTGATAGGGTCACCAATCCCTTGTGCAAGTACAAACTTGTCATGTGGATGAGGACACCAATCCTCTTGTAAGCACCAACTTTCTCTTTCTGTCCTCTAACTGTCTTCGATTTCTGTCCAGATGTCTTCAAATCTGCTGTAAGATAGTTTCCAGCATAGCCCTCAAAATGTGTCAAAAGGTATCCTCAAGATTTGAAATTAGTATGCCACACAGTCCTCCAATTATATTCTTAGAATCTTAAGTTGGTCCAAAGGTGACCTTGAAAACCAGTCTAGACCAAAATTGAATCTCCTCCTTAAATACTCCTCAGCCAAATCGATACTGTGCTTCAAGACAGTCACAAAGAGATCTTTCAAACAGGACGAATCTACTATACTTTTACCTCAATTCTTGTGCCCTTTTAAATCTGCATTTCAACCCAGACTTCCCCTTGACTTTTCATTAGATTCTTTTCTGCCTTCACTTTCAGCTATTCGCTGCCTCAAACTTGTCTATTTTCTTATTCACTTACAACTCTAATGAGGGCACAGTTCTCCTTTATTTATACACATGCAAGTGCTCCTAACTGGACCGACTTGCTTTTGTTTGTGTGCCTTCAAAATTCCTTTTGACTAAGCCGACCTAGCATAGATTTAAATTCTAACTATTGCATTACCAAAACAGGGCCGACTTAACATTATTATTGCAAACGTTGTGTGTGATACTTCTTAAATACACTTCAACTTTGATACTTCATTATGACATTTTAATCGTTGCTTCAAAAGACTTTAAGGCTAACGTTTGACATTATTGCTTCATCAATGCTTCAAAGGTGTCATCACAAAACCACTTCAATATTCTTTGCCAATGTTGACTTTTATGCTCTTACTTGACTTATCCTTGTGGCTTGACCTTCTTTATTAATCTTCTTTTTCTTCTGATGGGTGTGTTGATGATCATTTCCTTCATCAATGCATGGCGGGCATATTTATATGTGTTGCGGGCATTTTGATGACATGGCTTGGCCTTCTTTGTTAATCTTTTTTTTTGTCTGATGGGTGTGTTGATGATAATTTCCTTCATCAATGCATGGCGGGCATATTTATAAGTGTTGCAGGCAATTTGATGACATGGCAGACCTTTTGTTACCTCTTGCGGGCATTTTACTTTAGTGTTGGCGAGCATAAGTCTTGTGTGGGCATACTTGCTTGTGTTAACAAGTGCAGGCATTTTTCCTTGAGACCTGCGTGAGCAAATTTCATGGCTTGTGCGGGCATATCCATGGCCTGCTGCGGACGTTTTTTAAGGGCCTACTGGCATTTTTCTTCAAGAAAGTGCAGGCATTTTCCATGATGTTGATAAGACAGTGCGGGCATATTTATGATGCTGTTGTGGGCATTTTCTGGAATCTGAATACATGTGGACATGTTCCTTAAGTGCGGGCATTGTCTCTTGGGCATTTTCATGTTAATGCATGCATTTCCATGCTTGTGTGGGCATAATGCTATGGGCATTTTCTTAGCCAAGTGTGGGCAAAGTCTTCTTTAACATTCAGTCCTTACTGCCACCTCAGCACTCTATCACATCAGCTCTGCCTCTCAGTTTTGCCTCTGGCAGCCAAGTTGACGTCAATGACAACGCAATGCCATAACTTTTTCGTTGATGGCAACGCCATAACTTCACGAATCACCTTTGTTGCATCTTCTTTTGATCTCTCCCTCTTTGACATTAATGACAAAGGAATGCTTTCTTTGATTGTGAATACCTTTTGTGAACGTTCAACAATGCTCCCCCTTTGATTGTGCCGACTCCCCTTGTCTTATGCTACATCTTCTTCTGCATAGACAAATCTTGTTGTGATACCCTCCCTTAGACTGCACCTCTCTGGTCTTTAGCAACTCCCCTTGTCAATGATTTTCCAATTAATCCTTCAAATGCTTTTATGCTGCCATTGATCCATCCAATCACAACCTTCAGAGTGTTGCCGCCTAATTCACATCTCAGGTCATGTGGCGGAAATGTCCACGCCACTGGGTGCGACCTTGGGGGCAAGCTTGAGCCAATTGTTGTCACCTGATACTCGACGACTCCATCTAGGCCAACTCCTAGTGAAGCCAAGGAGGGTGGTCCTTGTGAAAATAATCTAAGGTTGTTAATCTATGATAACAAAGCTATTCTAGGAGATGAACAAAATTATTGAAAACATGACTTCTGCAAATAATTTAGATCAACAACATGTAATTTTAAAGAAAAATTCCATTCAACACATAAATTAAGTTAGATAACAAAAAATAAATGCGTGATTGATGCAAATAGACCAGTGCTAATGGAGTCGGATAGTGTTGTTGTGACGTGAAAGTATTGCAGTTGTCTTGTTGGTCAGTTTTAAATTTATTAATGAGTTGATCAAGGAGTGGGTAAATTGTTGGTCAATTTTATTAAAATGCTAGTGATCCGAATTATTAGAAGGAAGAGGGAATTCCAGATATACCCAAGGGGTACGAGTAATGTGTCCGGAATTGCTTAGAGGTGGTTTTCACAGCGAAATGTGGGCTAAACCGGAGTCGCAGGGGTGTATCCAACACTGCACCAAAGGAGAGTGTAGCTTGACAGTGCCCTGCAGTCACTATTTAGTGGTTCCCGCTTCACTTGAAGACTTTGCCCACAACTTAGCAATATTCGAAAATGCTGGATTTTTGTTTGGGGATCAATATAAAGATGAGACTAATGACTATTCAATCAAATCCTTTTTAGATACAACCAACTGATCAAACGAAGCTGCAACGAAAGTGGAACATACGAGGATAATAGCCTTGTTAAATTTTACGAATTTTGGAACATGTTTTCTTGTTTATTAAGACCCTAAGAGTATCTTTTAGGTTGTAAACCTTACTCAGGAAAGCAAGGGGTTACTTTTCCAAAAAGTAAAAAGAATTCAAAAAAGAAATATTTTTTAACTAACCTACCACGAATCTCTTTCTCCTTTTGGGTAACTCAAGAATGCATGGGATTAGTATTTCTTTTCCTTGAAGCAATAAAGAAAATATAAAAATGATTAAACAAGAAAGCAAAACTAAACTAACAAAAAGTCAAAACATGAAAATCACAGCGACATAGACCCCCTAGGGGGGATGGGGAGTGGGTGCGTAAGAGCCTACCCAAAACTTTATTAAATTTATTACAATCCTAAAGAAACGCACTTTGGTCCTTCTAATCTGGATCCAAAGGCTTACAAACAGATAGAAAATGAGTTTTTAGTGAAAAGACGAGCTTCGTTGGGATCTTAATGGTTCATTTTTCTCGAAACATTTTCCAGCACCTCCTCTTTTTTGTTAAACTTGCAAAAATCAGCAAGCTATAAAGTACAGAAGATGCTTAAAGACACTTCATGGATGTCTTTGAACCACCTCCAGAAAAAATCCGAAAAATCTAGTTTTGAGGAAAATAACCAAGGGAATAAAGCTTCCCTTGGGATCTTGGCTTGCTTTTGGGCAGCTAATATGATGCACTAGATGCTTGATTAAAACTTTAATGATCCAAAAGAGAGTACTCTTTCAATGCAAACCTAAGTTCTAGTTTTTAAGGTATTTGCAAAAATTGAGACCTCTTAAGCTAAATCTACTTTATAAAGATGAAACCTTGAATGAACTTGAGGTCTAAACTCTTTCGAAACTTTAAAATGAGATCTAAAGTATAATTTACTCTTTCAGTCAATTAGATCTACATAAACAAGTGAAGGTAACCAAAGTGAAGAAGAAAAGGTTTGAGAGAAGGTGAAGCAACTGAGGCTTCTTGAATTTGAACCCGGAAACCATTATAAGTGGATCAAAGAGGGATTTTGTGTTTTCCTTTGAGATATCAAGAATGAAGGAAAGATCACACAAGAATCTCTTCCTTTCGAGAATGGAGTACCTGTAAACCTTAGCATAAACTTGCCACTAGAAACTTGTCAAGACTGTAAAGCCTATACTCAAGATTACGAGATCATGCCCGTAAACAAACTAAACATGAAAAATCCATTAGTCGTTAAGCATAAACAAATAAATGTTGAAGCTAAACAAAGATTAGTCAACTCCTCATTCCTATGGATTAGAAATAATCACTCTTAAGGCAATATATTGACAAGCAATGAATGGACAAATTTAACTAAGCTACAATTACATCAATGAAGCACAAAAGACAAATAACATCCACACAACCAAGATGATACACCCATGTAGCCTCCAAAGCTCTTATTCATTAAAAGATAAACACGATTACAATAGCAAGATGGTAGAGCTTCAATCCTTCTATACGGAAGAAGAGGAAAGAGCCTATTTATATAGAAACTGGAGCCCATGGGGGCACATCCTTCAGTGGCAATAGAGGTTGAGTGCTTGAGTGAATTGAGGGATTGAGAGTGAGTTAGGATGAAGGGAGAGGCGCCACATCTCACAAGGAGTTGCACCCTCACCTAATAGATCCAACTCGCCAATCAAAAGATGTCAATTAGTCAAGTCGCGAGCCATAAAAGAGGGGACGCATTCACAAATCGTGGGGACTTGCCACCAAGCTTTAATTCCAATACCAATTGGTCATGTTTTATTTGCCACATGACCATTTGCTTTTATTAAGGGAAGGCGCACTCAACAACTCAATATGCTTCGCTACCTTCTCATTTGGGTTCCACACAAGTCACCTTAACCTCTAATGGAGTCACATTCAACTTGAGATCGATTGCCAATATATCACGTGGGTTACGACTGCCAACATGACTCATCCGATTTGAGATGGTGGGCACATCTTTAATATAGTGAAGTCACCACCTTCCAATCATTCACTTAGACCATGCTTTATGTTTTAAACAAAGTCACTTTCCGTTAAAAACAAACTTAGCCACCTTCTTCAAAGCATGTTTGACTTTTTTCTTTTATTTGTCCCTTTGTCAATTTGTCACATCGTTAGCATTAATTTGACATTCTGATGACCCTTTAGCAAAATATGGCTCTAAGCGACAATTTAATCACCGAAGCATATAGAAAGTGGGTCTTTGGGTAAAGAGGACGCTTTGAGTGTGAAAACGAACATCATCACACCAAATTCCTCCTCCGGATCATGCTTTTATTACAATTTGAAATTTCCCAATTAAACCATTAAAAATATGCCCATGTTTGCGGGAAATTTTATTTTTCACAAAACTTTAAAAAAATCCTAGGGGGACCTAGCACATGTCCATATGACTCAAAATTAGCGTTTAGTATGTTCATATACATTGACACCTAGGCTATAATAATCTCCTAAGGCCTAACCACCAAGACAACTACCCCAACTTTGGTGGTATGAGTGAAAAACTCGAAAATTATAAGTCGTTTGTTCAACAACAAATAATTAACAAGGGAAAAAAACACACTGGGCTAGTCGGAATGATGTCTAAGTCCTAGGAAGCCGAGTGTTTTACAAACAACCTATGCTAGTACATTTTTTACAACTTTCCTGCAGGGTATGAACATGTGGTGAAATAATAAAAAATGGGGCCTTGGGAGGCCTGAATGGATTTCTGAACTCAGAATCTGAATAAGTACTTGTTCATCTTTGGCGGTTCACTTGAAAATCCAACTAAGTGAAATCTAGTTGGTAACATCTGGCTTCAACTGTGGGACGTGCGATTGGTATGAACCTTTTGGAAATCGATCATATGAGAAACCTAGAATCTTTGGTTCCTGCAGAAAACTGAGATAAGTCAGTCACATGTATATAAATAACCAAATGAAACCATAAATTGTGACATATGATATAACAATTGAGCTAAGACTGTTTATTGTTGTTGCCCATATCGAGCTGTTGCTGCCATTTTGATTTTGAAGACTGTAGCTGTGTATTGTTGTTGCTTGTTGAAGAATGTGGGAATGTTGCTTATGGGACTATTGCGTCCTATGGTTTCCCTTGAAGTGATGCATTGAGACTAGTGTGCCGTGTTGCATCGTGACCTAACGCCTCTCTTTCGCTTCGTGGAGCCGAGTACTAAGACCAGAACATAGAGCAACCAATCAAGAATAGTGCAAAGCTACTGCTTGTTACTGTGTGGAGCGAGGGTGTCATGTGTTGAGGAGCTAAGTTAAGGAGCTGCGTGAGAGCTGCAACTCCACTTGAAGCTACTGCGTATTATTTTTTTGGTGCCTAAACCGTAATCTCTTGCTTCGACTGGTGTGGTGAGCATGGAGATGCCTTTTTTGAGGATTGTCCCTTATTGAATGTTGCATGGACTGGTGACTGTGGTATGGTGTAAACATATTTTGATGATGGGCTTAATATGTTATGAATTATCTGTATGGAGATGTTATTGCATTGAAGAGCGTGGAGACTTGGGCTGTAGTTGGTGAACGTTGACTAATATACATTGTTGCGTAGAACAATCGTAACCCAATTTCTGACCGGCGGTGCTTCTATAAGCTGTGACTGGAGGAGCTGCCTTGAAGATTGCATAGAATTGTTGGATATTGTTGCAGGTTGGAGGAGTTATTTGCTACATATGATATTTCTGCAATAATTTTGATTGAGGCACTGTTATTGTTGTGTTAATAACCTACCATGGGGTGTTGAATAATGTCAAGTGCTGCATTGATACTGTTGATATTGTTGTTGTGTTGGTATTGATATTGTCAAGTGTTGCATTGGTGTTGATCTTTTCCTTTGCATTATCTATTCCGTTCTATTGTTATTGTGATCAAAATACTACTTTCCAAACACCACCCAATATAACAAAATATGAGAGATGGGTTTTAGAGAATGATGAAGGTATTAATAGCTGTTGTCTATGGTTTGGTTTTGTGGGCGAAGTTCCGGAATTTCTTAAAGGGTGTGCCAACTTAAAATGCCACGAGAATGTTTTTTTGTATAGCAGAGACTAAATTAAGAATAGTTTGCAGATTGGTTGCAAATTATGACCACTATCATTATTAATGAGAAAATTATATTGTTAAGAGTAGCAGAGACAAAGATTGTAGACCATTTTGTACACTTTTGCAGATATTGCAGATTGCCAACCAACTTGTTGCATTAGACTGTTTTGTGGAGTTTGAAGACTATAGCAGCTTGTATTGCAGAGATCTTGAGGAGTGTGAGGAGTAGCTTGTAGCAGAAATATATTGATTTTTGAGGATTGTTTGTCTAAGTAGTTTTCACACCACAGCGGATCATCTTAGGTAAACCATTCAACTTCAAATTCCACTTCCGAACTATCATTTTTGGTACTTGCATTCATTTTCTTGTAAGTGTCAAAATTGAAAGAAAGTTGAGTTGCACTGTACTAGGGTTTGTTTCTGGTTGAAGTCGACACCCTCCAACTATTGAGTTTGAAATTCAATTGTTGAATCTATTTGTAAAAAGGGTGGAATTGCAAGAAGCCCTCAGTTTGTTGATTGAATCAATTGTAATTTGGACCTACTTGCACACGGAGGCCTCACCTAGTCCTCATAATGTCTCAAACCGAAGAAACATTAGAGTTATTGAACACTCTAATACTTACTTTTATTGACAATTCAATCACGATTAGCAAAGAAACTCTCCAAACTGTTATCACTCATCTGCAGGATTCGAAACCCAAGGAGGATGATGTGTAGCAAAAGAATCAACATTTTGAACTAGTTCTTGTTTAGAGAAACCCTCTCTTTGAATATGAAGATGATTCCTATCAGTTGCTAGTGCACGACCAAGACAGTGACATAATGTTAAAAGATGAAGCCCCTTGTCATCATGTTTAGCATAATCTATCCAAATCCATCATCAGACCTTGGGAAAAACTCAATATCAACAAACAAAACAAGCATTGGATATAATAAGGATGTGACCTTTCATACTCCAGATTATTCAAAACCATTCAAGTTTCAGAGTTCTGGATTTCTTCAAGATGAGTCATCTTAACCTGTTCTAGATGAACATCATTGCCAACATTGTCAACAAATTGGCCACATGGAAGAGAAGTGCTTCAATCTCTATCCTTGTCAGCTTTGCGGGAAGCAAAAAGTTCTTCAGATAGATGTTTGACACTGAAGAAACTTGCAAGATTGAATATTTGTAGATTTTTTCGATATTAGTTCACACTGAAAATCTAACTTCAACACTGTCACAAATCTCTCTAATCCCAAGCAATATACTATTTACTGATCTCAATCCCAGAGAATATAAAAGCATAAAACAATGGATTATAGCTTGCAACACATGAGATATCTACAACAACTTAACAACAACAATCACACAAATTGGCACAATGTTTTTGGTGAAATGACCCTAGAAACCCTTGTGAGAAAACCAGTGAGAGATGGAAGTAGCTTTTATAATCTTTATCACGTTTACAATTGATACAATAGAGTAATCCAACGTGGACTTATCTCTGACCCATACAAGCCCTACCGATCAATTCTGATCAAATGGAAGACTGAGTGAAGTGCCCCTCTAGCTGACTGCTCCCTTCACTCTGAATGAATGCACCCCTCCGCTCTGAATGTATCTGTCTCTGAATTGCTATCTTATCAAGACCTATCGCGCTCCTGCCTCCAGATCATTATCTCAGTGAAGCCCTCTCTTAGATCTAGTAAGATCTATCTCAGAGCTCGCCCTCCTGTACTCAAGAAATGCGCCCCTTACTGACTAGTGAATCGATACTGTGCTCTGTAACTGGATCAACCTCTCTTGGAAACAATCTCTCTCTATAATGTTCCGTTTTTCATAAAGGGAATAACTGAGGACTAATAACACTAGGAGCAGAAAGGTACATCAATTCAGTATTATTAAGTCATCAGTGTAGAAAGAAGGCCATCAAAGTTCATATCCTAAAGCATGCGGAGCATGCGGGCCTTGTTTAGTTAGTATTAAAGTCAACATCAAATTGGATTTGCATGCATGCAAAAGTGAAGCATAAACCCTAAAAGTGACATGCAAACCCTAAAAGCATATGAAGATCTATTTAAGAAGGGTTATGGGACTAAAGGACATATCTATTGTTATTGTTGATTGATTTTGGAGTTTCAAGCAGCAGCACAGCGTGCAGCCACAACAGTTGGGGTTGGAGACAGTGTCTTCAGCTAGTGAGGGTTCGGCAGTGAGATATCTGCCCTAGTCTCTTATTGGGATAGATCATTCAGGTTTATCCATTGCATTCATCATATACTACAGTATTCAGAGATCCAACACATTCCAAAGGGTTATTAAGAGATCCACGTTTTGCAGCCGAAAGTAGCAGGGAAAACATAGAAGGATTCGTTGGGACCACAAAACTTAGTCTTTCCTCTGCATGTCAGATTCCTCTTTCTCAGCAGGCCTATCCTACGGTATGCAGTGATTATCAGCGATCAGTTTGCTCACCTGGAGCAGCTATCAGCCAAACAGATCAGTTGGGGGCGTGAGCAGCAGAACTGCTAATCAATTCGCTAGGCACTTAGAGGCAGCCAAACCTCCGCATGGGCCAGGCCATCTCTTCGGCATCAGCAGACGGACAAGCTCAGAAAGTTTCAGCCCAAACAGACCTCTCCTCCTACAAAAACGTCACCTTTAGTCTGGAGGGTTTTTATGGTACTGCAGGGCGTTAACACCGGAGGAAAAGAGCATTATTAGACGACCCATCCGAATCCTTATGCATGCAGCTATCTTTGGGGTCATTATAAGCTAGAATATCAGTGGTAAGTGTTAATTTCTCTTTGCAAAACCCTAACCCTAATTCAACTATATTTTAGGGCATATTTGCATGGCGAGTTTGCATGCACAATTATTTTGCAAATTTGTATGAGATTGAACGTGCGAGTCAGCACTATCATAGAACATTAGAGAATATTAGTATTTGGGATATTACAGTGGTATTAGAGCATGTTCCTGGCCAGCTGTGGGCATGCAAAAGTGTAAATGAATTCAGAAGACCCATACAACATTACTTATCGGAGACAGAGGTTTAGAAACAGTGATAGAGGAGAAGAGGAGTTAGAGGACATAGAGTTGGGGGATAGAGAGTATCAATTCGGAAAGGGCAAAGAAACAATGGCCGATGATGATAAGCCAACTTTCAATAGTCTCATATCAGCCATAAAAGAACTCACTACTGGGCAAAAATAAATGATGAGTACCTTCAGGCAAATGGCAGAGAAAAATAGGCCCACCCCACACAGTCCCTTGTTTCCCAATAGTGATAGGGTATCCACCAGTAGTAGTGAGGAGCACTTGCATACCAACATGCAGAGCCATCCCCATATATACAACAAGCCTTCCCGACCTACCATGCTTCAATTCTTAGATAGTCCAGTTGCAGTGCCTCTTGCACAAGTAGAACCAGAAGAATCCATGAGTGCCTATCTAAGAGAGTATAGAGTTTTAGGAGATGACTTCCATTCAGCCATGACCTTCACTGAATTCTGCCACTTTAAAAGTAAGAACAAACCCATAGCTTACAATAGGCCATTCACTTAGAACTATGAGTTACAACGCACTGTAGGGAAACTGACTATCCCTACATTTGAGAGTACCCAGGGTGGCCCAGCCTGGAATTGGGTGCAGAAGTTGGATACATACTTCCAACTCTACCCCATGATTGAGACAGAGGCCATTAAATTGGCTACTTTGCATTTGGATGGAGGAGCCCACGAGTGGTGGTACCACGGGTTAGTGACATTGGGTCACAATACCATCACATCGTACCCAGATTTTACACTGAAGCTCATTGAGCGGTTTGATCGAAAGGACTCTGAGGTACACTTTAGAGAGCTGGCACAACTCAAGTAGACATGTAGTGCAGATACATTTATTTCAGAGTTTCAGAGGATAGCACTAAATGATGGGGATGTGCATGAGGAGATAGCATTAGAGCCATCTTGTGAGTCTAGTGACACAAGCACATTCACTAGCCGGATTGTGGATAAGCCGTGTGATGAGTTGGAGTTGGTACACTCTTCATCACCTACAGCAGGGGCCCAGACAGTTATGACAGGCAAAATACATGAGGTACAAGGCAATGAGCATAGCAGTCGAGACAGTGAGCAGTCACACATGGAGGTTAGGGAGAGTTTATACAGTCATTAGATAGAGCTTCCAGATGATACTCACCGAAAGAAGATTGAACGTGTTAAAGAAAGCATTCTAGCAATGAAAGAGAAGACCAAGATACTTCGGAACACCATATTACGGCGAGATGTTGAGCTTACATCTCTTCGAGTTGTATGTGCCGAGTCAACGGTTAGGCTTTCTAGTATTGAAGAGTAGTTGGATTACTTGATGGGATAGCAAAAGAAACATACTATTGCATTTCAAAACAGTCTTCTTCAGGAGTACATAGACAAGGCTTCCGGTAGCTTGAGTCCACATTTGCATAATGGCAGATTGTTTTTATAGGTTGCCCAAGATCGAGAAATTGGGCAGCAGTATATGAGCATTCCAGTTGAAATCAGAAGGGCAGAATGTCATCTTGGTAAGATTATTCCTTGTGATGGTGCTTATGGATGAGGTCCTTTTCGGGGGTTGGATTGGAGAGAGATTAAGAGTTGGTGTCCTATTGAGTGGGCGATTCTTGGGAAGACATTCCTAGCCAAGGGTATAGTCCCACAAGAGCCTTCGGATATTTGGGATGAAAGATGCCAAGTTTGCATTGGGATCTAGGTGGGAGACCTTATGAGGGATGGATATAGTGTTTATTGATGGCGTTACTTGGGAGTCCACAGGATGCTCCTGGTGTCGATACTACGTAGGGTAGCGATGGATGCATTTTAACCTCTGCAATTCTCAGATTGATTTGGGACCCTAGTATTATAGTGATCGACAGTTTAGTGATTGCTAGAGGATGCTTACAGGAGGTCTCTTGTGATGGTACCTTGTTTTCACCGTGGTTAGTCACTCTACTTATAGGAGGCTTCCGTGGGATATTTTGTGATGGTACCGTGCAGTGCAATGCTTTGAGAAGAGGATGCTGTAGATCTTCTAGGATAATTTGGGACCCCGGGATCATCCTTGGATTTAGGTGGTTCAGTTTGATTGATTGTGGAGTTACGTTGGCATTGCTTGAGAACAAGCAATCTTTGGCGAGGGAGGACTGTAATGTTCCGTTTTTGATAAAAGGGGATAAATGAGGATTAATAACACTAGGTGCAGAAAGGTACATCAATTCAGTATTATTAAGTCATCAGTGTAGAAAGAAGGCCATTAGAGTTCATATCCTAAAGCATGCAGAGCATGCAGGCTTTGTTTAGTCAGTATTAAAGTCAACATCAAATTAGAATTGCATGCATGCAAAAGTGAAGCATAAACCCTGAAAGTGACATGCAAACCCTAAAAGCATATGAAGATCTATTTAAGAAGGGTTATGGGACTAAAGGACATATCTATTGTTATTGTTGATTGATTTTGGAGTTTCGAGTAGCAGCACAGCGTGCAGCTGCGACAGTTGGGGTTGGAGACGGTGTCTTCAGCTAGCGAGAGTTCTGCAGTGAGATATCTGCCCTAGTCTCTTATTGGGATAGATCATCTAGGTTATCCATTGCATCCATCATATACTATAGTATTCAGAGATCCAACACATTCCGAAAGGTTATTAGCAGATCCACGTTTTGCAGCTGGAAGTAGCAGGGAAAACATAGAAGGATTCGCTGGGACCACAAAACCTAGTCTTTCCTCCGCATGTCAGATTCCTCTTTCTTAGCAGGCCTATCTTACGGTATGCAGTGATTATCAACCATCGGTTTGCTCACTTGGAGCAGCTATCAACCAAACAGATCAGTTGGGGACGTGAGCAGCAGAACTGCTAATCAATTTGCTAGGGCACTTAGAGGCAGCCAAACCTCTGCATGTGCCAGGCCATCTCTCTGGCATCAACAGACGGACAAGCTCAGAAAGTTTCAGCCCGAACGGACCTCTCCTCCTACAAAAACGTCACCTTTAGTCTGGAGGGTTTTTAGGGTACTGCGGGGTGTTAACACCGGAGGAAAAGAGCATTATTAGACCACCCATGCAGATCCTTATGCATGCAACTATCTTTGGAGTCATTATCAGCGAGAATATCAGTGGTAAGTGTTAATTTCTCTCTGCAAAACCCTAACCCTAATTCAGCTATATTTTAGGGCATTTTTGCATGGCGAGTTTGCATGCACAGTTATTTTGCATATTTGTGTGAGATTGAGCGTGCGAGTCAGCACTATCATAGAACATTAGAGAATATCAGTATTTGGGATATTACACTCTCCAAAGTGTTCTCCCTCTGCCACAAATGAAGTGTACCCAATGTGTCTCAGATCGAAATCCTCTCTCTTTGTCAGGATGTGCCTTCTCCTCTCAAGAATGCGCCCTCTTGTATACATTGATTCACCCTCTTCTGTAGACACCTGTGTAATGTCCTGTTCTAATTAAGCACCTAAAAAAACCCGTTAACTTATTTAATTCCCATAGGTTCGAGCTAGTACTGATGAAAAGAGGGAATTGACTGAGGACTAATAATACATAGAGCTGAAGAGTACATTAATACAATGTTATTAAGTCATCAGTAGATTAAAAGAGGCCATTGGTGAAGTTATCAACTACCATGTGAAGCATGCAGGCCTTATTTCACTTTGCATGCGACATGTGGCAATTAAGTTGCATGCATGCAAAAGCAAGTCATGGAACCTCAACTCTACAAAGGAAGACAAATCAAACCCTAAAGGTATCCATTGTTATTATTCACCTTTGAGATTTGGTTTTGATAGATCAACGTGCAAAGTTGGGGTTGAGAGCGCAAGTCCTTGGCTAACAGGTTTTTTCGGCAGCAAAATCTATCTACCCTATTCACTTCTAGGGATAGATCACTCTGATCGATCATAGTACTTCAAAGATCATTCAATATTCAAAGGAAGATGATCTCATCAAGATGTAGGGGTTCATTATCAGAGGAGGCGCAAGGGTTTGCAACATGATCCTCTGAGGCGAGTTCATCTAGCTATTGTTGAAGATCAAATAATCAACTCATTCCTCTAGGGATTGTTTGTCCATCATCATGCATCTTATTGCTTACATATCAATCCTTCCACAGGCAATACCTGAGACCTAACATCAGAGGGACAACATATCCTTGCATTGGTGAATTGTACGCCATAAGAACAATTCATAGTGGAGCTCGAAGAGGTCATATTGTTTGCATGTTTCATCTATTCTCTTCAGAAGGCCCATATTACATTACTTGTTTATTTTGGTGATCCATCTTACATTTCCAAAGAAGGTACAATTGATTGAAGGAAAAAGAGGGTGTATTGTTTGCATGGGCGACTTCTATCATTAGAGAGCAGCTTGTATTTAAATAAGGGTCCTTCATATGGTCTGCATGTCATTACCAAACTCTTTAGAAGGCCACTATTACCCTATGTATTGATTTCGGGCATCCAGTTCAGCATTCTGGAGCAGTTACAAAATAATTCAAGGAGGAAGACGTTTTTCTTGCATGGGCGAATTTCCTTGGGAGGAAACATGTTTTCTGCCCTAGCTTTTGTGCATGCCATGCATGTTTCTTCCATATGGTTCAACATTTCAAGCTATGAATTTACTTTGAAGTTGAAGTATATTTCATCATATATTTGAGTTTTACTATTTTCAGGGTTTAAACACTATCATGCAATTTCATGCAAAACCACATTATAAATTGTAAGCCTCAAGAAACTTTGAAGCAATAGAAAAACCTCAAACAATCATTACAATAGCTCAAAGTAATAGTTTGGGATATTACAAGTCTATTCAAGTCTGATCTGATGGAAGACTGAGTCAAGTGCGCCTTTGGTTGACTGCGCCCTTCACTCTGAATGAATGCGCCCCTTTGTTATGAATGTATTTGGCTTTGAATTTCTATTTGATCAGGACCTCTTTACCTCTTGCCTTTGGATCACTATCTCAGTGAATCCCTCTCTCAGATCTAGTAAGCTATATCTTAGAGTTGGTCGTCCTCTACTCAGGGAATGCACCCTTCACTGACTGGTGAATCAATACTCTGCTCTGTAGTTGGATCAACCTCTCTTGGAAACAATCTTTGTCTCCAAAGTGTTTTCCCTTTGCCACAGATGAAGTGTACTTGATTTGTCTCAGATCTGAATCCTCCCTCTCTATCAGGTTGTGCCTTCTCCTCTCAAGAATGTGCCTTCTTGCATGTAATGATTCGCCCTCTTCTCTAGACACCTGAATCTCACAAGTGATCATTGACTTTTGCCTCACGAATGCCCTTTTTCTAATCTTCCAACGAGATTAGGGTTCCAGAACCCTAATTTCATGTTCATGCACAAAATCACACTAGTGCATTAAAAAATGCATGCATGCTCATGCAATGTGCAAATCTACTTTCCCATGCACATGCACATGCACATGCATCATGCATATCTCATGCACATGCACACCTACTTTCTCATGCACATGCATATGCATCTCTCATGGACATGCATCATGCACCTCACACAACAACGTTAGAACTTGTGCATCGCTGCACTTCTCGCATTCAACTGGAAGAAGTCATTGAAACCTTTGCATGTTTCCACCACTAGATCCATGACTCCTAGTAGAGTGCCTCTCGCCCTCTACCCTCCTACCTATACTGATAATGTACCTCCATGCTAGGCAGAATTGCATGGAGGACATCCCGAGATACACATATCTCTAACACTCCCTCTTAACAAGGGATGTCCTTCTCATAGAAGAAAGAATCGACGATTTTTCGTCGAGTTCCCGAAAAATCGTGATGTTTGGGGGAAAACTATTTTTATGCCAAAAAAATTGCGACTTTTACAACAAATCGCACCTAGCGTGGTAATGAAAAAATCAACGATTTTTTAGAAAGAATCGCGCCACGATAGGTAAAATCGTCGGTCTATAAAAAACGAAATCAGGGTTTTGTTAAAATGGATTTTCAGGTTTCTAGCAAACTCGCCGGCAGTTAGCAGCCCACTCTCAAAAATCGCGATTCTGTCTTCTATGCAAAAATAAATGAGAGGAAGAAACTATATGCATAAACATTTAAAATTCGTGGCAAAGGGTTCTCTAAGCCTATAAAACTCTGCAGGGAAGGAACCAGTTAACTTGCCTAGCGGTTTAAGATTCTAGACATGTTAATGTTGAAAGCATCGTTTCAGACTGTCTTTATTGAAGTTCTGCCAGTCAACGTTGGCTATTTTTTTTTGTTAACGAAGCTGGCTCTACTTTTGTTTTAGATCCCATTGCTGACGAGTATCTATTAAGTGAAATTCATCTAGATCGAATTGACTGTAGTTAACTCTGTTGGTTGCATGGATACACCATGTATTCAAGGCGTTTTGAACCTGGGTTTGAGCGTTGTGATTTTTTTGATTTAAACACTTGACCTCAATCGAGTAGCCAACTTCAAAGTCGTGTTACTTCCCTACGGAACTTTAGAAACTAATTATCCAACGATAAAATTGCTTTTTGCATTTGAGAGATCGTAGGGCTCCAAGATCTCTGTTTTGTGTCTCAAATAATTAAAACGATTTTATCTTTGATGAAATTTGGTAATGTACAAACCCTCACGAATCATGTTCATCTCTGTTCACGAATTTGGTAATGTTGTTCATCATCTGTTCACGAATCATGATCACGATTTATTAAGAATGAATTTTATCTACAAACCCTCTTGATTTGATTTCATGATGAACGAGAGTTTGAGCCTTGAGGGACGTTTGAAACTTTGAAGTTTGAAGGGTGTTTGAAGTTCAGACTCCAAATAGGGTTATTTTGTGTTTTTCAATATTTGCTGCAGTTTGTCGATTTTTGCCTATTCTTTTTGCCGATGTTGCTGAGAAGATGTTTTCTGGACCCTTGCCGATTTTTTGCCGATGCCGATGTTTTCTTCTATGGTCCTTCTAACAAGTCCTCCAGCAGAATCCAGATGCATCTTGCTCTCTGTTGTAGAACCTCTGTCTATCTCTGGAAGCCATCCCTCGACTGATCCTATACTTTGACCTGTAGACCTATGTTTGACTGTAGTGCTTCGAGATAACTCATCTCGCTCTTGAGCACTACCTGTTGTGTCATCTCGCCCCCCCTCTATGTTGCTAGATACCCCCAACATAGAAGTACTTGTCGAGCTACAAAAACTAACACTCCCTCTTAGCGAGGGAGGTACATCTGGAGAAACATCCTCCAGGATCAAACACATCCTTTGTTGCTATAGCTGCTCCCTTTGAATGAGAAGTCTTCTCGGTTACATATGCTACACTCTGATATGAAGATCTGTGAGCCTCCTCCATCAATGTCATCTTGAGAGAAGCCTCCTGCTCTCTCTCTTTCACTGACACCGATCCATGCTCCAAACTCTCTCTGGAACTCTATTCCACACTCTCTGAAGCTAGCCACATGCTAAACTAGCGACCTATACAACGAGCCTTGTCTGATGCTATGCCTCATCGCTGCATCCAAGGTCACTGCCTTTGAATATAGAAGACTTTGTCCATCTTGAAACACCATACTATATTCTTCATCCTGTAGAAATGATATTGAGAGAAAATCTCTCAGCTTTGGTACACACATCCCTTCTACCATTTTCAGTAGACCTTCTAACTCCAGCTGGAACATCATCGAACCTACTCTCCTCAATGCTAACCTCTCATAGCAGTCTGAGTTTGACTCTAAAACACTAAGGAACATTTCTTGCATTCCCATCATTTGCCTAGATGCATAACCTTATCTTTCACAAATCTAGGGTTCACTCTAACAAATCTAATGTTTGCTATCATAGATTTGATATCTGCTCTCATAGATCTGATCGATCTGCCACAGATATGGACTCTATTCTCACAGATTTGATGTGGATTTCCTATAATCTGAGCCAGATAAATTATGAAATGATTACATCAGCTTTGTCATATAAACATAAGACCTTGGTGCCTTTGAAGGCATGCTAGATCTCTAGGAGAAAACCCTCAATACTCAACAACTGCAATTGTCTCTGAAGGATTACGCCCCTCTGGCACATATGTGATCAATCTAGAAAGTGTGCCCTCTGTCTGCTCAGATCTCTTATGCAATCAACTTGAATCTCTTCCTGGGGAACTGCACCCACTCTCAGTCTCTAAAAGATGCGCCACATAATTCCTGTTCTCTGACTATCTCTCAATCTCTGAATGATCAAGCCATTCTCTCCTTAATCTCTGAAGAATATGCCTTAGTGACCAAGGAATGCATATCTGGCCCCTACTTGCACAGATCTAATCGATCTTTCGTAGATCTAGTCTCCAACCTCACAGATCAGATAGATCTAATATGAGTCCTCACAGATCTGGTATCAATACTCGTAGATCTGAACCCTTGACTGACAGATCTAATAGATTTGACTTGTGCCCTCACAGATCTGGTATGAATACTCATAGATTTGGTGTGTGATTGTCCTGATCTTTAACAAGGCTCTGATACCATGTAGATTTTTTTGATATTAGGTCACTCTAAAAATCTTATCTCAACACGGTCACAAATCTCTCTATTCCCAAGCAATATACTAATATTGATCTCAATCCCAGAGAATATAAAAGCATAAAATAATGAATTATAACTTGCAACACATGAGATCTCTACTACAACTTAACAACAACAATCATACATAAATTGACACAATGTTTTTGGTCAAATGACCCTGGAAAAACCCTTGCGGGAAAACCAGTGAGAGATGGAAGGAACTTTTATAATTTGTAGCAAGTTTTAATATTGATACAATAGAGTAAGCCCACATAGACTTATCTCTGAGCCACACATGCCCTGTTGATCAAGTCTGATTTGATGGAAGACTGAGTGAAGCACCCCTCTGGCTGACTACGCCCTTCACTCTAAATGAATGTGCCCTTCTGCTCTAATTGTATCTGTCTTTTAAATGCTATATGGTCAGGACCTCTCGCCCTCCTGCCTCTAGATCACTATCTTAGTGAAGCCCTCTCTCAAATCTGGTAAGCTCTATCGTAGAGCTTGCCCTCCCCAATGAAATGTGCCCCTCTGCTCCAGAAATGCACCCTTACTAACTGGTGAATCAATATTATGCTTTGTAGCTGGATCAACCTGTCTTGGAAACAATCTTTATCTCCAAAGTGTTCTCCTTCTGCCACAGATGAAGTGTACTCGATCTGTCTTGGATCTGAATACTCCCTTTCTTCCAGGATGCGCTTTCTCCTCTCAAGAATGCGCTCTCTTGCATGCACTGATTAACCCTCTTCTCTAGACAACCGAATCTCACAAGTGATCACTTACTTTTGCCTCTCGAATGCCTTTTTTCTAATATGTCAGTGAGATTAGGGTTCCAAAACCCTAATTTCATGTTCATGCACAAAATCACACTACTGAATTTAAAAATGCATGCATGCTCATGCAATGCACAAATCTTTTACACATGCATCATGCATACCTCAACGTTAGAACTTGTCCATCACTGCAATTCTCGCATCCAACTAAAAGAAGTCACTAAAACCTCTGCATGTCTCCACCACTGGATCCATGACACTTGGTATAGTGTTTCTCACCCTCTACCCTCTTTCCTATATTGATAATGTACCTCCATGCTAGGCAGAACCACATTGAAGACATCCCGAGATACACATATCTCTAACAAGATTCACTATGGGTGGATTGCTTCTTGGAAACGGTAAAAAACAATTAAGAAGATATATCATTCATATCGTAGAACCGGTCTCAAGTTCTAACACAACTTGCAATAGAAAATTTTTGTGCTTTTCATCTTGTAACTAACAAGGGGGAACACCATGAATTGATAGTCAAGTTTCAAGTTTCGAAGCCCTATCAATTTAACAACAAGCAATGATGACCTTCTTCAAGCAACCTGGGACAAGTGAGCTTGAGCCATAGCCATATTTGGATGCCATATTTAGAACTGTAGCCAAAAGACAGAAAGAGAGCCATGTTCCAGAGCATTCATTAGATTGCCGTATTCCATGTCTAATTTTGACACTCATAACCACCATGAGATTTTTCACTCCTCACTTTGTTCCTAACAAGGGGGGATAATGGATAGCCAAAAACAAGCGAACGAGAACAAGCAAGCTTGAACTAGAGTGAGAACCATGTTCCACTGAGCTATAGAGTTTGTGGTCATCCTAAAACCACCCATTTAGTGGAAGAGTTCAGCTTCTACTAGACATTAGATGGTGGTCCCCAAAACCACCATTTTCCAGAGGATTTGCTGAGCCTTCGTGCCAAGGTCCAGAGAGAACCTCTAAGCGAGAACCAAAGTTGTTGCTAAGTTTGAGAGTTTGTGGCCAACCTTAAACCACCCACTTAGTAGAAGACATCAACTTCTGTTGCTTTTACTATCCCTTTTGGTTTGTGGTCAGCCAAAGCACCAATTTAGAGAGCACTTATATTTAGCAAGAGATGTCAACTTCTGCTAGCTTGCTTGGCAAATTCAGATTGTCAAGTTGGAGATGTTAAGCTTGTGGGAGCTGTACACTTCCAGTTATTTATCTCTCGGTTCTTTGACTCACATACACCCCTTTGGATTAAAGGGAGGACTGCTGGAAACCTTAATTTGTTTAGGATTATGAGTCACAGGAGAACGCGAAAAGTCTCGAAGAGTCCAAGAGACTCTTGGGGAATATGAATCCAAGGGTCATCTCATTGTATAGATATTAAATAGGTACATATCATTAATGAGAAAATGTGTTTCAACACCTATCTGTTTGTATTTGTTTGGTTTCTACATATTTGCCCGATTGGGCTCCTGACAAATTTTAGAGCTAAGCTAGTATTTGGGGTTATCTAGGTCTCTTTAGGTAGCCTTAGAAAAAGCTTGGCTAGTGTCTTTCGACTCTCTCCCTTGGTTAGTCTAGGTTTGTTCTGTGTTACTTGGGAGTAGAAGCGAATGCAAGAAGCGGAAGCAAGAAGCAGAAGTAGGAGTGGGAGCGAAAAGCGAAATTTTCAAAAGCTTCTGGTTTGGAAACATTTCAGAAGCGTTTTTTATATAATATATATATTTTTTATATATTTTGATGCATATATGTCAACAAATGCATGTACAATGTTGAATTAGTTATGGAAAGCATAAAAACATGAAATAAATCATCATACCATATAACATCATTCATCAATCATCAATTATCTAGTAGTGAATTTGTCAACCACAGGTCCAATATCCATAACATCAACCTTAAAGCTTCAAATTTTCAATATATAAATAGGTCATAAACTAGGGATTCTTCAATAAATAAGCTATAAATGAGGGATTCCTCAAAAACTAGTTTTGAGGCCACCAACATCAATTTGAACAATCAACACCACTAACATCAAGGTACATAGAGGGGTTGATGTATTTGATTAAATGTCAATCCCATACCCTCATACATGATAAAACCCAGTTGAAACATTGCAATCTTTATCTATGTAGCACGGGAACCGTTCCCGTCTTTTAGGAAAATTGTTCCCAAAGTTTCGACATTCTAGGGAACTTGTAGGGAACTTTCCAAATCCACCAAGAACCGTTCTGGATGGTTGGGAACTTACTGGGAACTTGAACCCTCTAAAATTGGGAACTTGGGAACTATTTTTGCACGTTTCCTTTACCGAGAGTTTCCACGCATTCATGATCGTGACATGGGTTGTTAACAACATTCCTCGTGACCATACATATACATGGTTGACTCAGAATTTTTCTCTAGAAAACTAAGTTGCAGTTAAAGTCTATTTCGTGCTACCTTGTTGAGTTGGTACATTGATCTCTATCTACCGCTCGTGCTAGAGTATTCACTCGTCCCTATGCTGAATTGTAGTTACCGCTTATCAATAATAAGTATAAATCTATTTTGACTTTTTATATATTAAATAAAAAAAGTAAATTTATATATTTTACTATTTACTTTATGAATTAAAAAAAATTCTTTTAACTAATTGGAAATAGTTTTAAATCTTACTTTAAAACTAGATTCATATATTACATTTAAATAAAAATTGTCTTGATTTTTATTTTATTCTAATTTCAATCTGATTATTTATACATCTTTGCAAATACCGTAGCATAGAATGTCTTGTAAACCTATAATGTTCTAATACATTTTAATCATAGTTGACACAAAGCTGAAAACTTACACATTGGCGCGGCGAAAAAATCGGCTCGGTCCAGGAAACATCCTTTTGGGATATCTCGGCAAAGCATCGGCAAACATCGAGAAAAAATCAGCAAACTTTAAAAATACAGAAATATACATTTTTTTTCATTTTTTTAAACATCTAAAGCAACAATAACATCAAAGAAACGCATTGTCACATGAATATGGAAAGAAAACCGATATATAAGATATATAAGATGTCTAGAGATACATCACACATAAAAAATGGGTCATGTCCCTGAATCCTGACTCATAAAAAATATAACAAATGTATCTCATGATCATCATCATGACTCACGAGTCATCTACAATAAAATAAAGTAAATAAACTATCGATTCCCTCTATCCCTTTTACAGGAAAAGGTAATCGCTGTGCAAATGGCCTTTCCTCTAGAACTAGAAGTAGGTGTCCTTGAGGCTTGTGGGCCTCGTACTGGACTCTGATGTCCTCTAAAAGAAGACCCTGCAAAATGATGTCCTCTAGAAACTGGAGAAGGTGGCCGAAACTGATGTCCTGAAGAATGAGAAGGTCGAGGAGGTAGTCCTACTCCTCTACCAGTACTAGTGCCTGTGCTACCACCGGGTCTATCTCCCTCTAGCTCTGACTGTGGCACAATCCCAGAATCGGTGTGAAACTCCTCTGGAACTGGAACATGCTCATGCAAAGCCTTTGTATGAGTATCACCATGATCACTATCAGTATCATGATCATCCTCTAGCCAATTAGGGGCTACCTCCATAACAGGCTCCTCACATTCTGCCCTCCATGCAGCAGTGGTGTCAATCTCATCCAATGAAATGGTCGTCGCATCATCTTTTCTCTCATACTGCTTTACCCACAACCCGAGATTGTAGTGGACGTAGACCAAATCATTAAGGCGTTGAGTATCCAACCTGGAGGAGGATCATAAATATTAAATATTAAATTCATAATTTATAAATTATAATGCATAAATTAGAAGGTAAAGTGGCATAAACCTATAAATTAGAATTTAATAATTTATATTATATAATGAATTTGAAATTGTCTAACTTGTTGTGCTTTGTGGAGTGTACTTTTTCAAATACACTCTAGTTGTGCTCACAACCAGAAGAGCTACATGTCTGGCTGAGTAATTGAATGGCAAGCGTCTGTAGAATAGGTACACAACCACTATAGTTCTCCCAAGTATCTACAATGAAATTATGAATAAAATAAACATGAGAGACGAAAATAAAATTTAAAACAAAGAATTAGAAAGAGAAAATGAAATTTCAAACTTGAAAGTTGAAAGTTTGAAACTAGGTGAAGCTTACTTGGCATCAGGTTGGTCCTGTAATTTATTACTATATCAAACCCAAATAATCCTGTGGCTCTCTTATACATTTCCAACTCTTGGGAAAGCTGTGTACACTCAACTGCACCAGGTACCATCCTTTGGACACACTCATAGAATCCAGACCTAACCTCTCCATCAAATCTAAAGCCTCAGGAGTAAGCAAACGCAGGGTTGAGGTATAGCCCTGCAACATGAATGGGGCGATGGAGTGTGTGGTTCCATCGCGCATCAATCACCGCCCATATCATATGTCGTTTCTCCTGCCCCTGATCTCCCTTGTCCTCATAATAAGCATGGATGGATTCTTTGGCCCTATCCATGGTCTCATATAGGTAGCCCATTGCGGGCTTCTCTCCATCGATCAAGCGGAGAACCATTACCAAAGGTTCAGTGATGGTGCACACCTCCTTCACCGCACCCCAAAATCTCTCATCATATGCAACTAGCCTAAATGTGGCTTGCCCCTCTGGTCTAGTGCTAAATGATAAAGCATGCCACTCTGGTGAAAAGAACATCGCCTGCAAGTCCCACATAGAATTCAAGAGTGACTGAAGAGAAATAAAGCTAGTGGCAAAGCGTGTGATGGCAGGATGCACGAACTCTTTGTCACCTATGAACTTTCTCATCAAGCTAAGCACCACTGCATGGTTGTATATGAATTTTGTGATGCTCCGCGCTGAATCAATAGAATCCTTGATCCAATCAATCTTGCCTAAATCCTCTAAGATCAAATCAAGGCAATGGGCGGCACAAGGAGTCCAGAATAGTGTAGGATACCTGGCCATGAGCATCCTACCAGCAGCCACATAGTTCACAGCGTTGTTCGTTAACACTTGGACAACATGTTGCGACCCAATCTCTTGGATGAACTCATCCAACAAGCCACATAGTAAAGCCGCATCTTTGACATGTGTAGATGCATCCACAAATCTCATGAACATAGCCCCCCTAGGGCAATGAACCAAGAAGTTGAGAAGTGTCCTACCCCTCATATCGGTCCAACCATTCGACATCACACTGCATGATGTTAAGTCCCATGATCTTTGAAACTCCTCCAATCTGTGAGAGTAATCAGCCTTTTCATCCTGAAGGATGGGCCCTCTCAACTCTTCATAACTAGGGGGCTTAAACCCCGATCCAACCACAGCCTCAAACATGGACACATAAAATGGGTTCTTTGCAAAGTTAAATGGAATAGCACTCCATAACAAGCATCTACCAATAAGTTTGTGTGCGTCTTCTTTTTCCTTTACTTTCACCATGGATCTTATAGAAGGTTGTCTACCAGGGTTGCATCTTGAAGATACAATGAAAGGCGATGTGGACTGCTGTGTGGAGTGGGTATCCGTATCTGGGCTTGTCCCACTAGCCCCTACTCCTGCCGCGGACCTGGATCTTGAAGCAATTTGATTCCTCATAGCCTCCTTGTATTGTTTCCTTAGCCCAGTGCCCTCAATCGATTGTGTGGCCTTAGCAATGAGTTCTAGAGTTGTTTGGTTGCAAGAACCCGCATCATGCCCTGCTATTTGTGCAAGGTGGTATTTTAGCCTACTTATCCCACCTATCATTCTTTTCCCACATAGATTGCAAGTGAGAATTTGTCGATTGAATGGGTCAATAGGTGTGCCCCACTCCCAAAATGGATCCAAAGCCTTTGGCATCTTATATATGGAGTTATTATGGACAAAATGAAGCTTGAATCTTGATACTTTGAACTTGAAGTTTGAACCTAAGGCAAGAATAAAAAACGTTTTTAGCATCCGTGATTAATGAAAATGTAAAACACAAGAAGAATTCCAAGAACTATTGAGCATTCAAATCAGTGTTACAAACATCGTCGATATATCGGCAACATCGCGATATATCGCGACGTTAACTCACTGGCGATATATCGGCAATATATCGCCCCGATATTTTCCTCGATTTTTTGGCGATTTTTTCATGATTTTATCGCGATATTTGTCGATTTTTTTGAATATATCGCGATATTTGCTGATTTTATGGCGACATTTTCCGATTTTTTTGAATGTATTATGATTTTTTGCATTTTTGTATTTTTTAATTTTTTATTTTGTCGATATATTGCCGATGTTTGCCGACATTTTTGTCGATAAATACGATAATTTCTTTTTGGATCCTCGACGATATATTCGTCAACATGATATTTGTAACATTGATTCAAATATTAATTTGATGAAGGAAACAATGTTATCGGAACAGGACTGGTCATCGAACTGGCGAAGCCCAAAATGTGAACCGGAACCGGCAAAAAACCAGGTAAAAAACTGACTGATTAAAAAATACATAAAATATTCATATTTTGTAAGAAAACATATATATTCATGTGCATACATATGAATCCAAACCATTAATGCACAAATATGCAAAGTTTCTCATATATATAGCAAATATGGGTGCAAATATCCAAAATAGCACCTAGCGCAATACATCTCTGAGGTTCTGAACCAAAGTACATCGATAAAGAGGCTCTAAATGGCCCCTACAATCCAAAAATAAACCATAGTACTAATGAATAACAATAAGTGATCATATGGCACTACCCTACGAGCTACCTCTACTAGAGTCTAGTGTCTAGTAGTCTACTACTCTTCATCATTGTCATCCTCATCCTCATCCTCTTCCTCTTCATCCTCTTCAGGAGTGGGATTCTGAGTCCCATTTGATTCTGTTGGACCTGAAGGTGGAACCTCTGGAGGTGGATCCAAATCCAACCAAGAAAGGTCTTCATTATCAAATACTGGTGCTTGAGTCTCCACAACCCACTCTGATGATGGATCAAAGTCATCCAAGGTTATGTTGCATGATGTCGGTCAGTGGTGTCTTTGTTTAACAACTGGTTATGCCTCAGCCTAAGATTGTACTGGGTGGGGGGTCTTTAAATAGTGTTAGGAATCAGGATAGGCTTAGGGTTAGGTTAGAAGCATAGGTTAGGTTTTATTTTGTGTTTAAAAAAAAAATGTTTCGTGAGTCCCTAGTTCACGGTCGTACGACAGAGTACGGATCGACTGGTTTTGACTGGTTCGGCCGGTTTTCACCGGTTCTGTACCCGGTTTGGAAAAAAATCTGGTCTGATGAAATTTTTTTATTGACCGGACCAGCCAACCCTGTAAACTGGTCAGACCAGCCGGTTTTGCCAGTTCCGATAACACTGGAGGGAAAATAAATAGACATTTTTATGAGGATTTATAAGGATCTAGGGCAAGAAAAAAAAATGCCAAAACGGTTTTTGGCATGCAAAATACATAACAGTTGCAAAAAAATGCTTAAAACCATATAAAAATTGTTTTTGAAGATGGAGAATTAATTGGCAATGTAAATCAAGAAGAATCCCTCTTGGAAAAATGAGAAATGATGGGCAAATTTTTTACCTACCTTCAACTGTGATAATTGTGGAAAAAAACCCAAATGACAAGATCCTATCTTCAATTTGATGCTTGATGGGGAAGAAAATGTTGTCTGAATTTGTTGTTGGTCTCTTCACTTGCCCTCTCAGTCTCTTAGCTCACCTCTCAATTGCTGTTAGAGTCCAAATGAGAAAAAAAAAGAAAAAAACCAACTTAAACCCGTCTTTTTTCGGCCCTATCCCGCGTGGGCAATTTTTTGTATTGATTCGCGATTTCTCTGGCTGATTTTTCGGGCAAAAATCGACGATTTCTTTGCAAACATAGGCCCGATTTTTTCTACGATTTTTTGGAGAAAAATCGGTTGGCCGAAAAAATCGCGATTTTTCGGACATTGGCGATTTCTCGGCTGATGTTTGTAACACTGCTCTATACATATAGCCACAAATATAGGGAATATAACTTCTAAAAGTCCCCACTTTAGAAAGAGTCTACCTTATATAATCAATGGCGTGGGTGGTAATCTTGATTTTATTGTCATTCCATTTGCTAAGAGGTTCTAGTTACAACCGTAATATAAGAGATAAGCCAAGTCATTTGGCTTGTGTTAATGTTTCTTCTCTTTTCGTATTTTTTAATTATTTTATTTTTATACTTTTTATATTTTTTCAATATATATTATTGTCGTTCCCAACGTTTCAGTTCCTACAATTTTTGCGGAAACTTATAGATGTATCTAATGCTTGTACCCACGTTACCTATGTTCTTGCGTTCTGGAAACTTGTGCAACATAGTCCTTTATATAGCATTAGTATTAATCTAGGGTTAGTGCCCCCACACCCATCACTTATTTTTTGTTTTTTTTAAAGAAAAATTGAAAAAAAAGGATGGAGCATTTTTTTACAAGGAAGTGAGCTTCCTGAAAACGCTCCCAAATGGAAGTATTTAGGAAGTGCGCTTCCTGGACGCTTCCTTTAGAAGCGAGCTTCGAGAGCGAGAGCAGAGGGGGTGGAGGGGGTGGGGGTGCTCTTCCCCTCAACATGGGGTTTGTGTTGATTTTTCCTAAGCAGAATCGAGAGCCATTCTCTGGGATAATGGAGGCACCTAGTCAATTACCAGGAAATTGACCTAGTTTGGGACGGGGGGACTCAGCTTGGGGCTGAGGGCCATTCTCTGGAAGAATAGAGGCACCTAGTCAGTTACTAGGAAATTGACCTAGTCTGGGACTGGGGGACTCTGCCTAGGGCTAAGGGCCATTCACTGAATGGAGGCACTTGGTCAGTTACCAGGAATTTAACCTAGTCCGGGACTAGGGACGCAGCCTAGAGCTGAGGGCCATTCTCTGGGAGAATGGAGGCACTTGGTAAGTTAGCAAGTATTTGACATTGAGTCATCTGATGCAACCTAGGGCTGAGGCACCTGGTTAGTTACCAGGTCATCACCATAAGCCCTAGACCAGTTCTGGGCAAGTGATGCGCTCCTCTCCTTGAGGGACCTAGCTACCCTTGGTTGAGATACCTGGCACCTGATCTTGGTGGCAACGAGGAGGTCAAAATAAAGAATTAATAATTCTCCTTATTTATGAAGATGTACTTTGAGTGGGCATGAATGAACCACGAGGACGCTTGAGACTACTTGTTGTGGTCACAAAAATACTTGGAGGTCCATGTAACCCTAGTCTTGGTCCATGAGTGGCACAAGTCAAACACCAAAAAGACCTTTGAACCACAAAACATTAAAAGTCAAAGGGTCAAAGATGAAGAAATTAAGCCCTAATGTCAACTCCTAATTATGTGGGACCAACTTAAATGTTTGATGGAATATAAATGAAGAACATTACAACTCATTTTATCATCATCTTCATCACTTGATTGTTCCATTTGACTGAGGCAGTTCGTGATTGGGACACATCATCATTGCTGCTGTGGAAGAAAAATTTGTGGCTAAGTTTTCTTTTATTCTTTATCTTTTCCTAGTGTGGTGGCTCCTAGCTTGCTAGGGCTTCTCTCTTCACAGCACACGTTCCACAGTGGTGACTAGCGTAGCAATAGCAAGTTGCTACAGCAGGCTCGGTGGTGGCAAAGGCTGCTATAACAGGCTCTGTAGCAGCAACAAGCTGCTACAACAGGTTCCGTGGAGACTAGGGTAGTAACAACACCCTCGGTGGTGGCTAGGGTTAGAAGTAGGAAGGAAACAACCACGGTGGTTAGCAGTAGTAGGCTCGAGGGTGGTCACGGTTAGCAATAGTAGGCTTGAGGGTGGTCATGATTAGTAGCAACAGGATTCTACAGGCTCGGTGGTGGTTAGGGCAGTAGCAACAGGCTGCGCGGTGGTGACAGTGTTAGCAGCAACAGTTGCTACAGGATTCGGTGAAGGGAAGCAGGCTTCCACAAACCGTTGTTGAGGTGGCAGCAATACACAGGCCACGTGGAAATCAGAGCAGTATTAGTCAAGTTGACGTGGAAGCAGGTACATTACAATACAGTACATGTGGCAGCAGAGGAAGCAACAATAAGCCTGCGAGGGCTTCTTTGATTTTGGAAATTTTTTATGCATTCATCTTAGAATTCTGGGAATAAGATTTCTCTTTTCATGTACAAACTCAGTCATCTCATTTAGAGGATGAATTACTAATGCTTTGGGGTTTTTCCCCTTAAAAGGTTTCCCTGTGAATAATCGTGTGTTCAATTGTGTGATGCTTGGTTCACTACTGTACTTGTCTTATTGCTGTTAATATTTCAAGCTCTATCTCTAATACAGTTTGCTATTTTTGAAAATATTATACACATGTTAAAATTCAACATGGTATCAAAGCTTTGCTTGTGAAGATTACAGTGAGTGAGTAGATCTCTGTAACCTCCCTAGACCTTGGGACACTTACAGACTAAGAAGCAAACTTGTTGATCAGAGATGGCTACCAACACCTTCAGACTGGAAGAAAGGCTCGAGGGGTCAGTGAACTACAACTCATGGAATGCTAGGGTTATGGCCACCTTGGAAGAGAATGACCTTGATAACTTGGTTTTTAATGCCATAGAAGAACCTACATCTAATGTACGAAGGATTGCCTTTAAGAAGAAGCAAGCAAAGGCAAGAAGAATCATCTATGACTCAGTCAAATAGACCTTGATGCCTACCATAACACCATTGAAGGTTGCCAAAGAATGCTTTGACACCTTGACAAATTTATATGAGAAGAAAGCACCCAGCCATAAGAGAGTATTGAAGAAGAGGCGTCGTACATTGAAGATGGATAAGGATGAAGGAGTGGCCTCCGTCTTCACAAAAATTGCTCAGGTAAGAGACCAACTTTCTACTATTGGTGTACCTGTGGATGATGATGATCTTGTACAGACTGTATTCAATGGTCTTCCTAGTTCTTGGGAAACCTTTCTGGTAGCAGTAAGTGGACGTGAAACTCGACCAAACTTTGATAGACTTTGGCATGATTATTTGGAAGAAGGAAGAATTCAGAGCAGAACAAATGGCGCTAAAGAAGGGAACCTTGCCCTTACAACCAAAACAAGGAAGTCAAGAAGTGCTTCTCTCCGAAGAAGAAAGAAAAGAAGCCACAAGGTAAGCAATTCGAAGCTTCAAATATAGAATGTTTTAACTGTCATAAGATGGGACATTATGCTAGGGAATGTAGGAAGCCAAAGAGAAGGTTCAAAAGCAGGTTCCAAGCTTCTACAACAAAAGAAGAAGAACCTAAGAAGAAGAAGAAACTAAGTCTTCCAAAGAAGATGATCCAAGAACGGTATACTACTTGATCTCTTCTTTCTTAGGATCCATTACCAACAATGCTAACTCTTGGTTAGTGGATAGCGGAGCTTCAAGACATATGACAGGATTCCGTGAAGCCCTTACAAGCTACAGGAAGAAGTTCACTACTCAAGTAGAACTTGGGGATGACACCACCTACAAAATTGGAGTTGGCTCAACTTCACTTCAACTTGAATCGGGGACAGTTTTGCATATGGAAGACATACTATATGTCCCTAGTTTGAAGAAGAACCTCCTCTTTGTTATTGGATTAGAAGATAAAGGCTACAAGGTTCTCTTCATGGACATGAAGGTCCTACTATGGGCAAAGAATGAGAAGTTAAGCTCAACATAATCGATTGGAGTTCGAGAGGGAGGTCTTTACAAAGCTTCGAGAGGGAGGTCTTTAGCAGCAGGATGCTTGGTGGTGACAGGGTTAGCAGCAGTAGTTGCTACAATATTCGGTGAAGGGCAGTAGGCTGCCACAAACCCTTGCTGAGGTGGCAACAGTACACAGGCCACGTGGCAATCAGAGCAGCAACAGTCAAGTTGGTGTGGCAGGAGGTACATTACAGTACAGTACACGTGGCAGCAGAGGAAGCAGCAGTAAGCCTGCTAGGGCTTCTTTAATTTTGGAAAAAATTTATACATTCATCTCAGAATTCCGAGAATAAAATTTCTCTTTTCTTGTACAAACTCAGTCATCTCATTTAGAGGATGAATTACTAATGCTTTGCGGTTTTTGTCCTTCAAAGGTTTCCCTGTGAAAAATCGTGTGTTCAATTGTGTGATGCTTGCTGTTGTTAATATTTCAAGTTTTATCTCTAATACTGTCTGCAATTTTTTAAAATATCATACACGTTAAAATTCAACAGTTTCTTCATTGTTGGACCTAGGAAACCTAAAAGAGGCTTCCCTTCTTGTAGTGACACGTTGCGAAGGAAGTCCATAGTTTCGTAGATTTAGCAGTCAATTCCTTGCTTATCCATTGCTCGCTAGGTTTTACATATTTAGAATATCATACACGTTAAAATTCAACAGTTTCTTCATTGTTGGACCTAGGAAACCTAAAAGAGGATTCCCTTCTTGTAGTGACACGTTGCGAAGGAAGTCCATAGTTTCGTAGATTTAGCGGTCAATTCCTTGCTTATCCATTGCTTGCTAGGTTTTACATAAACAAGCCTTTGACAAAAGCATTCTTATATTGCAATATAAAATGTGGGAAAATCTTTCCAATCTCATAAATGAAGAAATTATAAATCAAACGAAAATATTTGAAAGAAAAACCTAACCTGCTATAGAGCAGTGTTTTAAAAATTGGTCACTTCGGAACCAGAATCGATCGAGTTGACCGGTTTAATCCTCATCAACATCGAATCGGGACAAAACTTGGCTCGGAGGCCAGTTTTGTACAGAACCAGTCAAGTCAAACCTTGACTCAACTAGTTCGATACCAAATTGGCCACAAATTGGTCGGTTCCGCATTAACTTAGCCGATTTAATCCAAATCGACTCGAGTGCACCCCTAGCAGTTAGACAAGGATTTTTAAAAGAAAATTGACTATTGACTAGCTAGACATTGAAATCGGTAAAATTAAATTCTTAAAAGTGACATTTTCCTTATATTTCATTTTATATCCTTTTACTTAAATTTTTAATGTTACCATTAATTGTTTCGGGATGTTTGAGAGTGGTTCCAACCTCATTGAAATTCATATGCAAAAAGTAGAATTTTAAATCCCATTCAGAATTCCATAGACTTGTTAGTTTTTAGGATTTCAGGTTTGCAACGTTTCCATTGGACTCTATCATGTATGAGGGCAAGGGATTGGAATTTAATCAAGCAGATCAAACTCTCTACATACCTTGATGTTGGTGGTGTTGATGCCTGATTGTTGAAGTTGATTGAACTCCTTTGTCATGACCTTAATAAAAATGTACCCTTCAGTCAAGCAAAATCACTTATTAAGCATGGGAAGCTTCTTCTAGCTTATTTTAACTCTTGGATTAGGAAGTTTCATCAAAATTTTAGGGTGTTGACTAGTATCCTTGGAGGATCAACTTTGAGATTCGAGGTAGAGGCAAGGGCTAGAGCATAAAGGAAGGGGGATTATGGTGCTATTGATGAATAGGATCCCAATATAGGCAATGATTTTGATGATTATGTATTTTCAATTTTGATTTAGATATGTATCGCACTTGGTGCAATTTTGATATATTCACCCTTACATGGAGTAGACTTTGCATATTTTATCTCTAAAGGTTTGGAATCATAGTTTGGAATCTTTAATATATATATTTTTCATTAAAATTGTAAAATTTTTCTGATTTTTTCAGTAGTCCGAGTCTTTGAAATCTAACCACTCCGAGTCATTGCCGGTTCCGGTTCTGAGCTGAGTAGACCCTTGTCCAGTTCAAAGTCCGGTTCAAAGTTTTAAAACATTGCTATAGACTTTAGAGATTTTGGATGATTTCTTTAATATTTGACATTTCTTGTGTAACATTAGGGAAGATATCTATAAGCAAACCTTACAAGGTGATGAATATTTGAATTAAATTTGTCAGAAGTTAACTGACAAGGTTAGGCATCTATCGGTATTTACAGATGGTATTTGTTGGGTATAATTCTTACCTTTGGTTATTTGCCTATCATGTGTCATTGAATGTTAGCCAAGTGGTTGGTTGGGTGAGTGCACAAGGTAGTTGTTATAGCACTCTAAGATATGATTGTTAACATGAGGCCATGATTGTACGTGTGAGTGTCATTAGGTGTATGATACATGGTTTAATTTTGAATCTCAAGTGTGGAGTTGGCTTTGCAACCCTATAAATTTCAGATGTAATCAAGCTTGTGAATATGGGGTGAATATAAGCAATGCTGTCACACTCGGACTTGACAAAGTCTTGGCTGGTCTGGGACTCGCCAAGATTATGACTCAAAAGAAGTTCAAAATTCAGTAACTCTATGCACAAAAAATATAGCGAGTTTGATGGCGATTAGTGAAAGTATGGTTAGTTTGTGGTGAGTCTTGGTGAGTTTGCTAGCAGTTTTGATTGCCAGTACTAAGGCTAGAGAAGACATGCGAAGCTTGGCTGTGTCAAACTACACTGTTATGAAGTGTTTATGAAACTTTGTCTCTTTATCACTTATGTTTTTTAACATTATTGTGGCATGTTTAGAATCCAGACTGTTCCTTGAGAGTGTGATTTTTACAAATAGAATGCTGGCTGCATGTGGTTGAATCTGTTTAGATTGCTGCAACCAACTACAGCTTTAATTTCAAGATTGGTTGATACATGATAGTTAAAATGAACAATGGTTATTTATTTTTTTTCCTTTTATTTCGTATGGTAAGAAGGTTTGACATGATTTCACATTATTCAAGTAAAGTTAACCCATTCTTTTCCATGGAAAGCTTATTATTTTCAAACCTAAGAGATTCCATTTTCTAATGGTACAATCTGTCTCTTTTCCCAATGAATGCTTACAGTTTACCTAAAATGTTCTATTAGATTAATGGAATCCTTTAATATTTTTCAATTGGTCATGGTTCAATTTGTCCCATTTTCATGCGTGTTCCTTTCTAGACTTAACTGATCAATTGACTTATATTTGTTACTTCGTAGAGTACTGATTCCTGAATTTTTGAGAGGTTACTATTAGCCTTGTTGGGGGAGTTCTGGTTGAGAGCTTCTGTTCTTTTCATAAACTATATTGATTTCGGGTCCTGGGAATCATGATTTTCTACTATACACATGATACAAAGGAGCTCCTTATTTTTACTTGATTTTGTCTCTTTGTAAAAATATAGTATGGGTTCTTTTCTTGATATGGTGATACTTGTTCTTCAATTTGTAAATGCAGAATTCTTATAACTTGATCCCTTGATTGATTTGCAGGAACTGATTGAAAACCTAGCAAAAGGGGAATTATCTAGGGATGAATATCCATTTGTGAAGGATCCAGGTTCAACTTTTCAAGCAAGCTGGGCAGACATCCCATCTTCGATAAACAACTCTCGACCAGCCCATTCAAGGAGAACATCAAGGGCAACTTCTACATGGGCCAGACCACGTCAATCAGATGATGGTTATTCGAGGTACTGTCACATCTTGATTACAAAACAAACCAGGTCCGACATTTCAGATGGATAAGAAAAATATTGGAAATATAATCTTTACATAATTCAAATACACCCAACATGAGAATTTCTGACTGTAACTTGACTTGAGATTTCTGTACGAATGCATGCATGTTCATTGTCGTCTCTCGGCTGTATTTCATCTGTGCCAGTTTACTCTTGGTATGGACATTTCATATAATAGCACCAATGTCTAGAAATTAATGAAAGTTTTCTGAGTTTTGAGCCCACCCGGTTTCAATGTCAAATTTTAAGTGTTTAATGCCCAACCCAGTTTTCATGTGGCTGGAAATTGCACAATATTTTTCAGACAAATAAAACACTGCTGAAACTCACTTTTAATGACAGAAAATTAAATAATAAATGCACGCTGTAAATTTCAGACTCAGAGATTTTTGGCAAACTTGCCCAGGAAAAACCCACAAGGGGAAAACCTGTTTGGAGCAAGAGATTTTTATTTCTTCAGCAAAATATAGAACAACAATTACAGTAGAAAATACAACTTATCTCCACCGCGATAAATGCACCCAGAACTTCCTCGAAATCTGTGCCAATGCCTTCTCGAATTCTGTGCCAAGTACAGAACCTCTTTTTCTGTGCCTGATGCCTCGAAAGCTGTGCAGAAAACAGAACCTCGATTTCTGTGCATAAAGTACAGTCCGTAGAGACTGTACGGCCCTCGAAAATCATGCCTGAGACTGTCCTCGATTTCTGTGCAGAATATGGCCTCGTTTTCTGTGCCGACAATCTTGGGATTTGTGCCCAGAAATCTCCTTGAACCGTGTGCCCAAAAAATCACTGATGTACGGTCTCCTCGGGATGCATGTTGTTTCTAAATCTCTTTGCCTCGAAAGTCATGCTGTCTCGAAAATCGTGCTGCCAAAAAAAAAACGCAGCCTGGAAATTCGTGCCCCTTCTCTTTCAGCTCTCTCCTTCACTCTTCTCAAAAGTGAATGCACTTTTCCTTTCCTTGCCTTTTTTGGTGAAAACCGTAGGGTAAGTGAATGGTCTTTTAATCCAATGGTTGAGATTGGCATAGATGAGTGGATGAGATTAAATGCTCATTAAAATCTCATTTAAAAATAATTTTACCCACCTCACTTAAATTTTTCCAAAAAGTGACTTTAATCTCTAAAGTCAAATTAAATGCTCATCTCAAGTCATTTAATGCAAGGGTCACTTTATTTCCCCTTTTTAAGTGACTAAGGCAAAAGTCACCTAGGGGAACACTTTCCTAGGTACAAAAATCAACACTCCCTCTTACCGAGGAAGGTGTTCTACACCATTCCCAACTTGTCTCTGAAGAAGACAAACTTGACCCTCCCCAAAGATTTCGTCAGAATATCTGCAACCTGCTCATTAGTGGAAATGTACTATAATTGCACAACTCCTCTCTGTACATAGTCTCGGATGAAGTGGTATCTGATCACTATGTGCTTAGACCTGTCATGAAAAACTGGATTCTTAGAGAGCTGGATGCAACTTTGATTATCACAGTAGATCACCGTAGGTCTCAGCTCCTGATCAAATAAATCTACCAACAACTTACAAAGCCACAGTGCCTCACAAGTAGCCTAACTGGTTGCCATATACTCAGCCTCAGCAGAACTCAAAGCAATGGACTTTTGCTTCTGACTGAACCATGACACTGCTGTTGAGCCCAAACCGAAACAATAACCGGAAGTGCTCCTCCGATCCATCACATTGCCTGCCCAGTTTGAATCTGTGAAACCAACCAAACTGACTCCACCCGAACCCCTGTAGTCCAATCCATAGTCCACTGTCCTTGCAAGGTATCCCAACACATGTTTCGCGGCTACCCAATGTACACCTCCTAGGCTCCACCATGAACTGACTAAGAGTGTTCATTGCAAAACATAAGTCTGGCCTGGTGTTGACCAGATACATCAGTGAACCAATGAACTGACGGTATAGAGTAGGATCCACCAACTTACCCTCAGAAGCATGAAGCTTCCTCTAGTTGGTGATCATAGGTGTAGATATTGGCCTGCAATCCTCCATACGAAATCTCCTTAGAACATCTACTGCATACTTTCCTTGTCCCAGGAAAATATGACCAGGCTTTTGCCAAACCTCCATCCCCAGATAATAGTGCATCAACCCATTGTTTGTCATCTCGTACTTTGAAGCAAGGTCTCTCTTGCAATGTGCAATGAGGCGCTCCTCCCCAGTAATAAACAAATCATCAACATATAACAAAAGAATGAGAGGATCTCCACCAACCACAATGTAGTAAAGGTTGGGATCAGCCTCACTCTTTTGAAAACCCATCGATATCAAATATGCATCAATCTTGGAGTACCAAGCTCTAGGAGCTTGCTTCAGTCCATACAAGCATTTCCTCAGCCTGCACACATGAGAATCTCTCCCATGAATCTCAAAGCCTCGTGGCTGCTAAGTAAACCTCCTCCTGCAGAAGACCATTGAGAAATGCGGTCTTCACATCTGGTGGATCTTCCAACCCATCTCTGCTGCTATAGAAATCACTGCTCTGATGGAAGAATAACGAGCAACCAGTGCAAGGTCTCATCATAATCAACTCCCTCTACCTGTGAAAACCCTCATGCCACAAAATGAGCCTTGTACTTCTCTGCACTGCCATCTGCAGCAAGCTTCACGTTGTAGATCCACTTGGAAGTCACAACAGACTTCCCCTCTGGTCTCGGTACTATCTCCCATGCATCATTCTTCATGATGAAATGGTACTCTTCCATCATGGCATCTCTCCAAACCTGATGCTGAGAGGCCTCCTCAAATGTGGAAGGCTCTGAATCACGAAGACTCGCAACTAGAGCCATGCCCAATCTATCTGGCATCACAACTGTCCTGACCTACTCCCGGGGCCTACCAAATGCCTCTGCTTCCTTCAAGGTGTCACGAAGCCACTTGGTCTTCCTCTTCCCTAAAGAAGGCTCCCAAACCGGTCTGTCCTCATTTGAAGTACTGTCAGATGTAGATGGCCCAACAACCTGTGAACAAGAAGCTGGAGTGCCAGCATCTGGTGAACGTTGTGATCCTGAAGCTCTGTATGTTGAACCTGTAACCTGAGACCCAAAACCTGTCCCCGATAAATTGCTGGCTGAACCACTGAAACTGGAGAACCTGTGCCTATACTGTGTGGTCCAGTAACCCCAGAAACCTGTGAACTTGTCTGTTGCACTTGCCATGTTCCATTACTGATAAATAGGGGATTGATCGAGGACATTTAATACCGGGAGCATATTAAAACCAATGTTACAAATATCGTGTCGACGAATATATCGCCAAGGGTCCAAAAAGAAATTATCGGAATTATCGGCGAAAATGTCAACAAACATCGTCAATATATCGGCAAAATAAAAAATAAAAAATATTTAAAAATATGAAAAATACAAAAAATCACAATACATTCGAATATATCAGCAAATATCGCCATAAAATCGGCAAATATCGTGAAAAATATGCAAATATTGCCAAAAAATCATCAAATATCGTGAAAAAATCAAGAAAAATTGCCAAAAAAATCAGGGAAAATATTGGGGCGATATATTGCTGATATATCGCCAGTTGCCGATATATCGGCGATGTTTGTAACACTAATTAAAACAATTATTCAGTATTATTAAGTTAGCAGTATAGTAAAGAGGGCCATCAGAGTTAATATCATAAAGCATGCAGGACTTATTTCTTCAGTCTTAAGTCAATGAGCGATTAGAATTGCATGCATGCAAAAAGTAAAGTGCAAACCCTAAAAAGTGACAAGCAAACCCTAAAAGTGACATGCAAACCCTAAAATCTATATAAGGAGGTTAGTTGTACCATAAGGACATCATTGTAATTATTCCTCTTTTTGGAAACAGGTTTTGAGAGCTCGGTGAGCTACTAGGCTTAAGGTGGATTGCCTTGACCTAATTGGATTCGGTGGCGAAATCTATCCACCCGAACTAATTGCTGGGGTGAATCATCTAGATTCACCATTGTGCACACCATCACATATCAGATCTATTGTGTTAGGGGCAGCGTGGAGCCTCTTACTGCTGGGCGCATTCAGCATTATTAGGGCAGCATAGATCTTCACCAATAATAGTGCATTCATCAAACCACTAAGGCAGTGAAATACCTTCACACCAGCTGCGTGGTCTTTACTAAGAGCGTGAGTCTCATGGAGGCAGCAATTCTCTTACTCACTGCTAAGGTCGTGATCTTTCTTAAGCTGGAACCATAGAATACAACTGCGATTTCCTCTCCTTTGGGAAAAAATCTTATTATTGTGAGAAAGAGGCATCTCCACCAAGCCTGGGCAATGATCTTCCTCTATCTACTGCTGCTGAGAATGTTTGTTGAAGACGTGGCTATAGTTCATGAAGGAAGGGTGTACCATCAGAGTTTCATGGGGGCTGAGCAAGACGAACTAATTGCTTATTGAGAGAGGTGTCTCCTATACTAAGCAAGGGCGTATTCTCCATTCACTGGGGCAAAGATTTCTTAATTTATTATTGTTTATCTACTGTTGAGATTGCGATACTAGGGAACTGTCCTAGTCACATTAAAGAGGGCTGTAATAACCCTATGGGCAACGATCTGTTAGTTTAAGCAGTGATCTATTGACTGGGAGGTTCTATCCGACTTTGAAGAATGTGTGATATCCTTTAGAAGCTTCAGCAATCTCTATTCATCATTCCAAGTATTCATTAGAGCTGCTTCAGCCATTATCTATTCCATATCAGCTCTGTGTAAATGGTTATTGTAGAGATCTGTTGGTTGAGGGCGTGGACATTGCTCTTGTGCCATTGCATTAAACTGTTGGGTGTTTCCTTATTGGTTGGACAAGTCACTTGGATAGGGTGAGTTCTTACTGCTGGGCTGATATTTTATTGCATGCAAATCATAATCTCTTCTAGCATCAAGAGAAACCAAACAAGGGCATCGACAACAAGGGGTTGTTCATTCTAATATCTGGAAACTGCACTACACAAATATATCATATTTGCAATCTTGTTCCAGGCTACTACAACCATCAAGCAATCCATCCTTATCACTATTTGAGAAAGCGTGAACCATCAATCTGGGAAAATAATTATTTGCATAGCTGGGACATTCTTAGGAATTCGTTATCTTCAGACTTTAGGCATCAATTTGATCACTAAAAGCAGCTGTACAGTCATATACAATTCAACTCTGTTAAGGCTCAAAAGGCTGCTACCTCAAAATCTGTATAAAACAGTCCCTCAATTTCTGTGCAGCGTACAACATCTTTTTCTATGCCAACCTTCTCGGTATTTGTGTTGAGACTCTCCTCGAAATCCGTGCCCCAAATAACTCAGTTGCACGGTTACCTTGGGATGCCTGCTGTACCAAAAACGTTCACCTCGAAATTCGTGCTGCTAGGAAAATGAGCTGCCTCGAAAATTTTGCCTCCTCTCTCTTCTCTCCTCTCCTCACTTCAATCTGCAAAAGTGAGTGAAATGGCCTTTCCTTGCCTTTTTGGTGAGAACCCTAGGGTTTATCTAATCCAACGGTGGAGATTAGATGAGATGAGCGGATGAGATTAAATGCTCATAAATCTCATTTAAAAATTAAATTCACTCACCTCACTTAAATTTTCCAAAAAATGACTATATTCTCTAAAGTCTAATTAAATGCTCATCTCAACTAATTTAATGCAAGGATCACTTTATTTTCCCCTTTTAAGTGACTAAGGCTAAAGTCACCTAGGGGAACACTTTCCTAGGTACAAAAATCAATAAAAGCACTCCACCTTTTATGTGCACAGTCTTTACCTGAAATGTGTGGAATGATATCGTCTTTAACTGCATCAAGAATAATTCTCCTAGCCTTACAGTCCTTGTTGAAAGTTGATAATGCTGCTGCATCTGTGGCAGCGGGAATCTGAATGGGGTTGGTTGTAGTAGTATTCTTTACCACTTTATCCCAAAGTTCATTTTCCTCCAAAATCAACATAGTCCTAGCCTTCCATGGAACAAAATTCCCTGTCCCATCTAGCCAATCTTCCAACCTAATTCCTGTAGCCATCTTACTGTCAACCCAACAAGGTGCTGTCCACTAACAGAAGAATTTACGGAGTTCTGGAAATTACTGTCTTCCTGCAATAATTTTAATTTTGTGCCCAACCTTGCTCTGATACCATGAAAGTTTTCTGAGTTTTCAGCCCACCCGGTTTCAATGTCAAATTTTCAGTGTTTAATGCCCAACCCATTTTCATGTGGCTGGAAATTGCACAATATTTTTCAGACAAATAAAACACTGCTGAAACTTACTTTCAATGACAGAAAATTAAATAATAAATGCAATCCAACAATCTTGGGATTCCTGCCCAGAAATCTCCTCGAAACTTGTGCCCAAAAAAACACTGTTGTACGGTCTCCCAGGATGCTTGCTGTTTCTAAATCTCTTTGCCTCGAAAATCGTGCTGCTGAAAAAAACGCTGCCTGGAAATTCGTGCCCCTTCTCTCTTAGCTCTCTCCTTCACTCTCTTCTCAAAAGTGAATGCACTTTTCCTTTCCTTGCCTTTTTTGGTGAAAACCCTAGGGTAAGGAATGGTCTTCTAATCCAACGGTTGAGATTGGCTTAGATGAATGGATGAGATTAAATGCTCATTAAATCTTGTTAAAAAATAATTTCACTCACCTCACTTAAATTTTTCCAAAAAGTGACTTTAATCTCTAAAGTCAAAGTAAATGCTCATCTCAAGTCATTTAATGCAAGGGTCACTTTATTTTCCCCTTTTAAGTGACTAAGGAAAAAGTCACCTAGGTGAACACTTTCAAGTCATTTAATGCAAGGGTCATTTTATTTCCCCCTTTTAAGTGACTAAGGCAAAAGTTACCTAGGGGAACACTTTCCTAGGTACAAAAATCAACAATTAATTGGTGGAAGATAATGCAGTGTATCAAGAGCAAGAAATGTACCTAGATATTTCTTTTTTTTTTCCTATATTTAGTAGAGAAAATCTATTCTTTTATACAGAATGTTGAAACTATTCACTATAACTAACAAGTTAATGATTGTCGTCGCCGCTAGTAAAGCCATTGAATAATAACATAATCTAATAAAACCAGTAATCACTTATGTTTTCCTATTTTCTGTACAGTATGTTCAATCTGTACATTGCAGCCTATTCATGCAGCTTATCTTTCTGAAAAACTCATAAATATTTAAGCATCCATACAAACTTTTGAAGAGTTTGAAAACCTAAAAGATCTTAATTTTTTTCTAAAATAGTTAGCAACTCTTCTTGAACTCTCCGTTTCCCTTGATTTTCCTTAAACTCAGACTGTTGGATCATATTTTGTTGTAAGGTAGCATTTTTGGCGTGTGCAGCTTATGTGCAGGGTAAATTTACTGAGCCAGAATGAGGAATCCAGCTATACATTAGAAACTAAGGCTATCACTTAACTCGGATTTATAAGCTTAATAACATTTATAGTATTTCAATAATTTGTTCTTTGGAAGATTGTCTTACAGACCTAAAGTGGTCAAGGACAAGTTGGCAGGTATTTCTCCTGGTATAAGCAGTCTTGTGACTTTTTGAAACTGCCGTGAGAAGATTTTGCACATCTGGTGGATTCACCTAGTGTATCAGGTGTACCAATGAGGGCAAACAAGAATGTCCCCTTTCCTCTACTCAATCTTGGGTCTCGTTATCATGCAAATCTACTCCAGCAGATGTGGCTAATAATTATAGGCCACCTAGCCTTGTCACCACTAGATGCCTTTAAGTTCAGCCTGGTGCTTTTCCAATCAAGGGGGTGTTCCCAAATGGTGTATGCTGCCATCTAATCAATAAATTTGTACAAAGTCCTAGATGATTGGCACTCTAAAGACCCACTCTAGTCTAATTAATCATTGAGGATGAAAAGTTGCATTGGAGCTTATAGTTTTACATTGAGATTACCACCCGCTCTACTGTAGGTAGGTTGGAACACCTGGAATCTTAATACACAAATCTTAGTGGCCATCTTCAAAACTTGGATCAGAAGTTGATGGGAAGTTAGCTAACTTGGACCAGACATTGGATCATAAGTTGGATAAGAAGATAGCCAACATGGACTAGACATTTGATCAGAAGCATCACTAGACCATAAGCAACTGGGATAACGTGTTGAATGAGATGTTGGCACGTCTGACAGCTCATGGTATACAAACATAAGACCACTGGTATGAGCAGCACAAGTAGCCACACCAGGAAGACACTTCTCACTAAGGACATTCTAGTTAACAGCAAACCCCTTTGGGTCCTCGCAACCAAAGTTACAGATATTGTGCCGGCAAATATATTGACAAGGGTCCAGAATGTAGCTTATCGGCAATATCGGTGAAAATATCGGCAAATGTTGGAAACTTCAAAATAATACAAAAAAAATATTTTTTTTCAAAATTTTAACATCTAAAGCAACAACATCAATTAAACATGTTGGTACACAAATATGAAAATACATAAGATGCATAAGATGTCAATTAGTGAATCATGATCACATATCGACAATAAACTGAAAATAATGAAACATGTTCCTGATAGAATGATAGAAAATTACATGAAATGATCAAAATAAATGTATCTCATGAGGCATCTAGATACTACATGGTACAATGATCAATAATAGGAATCATCGGTCCCCTCTACCCCTTTTACGGGCAAGCGGAACCACTCTTCCTCGGGAATTAGTAGGTGGTCCTATAGGTGCTCTAGATGAGACTGGGGTGGAACTAGAAGCTCCAATTGCTTGAGCTATGGTGGAAGGTAATGGGTTGAGGTAGAGCCCAATGTGAGTTGTCTCCTCCCATAATTAGATATCATCAAAATCATTGCCTATATCATGAATTCATCAATAACACTGTGTGCCCCCCTCCTCTAGACTCTCGCCCTTTCATCCACCTCAAATCTTGAAGTTGATTTTGTTAAAGATAGTGCAGCTGTGAGATCCATTCTCAGGGAGGATGGTACCCTAGTCAGTTAACTAAGGCAGAGTAAGACCCTAGAAGCTACCATAGGGCCTCAAGTAGTCTCTTAGGGCTCTTGGTCTGAGACCAACCAGGTTGATGCCATGGCAAAGTCCCTAGCGGGTGGCTAGGGCCCCTATGTCTCTAGGGTATTCTGGTCTAGGACCAGACAGTTGCATGGACACGATGTCCAAGTAGATCCTGCAGGTTGAGGCAGAGACATTCTTGGTCTGGGACCAGGCAGATTCTTGGTCTGGGACCAAGTCGTGCCTGTAGGTACATTCCTGGTCAGTTAACTAGGTGGATCTTGGTCAAGTTGACCAAGATGATGATGTGTAATGTTCTCTCTCCTAATCGGTTATTGCTAGGTTGTTTCTCAAGGAATTGGCCACCCCTTGATGATGTCACTAGCACCTAACCCTTAGGAGTAGTATTGAGGACTAGAGGATCACATCATCTAGTTTGGATCTTCTCGTTATACAATGATGATACAAAATATGTGTAACAATGTACCTTGAGAGAGAGAAAAGATTAAACTTTAAAGTCCTTGGTCTTGTTGGTTCTATGGGTAAAAGGGGTTGTTTATCCACCTTTATGGTACACCTTGGTCTTATGGGTATGAGGGTTGCCTTATCTTCTTATTGTGACCCTCCTTGGTTGACTTATGGTCTTTTATTTTTTTACTTGGTCCTAGCTCCTGTATTGTGTGTACCTTTGGTATGATGACTTTTATTTTACGGTTTTTATTTTCTGGACCGTTGATACCCTATCCTAAGTCAACTTAACTTTATGGTTTTTCATTTTTGGACCATTGGTACCCTATTCTAAATCAACCTATTTTTTATTTTATATTGGTAACGATCCTAAAACTTAGGGGTTTCCTAAGTGACCCTTCTAGAAGGCTTATCAAGATTATAAATTAAGTACTCAACTTCATTCTTGAGCATATCTTGTTCTGGATCTGATTCTTTGCCTACTTCTAAAGCTTGTTGCTGCTATTTGCTTGATGCCAAGGATACTTACTGCTCTTGGTCAGAGCCATGAACCTTGTGCTGGCTATCATACTTGAAACATGACTTCCTTGGGCTATCTAAATTTGAATTATGACTTCTTTAATACTACAGACCTAAACCATGACTGTCCTCTGCTGGGCCGCGACTGTGTTTTCTCTATGGTCGTGACTGTGTTTTCTCTGCTGGACTGCGACTGTGTTTTCTTTGCGGTCGTGACTGTGTTTTCTTTGCTGGGCCACGACTGTGTTTTCTTTGCTGGGCCACGACTGTGTTTTCTCTGCGGTCGTGACCGTGTTTTCTCTTTTGGGCCACGACTGTGTTTTCTTTGTGGTCGTGACTGTGTTTTCTCTGCTGGGATGCAACTGTGTTGTCTTTGCGGCTGTGATTGTGTTTTCTTTGCATGGTCATGACTGTGTTTTCTCTGCAGCTGTGATTGTGTTTCCTCTGCTGTCGCGACTGTGTTTTCTCTGGATTGTGATTGTGTTTCCTCTGCTGCTGCAACTGTGTTTTCTTTGGACCGTGATTGTGTTTTCTCGTCTACTATGACACTGTTTTCTCTACTGACGTGATTGTGTTTTCTCTGCTGGCGTGAGTGTGTCTCTCTGTTGGCATGATTGTGTGTCTCTCTGCCGGTGTGATTGCGTTTCTCTATGTTGAGCATGACGGTGTTTTCTCTGCTAACGTGACTGTGTTTCTCGGCTGAGCAGTGACTTGGATGGGTTGTGTTTTGTGAAGGTGTCTTTGCCTTCTTAAAAAGTGTTGCTGAAGTCTGTATAAAGAATTGAAGTTTCTCTTCATATTGATTAAGAATTTGAAGTCTGTACCCTTACTACCATAACCCTCTTAAGCTCTCTCTCAAGGTGTGTTTTTTGTTCATAATATTGTTACTATACAATAGTTACTATATAGTATACATAGCATTTGATAAATCATCTCAAGGACCAACTTTAACGCAGTGATCTGTGGAGTTACTATATAGTATACATAGCATTTGGTAAATCATCTCAAGCACCAACTTAACACAGTGATTAGTAGAGTGTTAAAGTTTAAAGAGATGAAAATTATGTTTGAATTTATTGCAGCAATACTATTTTGAATCTAACTTTGTTTTTTAATTCTGTTTATGCATTAAAGAATAGTTTTATTTTAAATCCTAAGCTAACCCTAAAACTTTAACAGATCCCCTAAGGACATTAGTCAACAAACTCAACAACCTACAATTTTGATGAAACTTCCTAAGCCAATCGTTAAAATAAAGTAGAAAAGGATTCCCATGCTTAATAAATGATTTTGCTTGAGCTAAGGGTACATTTTTATGAGAGTCATGATAGAGGATTTCAACAATCAACACAAGATACATAGAGGGGTTGATGTGCTTGATTAAATGTCAGTCACATACCCTCATACTTGATAGAATCTAGTGGAAACATTATGATCCTGAAATCTTGAAAACTATTAAGTCTATTGAATTTTGAATGGGATCTAAATTTTAATTTTTGCATATGAAGTTTGATGAGTTTGGAACCACTCTCAAACATCTTGAAACAATCAATGGTAATGTTAAAAGTTTAAGTTAAATGATAGAAAATGAAAGATAAGGAGAATCTCACTTTTACTTACCATGTATTTTTGAATCAGACCAATTAGTTCCACTCTAGTTCTAATGACACTGACAAAAATCTAACCCACAACGTTCTTTTTCGAATCCCATGCATTGTTTTAGTAGGGCGATATTTTTCAAAATCTCACGATATATTCCCAATATATTGTGACATATTGAAAATGTTGTATATGTTGCGATTTTTGAGTGGCGATATATCACCAAGGGGAATGGCTCACGATATATCGTGATATGAGCGATATATCGTGATATGAGCGATATATCGTCAATATATGTAACTATGCTCACAACCATAAGCCACCCTCCATGGATAGTAACACATGACATCATTTTCCTAAAGTGGACCTGAACAAGTTTGATGGTTCTAACCTATCAAGATGGGTCACCCAAATGGAACATTACTTTTCCCTCCATAACATTATTGATGGCATGATGAAACTTAGGGTGGGTTCTTGTATCTAGATTCAAAAAGATGGAAATGGTGGGAATGGCATAAAAAAGCCTATGGGCTCTACATCGCTTGGAATTTGTTTGGTAAATCTATACATGCCCTTTACGAGTGAGATACCCACTATTTGGGGCTGCTTACAAAGTTACGCCAAACAGGTTTAGTCTCAGATTTTATCATAGCTTTTGAGCAATTATGCATCCTTACAGAGAACTTAACAGATTCTTTCTATAAAGGATGTTTCATTAGTGGCCTCAAGAAGGCAATTAGAGCACAAGTCAGAATGCAACATCCTACTACTTGGTTGGAGGCATCTCAGAAGCCTCTAAAAGTAGAGATGTTGATTAATTCACAAACCAACAAACCCTCTTTCATTACCCGCTCATGCCTTACAGAAGTCAATTCATCAAGTACAATCCCTTTGCCTTTCTTGAAAGTACCTAAGTTATCTCCAATAGAAATGGAAAACTAACAAACATGTGAACTCTGCTCCATTTGTAATGAAAAATATGCTCCAACTCATAAATGTAAAGAACAAAAAAAAATCAAATTGATGCGGCCGCTCCTACCCATTCCAAAGACATCATTATGGAAGATACCCCAAGTTTGAGGGGGATGACCAAAGTCCTCCCATGCAAGAAGAGGTGGGATCTGAAGTCCATCCAGAAGAACCACTCATCTCTCTTCATTTTTTATCAGGCATTTCATCCCCATTGTTACACCCCTAGATCGTCGATGGCATGCTTGCCAGGATACACCAAAGTGAAGGGGTCGGTTGCCATTGTAAAAGGCCAAGTTCGGGCTTGTTTATGTAAAAGTGGTGGTCTAGCTGGGCTCAAGACCCATGGTTTGGTCATGGTAGGTCGTCTTGGTTTTCATTCCAAGAAGTGTTGGCTTAGTGGCATTGTTGACTACCCCTTGATGGGTAGAAGTTCCTATCGCACACCCCCCTTACCCTACTATACGAGGTACATCTCATATGGTAAGATTGGCATTGTTTTGACTGATTTTTACCAAGTTTTATGAAGTGCATTAACTGCTGCAATCCTATAACAGTAGTAGCATATTAAAGTTATATATCTTGGAATCCGTAATAAATTGTTACAACTCCTACCTCTCTCTTGGTGTTGTTTATGCTTCATTGTTTTGAGTCCATTAGGCATCGATCTTCGCTGAGAGGGCTTTCTTGGGAAAGATGTTTGGGTGTTGTTTAAGCAATTGCAGATATCTATCATTGACATCGGGTACCCCCCCTTGGTGTTAGGAGTTGACCTAAAGTGTTGAGGAGCTAGGATGTGGTGACATTGGGTTTTATCTCCTCTTGTGCTTACCACTTGTCGCATCATGATCTATGACCTTGGTTGAGGTGTTATTTTGAGCGATAACACCAACAAACTTTGAAACTTTTGTGTTACATCAAGCACCACAAAGTGGTAGTCTTGGTTGACAGTGGAAACACCCACAATTTTATTCACAGGCAAGTGGCTAAAGAAATACATTGTTATGTCCACCCAATGCCCAACTTTCAAATTATGATAACCAATGGAAGGATGATGAAATGTGGGGGGTGTTGTGAAAATGTGAGACTCCAATTGGGTGACTATCATCTCAAAACTCATATGTTGGTCATAGATATGGGTGGTTGTGATATATTTCTAGAGGATGAGTAGCTACACACATTGGGTTAGACATTGTTATGCCTCAGAGTATCTGTAGCATTCCCTACAGGTCCCCCATGGGCAGGGGTTACTTTTTTCTATGTAAAGACCAAGATTTGAGCATAGAGTGTTGATTCGAGGCTAGATACCCTTGATCTTGCCATGGATGGTCCTCTTGATTTCCACCTCCAAGAGGTGCTTTCCCTATAGGGGTTGGTGCCCTTGGGGGACTAATCACTTGGACGCATGACCACACTCATTTATTTACCATGTAAAAGGTGATAGCATTTGTTTAGCACACCTTATTTGCTCACTTGGACCTATTTTACCCCTCCTTTGGGCTGTGTACCCACAAATTGTACTTCCTTATTGAAGAAGCCTACAAGGATAATGAAGGGTTGAAGGCACACATCTGTTGAGGTTAGTTGGGGCATGACGTCCTCCTTTGGCACTCCTAGCACTTGGTGTAGCCTAATTGCACTTTTATATTGTTATCTCATGTCTTTTTAGTGTCTTAGCGCCAAATTTGTGGGTGAGCAAGCCAAAATGTTATATTTTCGCATTATCTTGTAGAGGCTCATAAATTTAAAAAAGGTGAGGTTAGGCTCCTATAAATAGCACCTCCCTTTCATTGAAAAAAAAAACAAGATATGGGTTCATTACAAGATCTTTTTTATTTCTCTTGGTTTATTGGAGCTCTTGATGCTATGCGCACCTCTATTGGGATGATCTTTATTCCTTGGAGGTTAATTTGATGAAGTTCTAGGGTTTCTTTTCCACATGCTATTGGTTAATGCTAAAGAATGGTTGTAATAACTCAAGCACAAAGGTGACCTAAGGTACTATCTTGCTCATCTTTGTTAAATGTTGGTAAGTTATATTTGTAACATAGTCTAATGGTGCTTTTATGGTGCATTATTCTAAATTGTTAGGTTTTTTGCTAGTATCTTGTTAACCTTGCATGGGGAGACCTTCCTTTCATAGGAGCTCTCCATTGTTACTAGGCCTTGGACTTCTTCTCTTTCCCTAATTAGGCTCTTCTACCTAGCCCTAGTGGTTGTTAGTTGATGCCCTAATTGCAAGTGTTGAAAGCCATTCTATGTGTTAAATTTTCTTAAAGATTATAGCAGTATATCTTAATTGCATTTATCAATAGGATCACTAGAAGATAGAGAAAGCACAGAACAATAACACAAGTATTTTTTCACCTGGGAAACCCAATTGGGAGAAACCCAGCAAAAATCTTCGTCTAGAGATAATAATTTTGAGATCAGAGTACAATGAAAAAGAAAAATATGGAAATACTTTCCAAAGATTGAAACCCTGAAAACAGTCTTCTTCTGTAGTGTATGCAAACTTCTCTGAATTGTTGTGTAGCTGCACTCTGCCAGAAACTGCGCACTTCACTTGTGCTGCTATGCTGTTGTTGTGTATCATAATGAGGAGAGGTGCCTCCTATTTATACTGTTTTCCCTCCCAGAAATTAACTAGGGTCGACTTCACTTGCGTGAGCAATAATAATTTTATATTTTATTCTTTTATTGCTGGCTTTTCACCCCAAGGATTACATTGTTCTTTCTAGGGTTTAGATGAATGATTACAACAAGTTCAACTCTCGAAGGAGGAGAATAAGAATAGCTTCTGAAGTTGCACAAACTCCAACCCTCCCTCTCAACAAGGAAGGTATTCTTCGGTCTTCATCAGCCTCATGATCATTTGGGTTTCATCTGTACATCTATATTGTCTCCATCATATCTAAACATACTGAAGGTTGTCTTTATGAATATGTTCTATCTAGATGTTTGAGAGAGAATCTTTTGCTACCTATCAGTCTTTATTGCCGATGAAATACTTCCATGGCTGGCTAGAGATCCTGGATGAGCACACGTGCACGACCGTCTACTACATGTTCGTTTCATCTACCGATGGGGTACAACAATACCTCGCTGAGAACCTGAACGAGTAGAAGTATGTGCAATCACATGACCATCTACTACCTGTCCAACTCATCTGCCGATGGGATCACTCCAATACCCGGCTGAGCACCTCGACGAGCAGAGGCACCTGTGTGAACCCGACCATCTATTACCTGTTTGTCTTATCTGCCGATGGGATTTCTCCCATACCTGGCTGAGAACCTGGATGAGCAGAGGTACCTGGGTGAACCCGACCATCTACTACCTGTCCATCTCATTTGCCAATGGGATTTCTCCCATACCTGGCTGAGAACCTGGACAAGCAGAGGTACCTGGGCAAGAGTATAGTGAGTGTCTCTCAGTCATCTCTCCCTCTCAAGGAGGGATACGTTCTCTTCTACTCCAAGTCTTCTGCGAAAGTATTCAAATTTCACCTTGGGAAGAGGCTTGGTGAGAACATCTGCAGTTTGGGCATCTGTCGGAATATACTATAGCTTGATCGCACCTTTCTGCACCATATCACGTATGAAGTGATACCGAATCTCTATGTGCTTTGACTTGTCATGAAATACAGGATTCACTGACATCTGCACACAACTCTGGTTATCACAGTGAAACACGGTTCGCTTTGGAATTTGGCCAAACAATCTTGCAAGAAGTTTACGAAGCCAAACTGCTTCTCAGGTTGCAGCCATATACTCGGCCACTGCAGTACTGATAGCCATTGCTAGTAGCCATATGCTCGGCCACTGCAATACTGATAGCTATTGAGTTATGCTTCCTACTACACCAGGAGACAACCAAGGTTGAGTGCCATGAAGTGTTTGGCGTGTTGCGATTCTTGTTTCTTCCTGAGTGCATTCTGCCCATAGCTTATCAAATTTGGGCAACTTGGTCCGACCACTTATAGTTTGGAGAAAAGACTCCCAAGATGGTGGGAGACCATTTAAGGTAGTCATAACGAGATCCTTTTCTTCAATATTGTCTCCACTGGACTTTAGCTTGTCCCGGAGCTCGGTGATCCTCATGAAATATGAGGCAATGTTCTCGGACTTTGTCATCTTCATATTCGATTGTTGATTCCTCAATGCAAGAGTCACATTGATGTTACTGTGTTTAAATAGCTTCTTTAGGGTTTTGAACATCTTTCTTGCCATCGACTTTTTTGAGATCTGAGGAACCAAGTGATCTCTAATTGAGTCCACTAAAATCCTTTTTGCTTTGGCATCATCCTTTCTCCTGCGAGGTTTGTTTTCTTCGGCGTCTGGTTCTGGGACCTTTGCCTTTACAAACTATAATAGGTCATTTTCTTCCAGTAGAATAAGAACCCTAGACTTCCAGGGGATGAAATTGGAAGCCCCTTCCAAATGATCTTCAATCTTCATGTTGATCATCTTGACTGTAGATCTGGATCTGAGACCCCGACAGAGGCTAGGTCAAAAATGAGTGTTGGAGTTTTGGAAAATTGACTCCACAGATAAATGAGCCCTAGAGAGGCGAGTTGAGTCGAGGTAGAGTTGAGCCAAAACTGTGGAGAAAGCAGGTCAAAACTGGAAACCCTAATTTCTGTTGCAGTTGCAAAATTAGGTTAAAATTGAAAATTCTAAGAATTGAATTATGTCTTCACCAAAAGATGCGCCCTCAGAGCAAAATTGCCAAGGCTCTTTTTTTGCCAAAAGGTTGAGTAAAGACCTTGAAAGATGAAACCCTAGTTTCGACAGGTTGCCAACAGAGTTCCAACAATGGCTTCTTCTAGCACTGCGCTGATACCATGTTATATTTTCTTAAAGATTACAGCAAATCTTAATAGCATTTATCAGTAGGATCACTAGAAGATAGACAAAGCACAAAACAATAACACAAGTATTTTTTCACCTGGAAAACCCAATTGGGAGAAAAACCAGCAACCTTTGTCTAGAGATAATAATTCTGAGATCAGAGTACAATGAAAAAGAAAAATATGGAAATACTTTCCAAAGATTGAAACCTTAAAAACAGTCTTCTTCTGCAGTGTATGCGGACTTCTTTGAGCTGCTGTGTAGCTGCACTCTGCTAGAAACTGCGCACTTCACTTGCGCTGCTATGCTGCTGTTGTGTATCATAATGAGGAGGGGCGCCTCCTATTTATACTATTTTCCCACCCAGAAATTAACTGGGGCCGACTTCACTTGGGGGAGTAATAATAATTTTATATTTCATAATTTTTGTTTTATTCTTTTATTGCTGGCTTTTCACCCCAAGGATTACATTGTTCTTTCTAGGGTTTAGATGAATGATTACAACAAGTTCAACTCCTGAAGGAGGACAATAAGAATAGCTTCTGAAGTTGCACAAACTCCAACACTAAGAGGGACGCCGGTATCGATCTCTCGATGCCCTAGGGATTGAGACAAGAATCATATTCCCTATCTTTCCAACAAATCTATCTCTCTTTTATCAATTTACATACCTTTTATTTTACATGCATTTTTTGTATCTTGAAAGACCCTAAAATACCATATTGCTAGAAAAACCCTAAAAATTTAGATAAATTCATAAAACCAAAATTATTTGCAATTTGATAATTCTGGTCCACCCATCAAATTCTCCCTAGTGGATTTATCCACAGATCTTTGAGGGCATTCCATTTTGACCTAATGCGTTGGGAAATGTTAAATTGGCCAAATTAGGGTTTTGCAGGGACCTTGATCAAACCTGTTTTTTTTAAGACCTTGATTCGTCCCAGAATTTGAATAGGGGGATCAAAGGAATTTTGTGTTCTTGAGAGCCATCAGAAAAGTGGTGTTCTTCTTACCTTGCCATTGCTTCATATTACAAGCACAAACATATAAGGATCAATTAAACCCCTACAATTGAAGGCAACTTAATGCAATTCAAGCATGTGACTACTCAAAATAATCAAAGGAGCAATTCAAATCATGGTTCTCAACAATTCAATTTCAGAATCAACATCAATCTTTAGTGAACTTGCAACAGTCATTTTGTAATTGTCAAATTGAGTAATTGGGTACATTCTTGGTTGGACCCGACACCCCGTCTTTTGAGTCTAGATAAGATATTTCTATTAATGTCCAACAAATAGGTCAATGGGACTGTGCAGTACCATGATAACAATACAAAGTGGGAGGTCAAAAAGTAGCTCCTATAAAAGGCTAAAAAGCTCAAACCTAACCCTAACTTTATAAATTGAGAGCATGTCTCAGAGAAAAATATACAAAGAGAGATACGAAGAGACCTGGTCCAAGAGGTGGAACCCAGTGCTGTGAAGCAAAAATGGAAAAATTGTCACTGTAATGGGGCACTGGAGACACTGGAAGCAATGGAAATACTGGAAACACTGGGAGTATCTCTCCTACCATCTGAGGCCGAGTGGAGGAAGCTCCAAAGAGTACTTTGTCTGGAGGAAGAACTAGAAGAGGAACTGTGATTGGAATCCTTATCAACCTCAAAAAGTGGTTTGTTCTGAACAAGGACTAGTTCAGAATGTTGTAGAAGAGATTGTTGATTCTTTTTCTGGAGTTCATCATGAAGAAGCTGTGTTTGTCTCTGAAGAAGTTCTAATTTGGCTTGCGAAACTTACAAACGAGTTCCTTTCCACACAAATGTCTCCCGCTCTTGTATGTGGGATTCAACAGAAAATTAATTGTTGGTTATTTAGGGATCTGCCTTCTGCTGGTAAAATTACAGTTTTCAGAAAAACACTTTAGGCCAGACACATTTACTATGTCTCTTGCTGGTTTCCTGCTGCTGACAAATTTGTCTCTCTGAAAAACTACTAAGAGGTTTTTTATGGTCAAAATTTGGGGGGAATTGTGCTTTATTTATGATTGCATGGAACATTTGTACCTTTCCCAAGCAATGGGATTGGTGAGGAACCTTGGAAAAGATTGATCAGATACAAAATCATCAAAGGCAAAGGCCCGTTCTTTTCTAGAAACTGTTGAAATTTATATTGATCATCTACCCCTATAGAGGATCTTTATGCTACTTTGTACCAAGACACGAACAATTTGTGCTTGGTTGACCTTGGAGATCACCAATATGTCAATGCCTCTTGTAGAGTTTGGTCCTGACTCCTGCGCACATGCTAACTCCAATCTATTTCAAGTCCTGAATCTTATGTGATACAGAGAACTCTGAACCCTTTCAACCTTATTATCAACAATGTGCTAAGGTGTTTGTGTACTGTCTCATAAATGTAACACTTCTTTGTCAATGTGTGCACTGTGAATCAATGAGCACAACTAAGGTATCTATGAAAAAAATCTGATTGAACAATATATATCTGGCGATTCCTTTGGGTTGATATGCCTCGTCTGATGTTTCTGGCTATATGACAATGCTCACTTTTTAAAAATTCATTTCATCTATAGCTTGGAGTTGTATGCCTTTATCAAACTACTGTAATTTGAAACTGATCAAACTGCCAAAAGATAATAACTGGAAAGCCACTACCTGACCATTATCAAATTTTGGAAACTGAAAGAACAGCTTCAATTCTTCCTATTGACTTATTGAGATGGTTGAAGATAATACATTTGGGTTGAAACCTGATTTCATTTGTATGCAGTGAATCAATTTTGAGGCATGCCACAAGTGATCCCAAGATTCTGGGGCAGCGCATTTTTGTATTTATTATTGGAGGAGCTACTCGCTCTGAGGTATATTATACTTATGATTGGTGAATTTAAGTTTCCATTGCTGATTTTATGTTTACATTAATATAAGGAATGATGGGTCATATTTTGAAAATTTTGAAGCTATAATATAGTGTTAAGTTTTATTTTAACTTTGGTTTCTCCATCCTTTCAATCAGTTGCGCACTGTGCATAAGCTCACTGAACAACTGAAGAGAGAAGTTGTGTTGGGATCAACAAGTGTGGATGATCCTCACCAGTTTATTACGGTAATATCTAAAAACTGATAAGACCCTAATTATTAATAGCATCCAACAGTTATCACACACTTACCCTGGTAATGAGTAGTTTCCAAGAGTTTTCTTTGTGAGCTTCTCCAATAATTAACAAATAATATCAAGAACATATCTCAAGCCTTACTTGAATCATCATATCTGAGAGTTGTCATTTCAGGCTTACCCTGATAATTAAGAAATAATAAATAATAAAGATAGAGGCAATGTATTTTATGATAACCTGTTCCAAGGTTGGAGCAAGGGTTAGCGATAATGTTGTTGATAATGCACTTTTTGCAAATGATTATGTTTGTTACAAAGAAAGTAAAAATATGCTGTGTAAAGTACAAAGATGATGAGTAATCAGTGTGTTGCCAGGGACTCATCCCCCAGCCCAGGAGATGTGTTCCTTTTATCAGGGGTACATTTCCTGTAACCAAACATCCCCATACTGGTAAACCCAAGATCAGGGGGCATCTCATGATACAGGGGGCATCCTCCTCAAAAAAATAAAAAAAAAGCTGTAATAGCAGTAACAGCAGCAGATCTTGACCATAGCAGCACCACCAAGCAATCAAAAATATGAAAAGTAATGTCCATAACTTCGTATCCTTCTTCATCAAATCGAGAGGCAAGTACATTTACAAATTCCTCACCCTCCAAGAGTTTCCTTATAATTCATCCCTCTCAAAATAATCCATAAATAAATTATCAAATTCAAAATTTTGAGAAAAGCTATAGTTTATCAAACCCTTTTCTTCATGGGATGATAGCATGGATGCTTAGGTTTTCTTCTAAATCATCCCTCTCAAAATAATCCATAAATAAACTCTCAAATTCAGAATTTTGAGAGGTTATAGTTTATCAAACCCTTTTTTTCATGGGATATTAGCATGGATGCTTGGGATTCTCCTTCATCAATATGTTCTTCATTTACTTGGCATTCATTGAAGTCATGAGGTGCTTCTTCATGTTGAGCTGCAATAGAATTCTTAAGAACCTCATGCCACTCACTTATGAATTCCCCTTGACTTAGGACACCATATTTTTAGTTATTAATACTCAAGCCAAAAGAACAGTGTTTACGTTTTATCTTTTATTTTATCCAAGAGAGGCCCTGAAAAATCCCTCTCATATAAAAACATCACATCATACAATTTCATTTTCTTGTCTTTGCAAATATTTCAACCCATGGGTGTTAGAATTGACAGCTGCAAAACCAAGATCACTAGAAGAAAGACAAAGGACAAACACAGTGTGTGGAGCTCGTTTAACCATGATGATCATAAAGATCATCTCCCAACCATAGAGACAATAGTGTCACCCTTGAGCTCGCCCTTCCAAGAGAAATAAATCGTTCAGAGATAGATGTACATCCAAATGATAGTTGCATAAACCTTAAGAGAGCAAAAGAGAAACTTCTCCAAGATTTGAGAACCCCAAAAATCAGTCTCCTCCGGCAGTAGCGAACTTGCTTGAGTTGCTTGATGTCCAAATGGAGTGAGGCGCCTTCTATTTATACATTAAGTCACAGGAAATTCAATTTTCCTTTAGGGCCGACTTGTTCTTTTTTCACTAGGGCTGACTTGTATTAATTATGATAAAATACATTTTATTTTATTTTATTCCTGGGCCGACTTTTGTTCTTTTGCAGGGCCAACTTGAGGATGATCCTCACGCAGCTACTACTCCAACACACCCTCCTAGCCAGGGAGGCAGCATCATCATCAACTGGAACGCATCTGGATATCAACGGTACATAACGTCTATCTCGAACATCTCTATACACATTGAAGGGCCATCAACAAGCATCAACTCCAATACTGTGACTATTACTCCATCCCTAGGATGAGTCTCGAATAGTCATGCATAGTCCTCGGAGACCTTGACTATTACCTCATTTCTATGATGAGTCTCTGAGAGTCTTAAGAGGTCTTGACCATGCACATAGTCATCGGAGACCTTGACTATTACCTCATTTCTATGATGAGTCTCAGATAGTCATCGAAGGTCTTGACTATGTCTCTACTCATGTGGGCATACAGAGCCATGTATAATGACTTACCCAATGAGCTATAGAGCCATGTACCATGGCTAGTTGGCATCAGAGCTATGTATAACATAACTTACCAATATCAGAGCCAAGTATCACTACATGACTCACGAGTGTCCACCCAAAACTCAGGTGTTCATAATGAATCACTGTCATAGTTCACAGGTGTCCACATCAAATTTCTCACCCACAAATGTTTACCTAGAACTCGGGCGTTCCCAGAATCACCGTCATGGTTCATAGGTGTATAATCAGTTGTTCCCAGATGTGTACCTAGAACTCATGTGTATAGAATCACTGTCACTGTTCATAAATGTTCACATTAGGAGTGCATAGGTATTCCACCAGAGCCAACCTTGTTTCATGTTGTATATGAAGACCATTGGTCTTTCACAGGCCACATATATGTCTTCCGGCAGAGCCAACCTTGTTTCATGCTGGATATGAAGACAACTGGTCTTTCACAGACCACATGTATGTCTTTTGGCAGAGCCAACCTTGTTTCATGTTGGATATGAAGACAACTGATCTTTCACAGGCCACATATATGTCTTCCGGTAGAGCCAGCTTTGGTTCATGCTGGATATGAAGACAACTGGTCTTTCACATACAACTGTGCGCCAGTGTGCGCCAACCTCTCCATCCTTTCTAGGATATTCGAGAGATCTCCTCACTCCTTCTTAGAGTGATCAGGAGAATGCATGAAGCATGCCTTGGCCTCTTCATCCCATCTCAGGATGTTCGAGAGATCTCCTCACTTCTTTCGAAGTGATCGGGAGAATGCATTGGCCTCTCCATCCCATCTCAGGGTGTCCGAGAGATCTCGTCACTCATTCTCGGAGTGATCGAGAGAACGCCTGGTATATGTCATCCTTCCCTCTCAATGAGGGATGTAATTTCTGCTACACGAAGTCGTTCACGAAAGTTTACAAACTTTATTCTGGGAAGCGACTTAGTAAGGATATCTGCAGTCTGGTCATCTGTCGAAATATAATGTAACTTGATTGCACCTCTCTGCACCATATCTTGAATGTAGTGATACTGAATCTCGATATGCTTTGACTTGTCGAGGAATACTGGATTCACTGATAGTTGTACACAAATCTAATTGTCGCAGTGAATCAATGTTGGCTCTAGTGCTTGGCCAAACAATCCCGATAGGATTTTTCGGAGTTACAGAGATTCTCGCGTTGTAACACTTACTGCAATGTACTCGGCTTCTGTAGTACTGAGTTCTGTTTCCTGCTGCACCAGGAAATCATGGCATATCCTAGATCGAAGCAACACCTGGAGGTTCTCTTCCTATTCACAGCAATCCTGACCCAATCAGAATCGTAGAATCCCTGCAATCTCAAGTTACCTCCCGAAGCATATCGTAAGCCATGTCTCACGGTGCCACGTAAATATCTCAACACGTGTTTTGCAACAACCCAATGTATCTGTCTTAGCTCGCTCATAAACTGGCTGAGGGCATTCACTGCAAAACATATATCCGGTCTAGTGTTGATCAAATACATTAGAGATCCAATCAGCTGGTGGTACATAGTGGGATCAATCAGATCTAAATTGGAAGCAGAATCTCTCAACTTCTTCAGATTCACGTCCATCGGTGTGGACATGAACTTGCAGTTCATCATGTTGAATCTCCTTACTATGTCAATGGTGTATTTTCCTTGGCTTAGGAAAATCTCTTTAGGCCTCTGCCATACTTCTGATCCCAAGAAGTAATGCATCAATCCAAGATCATTCATTTCGAACTCAGAGGCTAGCTTCTTCTTGCACCATCCAATAGGCTAGCTTCATTTCCAGTGAGAAACAATTCATCGACTTAAAGAACCAAAATTAGTGGCTTTCCATCCACAACCTTGTAGTAAAGGTTGGGGTCTGCGTCACTCTTGGTGAATCCCAGACTCACCAAGTATTTGTCTATCTGAGCATACCAAGTATGTGGTACTTGCTTGAGTCCATATAAGGCCTTTTTATCCTGCATACAAGAGACTCCTTTCCCTGGATAACAAATCTCTCTGGCTACTTGATATATACCTCTTCCTCAATCACACCATTGAGGAAGGTTGTCTTAACATCCATCTAATGCAACTTCCATCCCATAGCTGAGGCAATAGCGATATTGGTCTTGATGGAAGTATATCGAGCCACAGGAGCAAATGTCTTGTCATAATCAATTCCCTCTTTCTGAGAGAATCCTCTAGCCACGAATCTCCCCTTGTGTTTTTCAACATTGCCATCTGCTCCATGCTTGATTTTGTATATCCACTTGGAAGTGACTACTGACTTCCCTTCAGGTCTCGGCACAATGTCCCACACATCATTCTTCATGATGGATTGGTACAAGGTTACTTGGGAGCAGGAGCGAGAGCGAGAGGGGGAAGCGGGAGCGGGAAGCAAAATTTTTAGAAGCTTCCGGTTTGGAAGTGTTTTTTATATAATATATATTTTTAATATATTTTGATGCATATATGCCAACAAATGCTTGTAGAATGTTGAATTAGTCATGGAAAGCATAAAAACATGAAATAAACCATAACATGATAAATCATAATACCATATAACAACATTCATCAACCATCAATGATTCAATCAATTATCATATACTAGCGAATTCGTCAAACGTAGGTCCATTATCCATAACATCAAGTTATCAACCTTACGGCTTCATAGTTCAACTTCAAACTTCAAACTTGAATTGCCATGTAATGTTCACAAAATATACCATAATAAATATAAAAGAGTCAATGATCCAAGTTCTCGAATCTCAACAGTGCAAAACTTGAAAGTACTGTAAATAAGAAAAGACAAGAAAAGTAGATTTTATGGATGTTTCCTCTTGCCACAAGAAATTTCTAATTTCTTTTCTCGTGGTCTATGAACAAAGGGAGCGGGATTTTCATTCCCAGTATCCACCGATGTTGAGCGGCTTGAGCCACGTCCAAGACTTGGTCCTGCATGACCCCCCCTCGTTGATGTAGGTGGGGTTGTGAAGTTGAACCTCTAGGCAAAGATGGTGCATGTGGAAACAAGGTAGTAGATGGTGGTGGCATTGTTGTTGCTGCTGTTGCATGGTCATCCTCATCACCCAAAAGCTCATCCTCCAAGCGCTCTAAAGTTAAGGCTCCATCCTCCAAGTTATGCTCCTCTGGATTGTTGTCCCAAGTGACATATGATCTATCGGTTTTGGCCCGCTCACAGTAATGAGTCAACAACCTCAAGTTGTAATGTACATAAACCAAGCTTTCTGCCTGATTTTCATTTAATCGGTTTCTTTTCACTGAGTGGATGAAGCTATAGGTGCTCCAACACCTTTCTGCAGAGGAATTGTTTACCACCTATGAAAGCACTTTGGTTGCCAATTTATGCAAGTGTGGGCATGATGAGCCATACATGTTCCACCATTCAATAGGAGGCGCCCTATCTCGATCTTTTCTAGCATGCAAAGTACCAAACAAACCAATATCACTGAGGTATTTGCTTAATTCACTACGCAATAAGGCACATTCCTCTTCATCAGGGACCAACTTGTTTGTAGCATCCATGTACCCAACCTGTACCTCTAGATCTGTGTGGGCCTTTCTCCTAACCCCACCCCCAGGTGTTGTTTTGGCCAACCAAGATGGAGAATATTATTTTGGTGTTAATGCATATGCTAAGCCATGCAGTGGAACGTTGAGATGTTCCCACCTTTTGGCCACATGTGTGTGAATATGGTCATACAGGATGGGATCCTTTGATTCAACAATATCTTTAATCTGGCCCAACATGCTATCCTTCTGCTCATACACCTCCCCAATTACCTGCTTATTTGTATCTGCAAATCGAATTAGTGATAAATGGGCTTGGTGAACTGCAAAACAAACTTGACACTTGGTTCAAGAAGAATAAATTTTGAAATTTCAGCAGGCCATTCAGGGATTGATTGGCACGTTTACCAAGGCATTTGGTGAAGATAAGTACTGCTGTATTTTTATTTAAAGTTTGCCTGAAAGAATAAAAATATCTCTCTCAAGAACAGGTTTTCCCTTGGGGGTTTTTTCTGGACCAATTTTGGTCAAAAATATGAGTCTCTAAAAATTTCATGAGTGGCTGATTTAATTTTCTGCATTTGAAAATTTTGGCTGTTAGAAATTTTCTGAGTTTATAAAATTGAAAGAATCTCAAGTGTTTCTAAGTTTTTAGTGAAAATTTTTAATTTTTTAAATGTACATGCATATTGGGTTTGGGCATTAAACCATATGCAGTGATCCGAACTTGAAACCGGGTTGGGGTTTGAAAATTTTCAGCAAACTGTACAAGCTTCTCTTCTAGCCACATCATGCACTGTCATGCACTCAGAGCAGCAGTGAGTTGTGTGAGTTATGGCACAGGAGGATGGCTGACCATCACCATCCAACTTTGAGGATGCTGAGCGAGATGACTACAGGCATTCCAGAGTTCATCACAGAGCCAAGTGGTGTTTTCAGGGGGTGTGCTTTGGGAAAGTACACCAAGACTGCTTTTCCGAGCAATGATACCAGATCAGAGGGAGTGCTTCAGTTGATACATTCAGATCTGTGTGGTCCCATGTCATCTACCTCTTTGACAGGTTATGAGTATTATGTTACATTCATCGATGACTTTTCCAGGAAGACCTGAATCTATTTCCTTAGAAGCAAGAGATCAGAGGAAGTCTTGCTTCGGTTCCAAGAGTTCAAAGCTCTTGTGGAGAACCAGATAGGAAAGAAGATCAAGGTACTTCGGTCAGACAATGGGGGTGAGTATACTTCCCATGCATTCGATGAGTTCTGTCGACAGGAGGCTATCAAGAGGCAGTTGACAGTTCCTTACACTCCACAACAGAATGGAGTGGCCGAAAGGAAGAATCGTTCAATAGTGGGTAGAGCTAGAGCCATGTTGCATGATCAGAGTCTTCCTTTCTTTCTATGGGCAGAGGCTTGTAGTACTGTTGTTTATGTATTGAAAAGGAGTCTGCATCGTGCCTTGGGGTGAAAAACACCTGAGGAGATGTTCAGCGGGAAAGTGCCTGAGATAGGTCACTTTCGTATATTTGGTTGCCTTACATACTCACATGTCCCTTCTGAGAAGAGGACAAAGTTGGAGGCTATAGGAGAGAGGGGTATCTTTGTTGGGTATGATGAGACTTTGAAGGCTTTTCGCATATACCTTTCTACACAAAGGAAAGTTTGGTGAGGAGGGAGGTGAAGTTTGAGGAAGAGAAAGCCTTCAGGCGATCTCTAGATTTTGAGATAGAGGAGCAGCAGACTACTCCACAGGTGACAGTTCAAAGTTCAGCAAGTCAAAGCATAGGGTCACCAGTTTCAGGAGTGGCTAGGTCACAGGTTACAGGTTCATCAGTTTCAAGGGCTCAGTCTTCAAGGACTTTTGGTATAGGGACAGGTTCTCGAATCACGGGTTCACAAGTTACACCTTCAGGTGATTCGGATACACTTGGTATAGGTTCACCAGGGACATGATCTCAGATTGTTGGTACTTCTTTAGGGAGACAGTTTTCTGATGATGATGTAGAGTAGAGTCTGAGATAGGAGCTTGTGGAGAAAGTAGAGGAGTCTGTCGGACCACCCAGGAGGGAGGTTAGAGAGAGCAAGGCACTTGAGAGATTTCCAGCCATATGGCACAGGTGACTAGCTTGCGTGATACCGTAATGACCAAGTGGCTCTACATGATCAAGCATCTTGCGGATGGCAACATTGAGAAGTACAAAGCTTGCTTTGTTGTGCGTGGGTTCTTACAGGTACAGGGAGTTGACTATGATGAGACCTTTGTGCCAGTGGCCAGATTTTCTTCAATCAGAGTAGTGATCTTCGTCGTGGCAGAGATGGGTTGGAAGACCGCTTTTCTTGATGGTCTTCTATAGGAGGAGGTGTATTTGGAGTAGCCACAGGGCTTTGAGGTGTATGAGAGAGATTCTCATGTGTGCAAGATGAAAAAGGCCTTGTATGGTCTGAAGCAAGCCTCATGTGCTTGGTATTCTAGGATCGATTCCTCCTTGCTTTCGATTGGGTTTCAGAAGAGTGAGACGGATCCCAACCTATACTACATTATGGTTGGTGGTGTTCCGCTCATTCTTTTGCTTTATGTTGATGATTTGTTCATTACTGGAGGAGAGCACTTGATTGATGCTTGCAAGAAGGATCTTGCTTCAGAGTTCGAGATGACTGACCTTGGGCTGATGCACTATTATTTGGGGATGGATGTTTGGCAGGAGGATGGACATGTTTTTCTGGGGCAAGGAAAATATGTTGTAGATGTTCTGAATAGATTTCAGATGGACGATTGCAGACTTATGTCTACACCCATGATCGCCAACTAGACGAAGCTTGATGCTTCTGAGGAAGAGTTGGTTGATCCGACTTTATATCGTCAGCTTATTGGTTCGTTGATGTATCTGGTCAACACCAAACCAGATCTAAGTTTTGCGGTAAACACTCTTAGTCAATTCATGGTGGAGCCCAGGAGAGTGCATTGGACTGCTGCAAAACACATCTTGAGATATCTTGTTAGTACAGTTGATTATGGCTTGGACTATAGGAGATTTGATGGAGTGGGATTGGTTGGATTTACAGATTCAGATTGGGAAGGTAGTGTTTCGGACCGAAAGAGCACTTCTAGTTGTTGCTTCGGCTTGGGCTCGGCAGTTGTGTTGTGATTCAGCCGGAAGCAAAAGTTCGTAGCATTGAATTCTGCTGAGGCTAAGTATATGGCTTCCAGTCAGGCTAGTTCTGGCGCTTTATGGCTTCTCAAGCTAATGGTAGACGTGTTTGGTCAGGAGTCGAGTGCTACGGTTATACGTTGAGATAATCAGAGTTGCATCAAGCTCTCTGAGAATCCAATATTTCATGATAGGTCGAAGCATATAGAGATCAGATATCACTTTATTAGAGATTATGTTCAGAGAGGGGTTGTACAGTTGCAGTATGTTTCTACAGATGAGCAGGTAGCTGACATTCTGACGAGGTCTTTGGGTAGAGGGAAGCATGTCTATTTCAGAGATAAGTTGGGAGTGGTGAAAAACACCTTCCTCGGTAAGAGGGAGTGTTAAAAAGTTACCTAGGAAGTGTTTGTCCACCTAGCATTGCCTTGGGGTGGACAAGGACACTTTAAATGGTGACCCCTAGTCATTTGTATTTAAGGAAGTGAGATGTACTTTATGTTTTTAAAGTGACTTCATTAAAAAGGAAAAAGTCATGGTTTATCCTAAGTTCTAATATAAATTAAAGTTGAGTGGGTGATTATTTAAAAGGGGTTGCTCTCACTTTATTAAATGATATGAGGTGCACTAAATGTCATTTATTAATTAATTAATAGAGCATTTAATGAGAACCCTTCATCTGATCTAATCTTGACCATTAGATTGAAGAGAAAGTTGCCATGAACAAAAAGGGACTAGGGCAAGGCAAACTCAATTCATTATTCACTTCTCAATTCGTTATTCAATTCAGAAAGAGAATTTTTCGAGAGAGGAAGAAGAAGAGTCGAGAGGGTTTTTGAAGAGATTTCATAAACTAGCAGAAGAGAGAAAAATTTGGGCATAGAAATCGAGGAGGATTTTGGGCACAAATTTTGAGAAGACAGTACAATAGAGTGGGCATGAATTTCGAGAACTGTACAGGCAGACTTAGGGCACATATTTCGAGGCAATGGCTGCACAAAAATTGAGGAATTCGTATAGTGTACAGCTGCACAAAAATCAAGAAATTTTGTACAACAATACGGCTACACATAAATTGAGGTGTACGAAATTCGTACAGCAGTACAGACTGCACAGAAATCGAGGAGAATCTGTATAGTACGGATTATGCACAAATTTCGAGGTAAAGTACAAAATTTTGATTCTGTCTGTACAGGTAAAATTTGGGCACGTATTTCGAGGTGAAGGTTGCACAGAAATAGAGGAGAAAAAACAGCAGTAAAGGGTTCAGATTTTGAAAAGGAAATTGATAAGTATTGTTGTTTGATTTTCTGTAATTTACTTGAAGAAATAATAAATCTCTCTCTCTCAGAAACAGGTTTTTCCTTGGGAGTTTTATCCTGGACCATTGGTCAAAAATATTAGTGTTATTTTTATGTGTGTTTGGCTGATTTAAATTTTTGAGTTCGAAATTTTTATTTGGAAAAGAAAATTTCTGAATTGTTAAATTTGAAAAAGAATTCCATGTGTTTCAGTTTAGTCAAATATTTTTTTTAGTTTGTGCATACAAGGGTTTGGGCATTAAACTATGCAGAGAAGCTAACAAGCTTGAAACCAAGTTGGGGTTCTCAAAAACTTTCATTTCATGCTTAAATCAAATCTTGCAAACAATTGTGAATGATGTTTACATTGTCATATGTTGATGTAATTTCTTTCTTGCGATAGTCCGTTGTGATTTTTATCCATTTTGTCTTAACTCCTAGAATCAATCTTTTCTTTCGTAGAGTAAAAACCTTAGATTTTACTTTTCAAATGGACCACCTTCCTTGGGTTCGTTAGAAGTTGTCCTAGACGGAGGAGCTGAGTATCAGGTGACAACACTTGGCTCTAACTTGCCCCCAATGTCGCACCCAATGGCTTGAAGATTTTTCTACCACGTGACCCGAGGTGTGAATTAGGCGACAACATTTTGGTGCCGTTGCTGGGGATATATCTTTCTATTCCTGGAATACGACCTTTGAGTTTTCATTCTTGTTTTTCGCTTTGTTTGATGAATGTTGTTATTCAATAAACTTACTCAGATCATCTGGCAACTCCACTACCCTTAACTTTACCAAGGCGTTTTACAAGAAGAAATTCTGAAGACTTGCTTCAGTTCATTCCTGCACCTGAACAGGTTTACCATAAGAGGAAAAGCAAGCTAGCTTCTCGTAAGATCCTTGATGAACTCTCATCTGAGTCAATCTTTGACATTCACCTTTTATTTGTTGATAACCCTCAATCAAATAATCCACATAGTATCGTGGGTAGTCTTCTCAAACCTTTGGATTACTTTTCCATAATTGGGCAACCTCATAACATCCCAGATAAAGCCATTGAGAAGGTTCCATTTTTTTATGGAAACGATGTTGTAACTACTAAGTCTCATTTGTTGGCTTTTACACAGTGCTACAATAAATAGTGCCACAACGTGAACCACGAAGATGTCAAAATGAGGTTGTTCGCCCTATCTCTTGAAGTCGATGCCTTTGAATGGTTCACCTCTCTAGACGACAACGGTATCAAGACATTCAAAGAGTTTGAAACTGCTTTCAATCAGAGATGCAGAGAGAAAAAGGAGAAAAGGCACATGTTGGCTGCCTTAACAAATACAAAAAAGGAGAATGAAACCATAGAAGAGTTTAATAAAAAATTCAGTGATATGGTGGGCAGACTCCATGCTGATATTAAACCATCTGGTACCTCAATTCTCATATATTACATAGAAGCATTCGAAGGAGAAATGAGGTATCAACTCAGAGACAAAGAAACCGACAACCTGAAGAAAGCCATGGAAATAGCTGAAAAGATGGACAGAAACATGCAATCTGTAGGAAAGTCTAATATCCCAGTTTTTGTCAGAGGCACCACATCATCTTCCAAACCTCATGATGCCAAAGGAAAACAATAGAACCTGAGGGAAAAGATGAGGGAAAAGAATCAATGAAAGAAGTAGCTGACATGATGAAAGAAATGATGATAAATTATACCTCCTAGATGAATGCAATGCAAAATAGGATAAACAACATGGAAAAGTTAAAAGTTTCTCAAAACCATAGAAATTTCCAGCCTAGACAAAATCAAGAATGGAAAAAGAAGTATCCTCCCTATGAGCAGAGACTTCCAAATCAACTTGAAACAAACAATATGGTGATTGATGAGGTTCCTCCCTATTGTCGGCCTTGTGATGAATTTCATGAAGAATCCACTTGTCCAAAGTTTTGCTATATTGTGGAACAGGAGCAAATGGAAATGAATAACTTTGTAGGTCATCCTAGAAGTCATGACTACATAAACAATGTAGGACATGTTCATCATATTTCAAGGGAAAAATGGAAGCAAGCAAAGGATTACAGTCAGGAAAATGATAATGCAACAAAGATTTTTGGTGAGAAGCCTACAACTGAACAGATTATGGAGAGGTACAAAGGAGTTGTTTATCAGAGGAAGAAAAATATGATCCCAACCAAGTCAAATCAACATATGTTGAAGGTAAAAAATCGTCCCCCTCTAGATCTCAACATTGATTTGGGTAATTGGTTGTCAAGTGCTAAAATTTCAGTCCCGGTAATTGAGATCCTTAAAATCCTTAGTCAGAGAGATATTTTCATGAAAACCTTAGAAGAACCTAATGAAAAGATATTTGAAAAGTCTGAGGAACTATCTACTGAGAAACTTAAAATAATTACCGAGAAGACTACACCTGAACAGATTATGGAGAGGTACAAAGGAGTTGTTTATCAGAGGAAAAAAACTATGATCCCAACCAAGTCAAATCAGCATATACCGAAGGTAAAAAAACTCCTCCCCTTCTAGATCTAAACATTGATCTGGCTAATTGGTTGCCAAGTGCTAAAATGTCAGTCTCGGTAATTGAGATCCTTAAAATCCTTAGTCATAGAGACATTTTCATGAAAACCTTAGAAGAACCTAAGGAAAAGATATTTGAAAAGTCTAAGGAACTATCTATTAAGAAACTTAAGATAAATACCGAGAAACCTAAAGAGAAACTGGTCAGTTCAAAGGAGGGACAAAACCATAGAAATTTTGTCCAAGAAACGGAGTAACTTCAATGAAGATGTCCCTATTATTTTGCGTAGTAGGGATACTAATAAAGAAGACCATCCTGCCTTCTACATATCATTAATTTTGAATAATAAATTGTTGCACAATTGCATGCTTGATTATGTTGCATCATCAAACATCATCACTAGAAAAGCGATGGAACAAATGGGTTTAACAATCTCAAGGCCATATTAGAATGTGTGTGCCATGGACTCAAGAGAGATCGACGTCGTGGGCATAATTCTGAATTTCCCAGTCAAACTAGCTGCATACCTTGACATAGGTGTAACCATGGACATAGTGGTCGTAGATGTTCCTGACATATGGGGAATGTTGTTATCAAGAAAATGGGTTGCCTCTCTTGGAGGATCTATTCAAATGGATTGGACCTATGCCATGTTTTCTGCTTTAGAAGATGCACATGTTAAGTTAAATAGAGAAAAGGAAAGAAAGTATCATGTGGAAGATCTGGATGAGCTAGATAATGAATATATTTGTGAAACAGATAATCTTGGAAACTATGTTTTTTATGCAAATTACCTCATACCCATCAGAGAGAAAGCAATGATGAGCAGCTTGATGAGCTATGGAGAATGAGTTTTGATGGAGCCTTTTCCGAAACTGGAAAAGGAGCCGGTATATTCCTAACTTCACCCTCAAATAAGAAATTCAATTTTGCTTACAGACATGAGTTTGATGCATCCAATAATGTAGTAGAGTATGAAGCATTAATTTTATGACTTGAGGTTTCTAAAGACATGGGTATCAGAGTGTTCAGTATCAAAGGTGATTCAAATCTAATTATTTCCCAAGTCAAGAAAACATTTGCATGTAAAAGTGAAAGTCTTAAGAAGTATCAAACTATAGTTTGGCCCATCATGGAATATTTTAGTGCATTAGACCTTATAGCAGCAGTCCCTCACATGGAAAATAGTGAGGCGGATAGACTGCAGTTGTAGCTTCAACATTGGAATTCATAGAGGAATTGGTAAAAGGAGATGGAAAAATCAAAATAAATTTCAGGCCCTCAATCCCCGATAACCTTGGCCATTTGTAAGCTTTTCAAGATGACGGTCAAATCATAAGATTTATTAATAATGTGCATGAATTTGCCGACTGTCAGATCAACATTTAGGATGAGCAAAGTTCCCATATTGAAAAAGAAGATTAGCCAAGAAACTCTATTCCCATGAATGTTATTGAATGGAAGCACACTTTTGATAGGCAAGACAGATATAAAAAGAAAGAAGCGATAAAGTTGGATTATTACATAGAAATAAATATTGGTACTGAGGAAGAACCAAGAAATATAAAAATCGGAAAAGGTACTTCTAATAAAGAAAGAAAGGATTTAATAGAGTTAGTAAAAGAATACAGAGATGTGTTTGCTTTTACGTATGATGAGTTAAAATCCTATCAAGATTATGTATTTCAACATACTATCCCACTAAGGTAGGAAGCAAAACCCTTTCGACAAAAACTTAGAAGAATAAATCCCAAGTTGGCCTCCATGGTCTAAAAGGAACTACAGAAAATGTTGGCAGTTGGCTTCATTGCACCAACAAGACATTCCTCATGGTGCTCAAACTTGGTAGTGGTAAGAAAAAAGAATGGATAGTTTAAGATATGTATCGATTTCGGGAACTTTAATATTTTGTGCATAAAAGAAAATTACCCTTTACCTGATATGGAAACATTATTGCAAAGAGTAACTGGATCATGTATAATGTCTATGCTAGATGGTTTCTCAGGATTTAACCAGGTGCTGGTCAAAAAGGAGAATCGACACAAAACCACCTTCAACATGCCTTGGGGAACATTTGAGTATTTAAGGATGCCTTTTGGTCTTTTGAACGTAGGTGTGACATTCCAAAGAGCCATGGACTATGCTTTCAATGAGTTAGTTGGGAAAATAATAGAAATCTACCAGGATGACCTTACTGTTTTTTCAAAAGAAAGATCTGAGCACGTATCCCATCTCAGAAATGTGTTTGAGAGATGCAAGAAGTTTGGCATATCATTGAACCCATAGTTTTAAAAATCGGTGAAATCGGTTTCGGAATCGGCCGATTCACCGATTTGATGGCAAACCGAACCGAATCGGTCTGGAAACCGGTTCGGTCGATCGGTTTGATACCAAACCGGCCAATTTATGTAAAAAACCGGTCCGATTGGCCGATTTATGTAAAAAACCGGTTCGATCGGCAGGTTTATGTAAAAAATCGACCGATTTTTTACTCAAATTTTTAACTCAGATTTTTTTTACTCTCAGACATGGGGGGTCTGCAAACTTGAAAAAACACAGAAATTTCATTGTTTGCCTTGTTTTTTCCTCACCTAACCCTAGGGCCTAAGTATACTTAATGAACCCCCCCTCACACTCTATTTCCCTATGCCTATTCTCATTATGGAGCAACGCTGCAGCAATAGCTATTTGCAAACAATGTGACTGTGTCAGTGAGGGGCAACCATGGGGACAATGGACATTATAGTATATAGTTGATGATGTATGACAATTGACTATATAGTATGTAGTTAACTATCTAGCATGTTTTTTGGACTCTATAGGCCATATAGCCTATAGGTAACCTATAGGCCTCATAGATTATTTATTCTGTTCCAATCCCAGTCTCCTAGTCCTATTACATATGTATTGCACAATACACTTTGTGCAATTTTAAAATATTCACTCTTATATGGTATACAGTATATACATGAGCAAACTTTAGATATTTTGTTTGGAATCATGGATTAAAATCTTGCAAATGTTGTTTTTCTTTAAAATTTAAATATTTGATGTATTTTTTAGTAAACCGAGTCATTAAATTCAAATCAGCCGATTTATGACCGATTCATTACCGATTCCGAGTTGACCTTCGACCGATTCAGAGTCCGATTCCGATTTTTAAAACTATGATTGAACCCAACCAAGTCAACACTTAGAGTTGATAAGGGTAAATTGCTTGGACACATCATTTCCAAAGATGGGGTCAAAATAGACCCGGAGAGGGTAGAAGCTATAAAGAAAGTCTCCTTACCCCATAACAAGAAAGCCCTATAGTCCTTTAATGGTCAGATCAACTTTATAAGGAGGTTCATAGCAAACTTGGCAGAATTAATGAAACCTATGCAGAAGCTACTCAAGAAAGGTGCAAAGTTTGAATGGGATAAAGAGGGAAAAGAAGCTTTTGCATCCATAAAACACTGCATCTCTAGGTCTCCTTTTTTTTATAAGTCTAGACTACACTAAGGATTTCCAGATTTTCTCATTTGCATCAGAGGACACAATTGTCGGAGTTTTGTTGCAAAAGAACAAGGAGGGTCTGGAACAACCTATTGCATTTATGAGTAGATCCTTACAGAATTCTGAGCTAAATACAGTACTATGGAAAAACAAACTTATGCCCTTGTCAAATCTTTGAAACACTTCAAAACTTATATTGGTTACTCCAAAGTAGTTGGCTATGTCCCTCACTCATTAGTGAAGGATATCTTGTCTCAACAAGACTGCCTTGGCATAAGGGGAAAATGGGTATCAAAGATCCAGGAATATGACTTGGAAATTAAGTCCACTAAATTAATCAAAGGACAAGGACTTGCCAAGATGATGACAGAGGGAAATGAGCAAGCCTTAGGTATGGTTTGTCATAATAGTTCATCAGCATTAACTATTTCAACATGAATTCAGCTTCTTCAACAACAACAGTGGTATTCAGACATCATATTCTACCTCGTCAACCTTGTCTAGATCATTTGGTTGGCCACAAGAGAAGATCATTAAGATTGCAAGCCACCATATATCTCCTTACAAAAGAAGGATTGGGTTGGAGAAACCTGGATGGTCTCATACTTAGGTCTGTGGATGAAGAAGAGTCTCAAAGACTCTTAAAAGAGTTTCATTCAGGATTTTGTGGTGGCCACTTTGCAGCCAAAACTACAACCCACAAGATTCTTAGAGCAGGATACTATTGGTCCACATTATTAACTGATGTACACAAGTCTGTTAGGAATTGCCAAAAACGTCAACTTTTCACATGAAAACAAAAACTTGTTGTATTACCACTAAAGTCGGTAGTAGTCCAAGCCGCTTTTCAACAATGGGACCTTGATTTTATTGGTAAATTCAAGGATAATTCAAGTAATGGTTATACTTGGATTTTAACAGCAACAGATTATTTTACCAAGTGGGTAGAGGCCATACCCACTAAGGCAACAATCGAGAAAATGGTTATGGACTTCCTTGAAGACAGAATCATCACCAGATTTGGGGTTCCCGCCAAAATAACCACAGATAATGCCAAATCCTTTAGTTTAGTAGCAATGTCTTCATTATGCTTTAAGTATGACATTATCCTATCCCACTCCTCAAACTACTACCCCCAGGGAAATGGTCTTGCTGAGTCGAGCAATAAAAACTTGATGACCATTGTAAAAAATATTGTTGGTGATAACAAGAAGGCGTGGGATAGTAAAATTAAGTTCGCACTTTGGGCAGATAGGATCACTAAGAAAAGTGCAACAGGGAAGTCTCCTTTTGAATTGGTTTACGGCATGAATGTGACTTTGTCGATTCATATTTAGTTACCAGTGTATCAAACTCTACAAGATTCAGGTTCAGACTAGGATGACTTTCAAAGAAGAATAAATGAATTGATAGAATTAGATGAAGTCAAAAGAAGGGTTGTTAATCAGAGTATCAAAAATCAGGATAAGGTCAAAAGAAATTTTGACAAATCATCCAAACTAAGGGTTTTTCATAAAGGAGATGCAGTGTTACTTTGGGACAAACAAAGAGAAAAGTCGGGCAAGCACGAAAAGTTTGACAGTTTATGGACAGGTCCTTACATCATTCATGATGTGGTTAGTGACAACTCATTTCATCTCAATAACATGGACGGGGAAAAGCAAACTCTGTCGGTCAACAAACAGATTCTGAAACTAATTTTCAGTGAAAACATCTGATGCCCATGCGTACATCTTTGTATCATGACTTTCTAAACTTTTCCTTGCAGTTTACCTCTTAGCTTAACTTATATTATGTATAATAGTTTTTGTATACTAATTTCATTTGTTGTATATAATCAATGTATCATAATTTGCAACTTATTGTTTCATTTGGTTATTTATTGTAATGTCCTCTTCCAATTAGGCCTTAAGGCCCCAAAACTGCTAACCTATGTGATTCCTGTGGGTTCGAGCGATTACTGACAGCTAGGGAATCAGGTAAGAACTGATGCCATCCATAGAAGATCTAGGGCATCATCATTTGGTCGAGAAGGGCCACCGGGGCCAAAGGCCACCTTTGTGCATGCCATCCTAGCATTATTTAATAATGCATGCACTCTTTAAGTCTCCATCCGCATGCATGCAAGTCAACGGCCAATTAGAAGATAAAGTGACATAATTAGGTCAAAGATTAGGTTTTGCGCAGTTGAACTTTATAAATAGAGGATAAAGCGAAAGGAGACTTCACTTTTGGATTATGATTATTTTGGGAGCTCTTGGATAGCAGCACAATAGTTGGGGTTGGAGACGGAGTCTTCAGCTAACAGGATTTTGGCTGTGAAACATCTGTCCTAGTCTTATTCCCGGTAAGCCATACAGGTTCACCACTTGTTCTTTATTCATTCATCAGTTATCTAGTACATGGTATAGATCGTTGCAGGGACACGTGTGCAGCCGTAAGAGGGGGTTTTCAGCCAGAAATCCCTAATCAGCTGTTGGGCCTTCAGATCTCAGTTTCCTTCCGAAACTTAGGCACCATTCTCATCATCAACGTCATACTCCGGTACCCGGTGATTATTAGATCCATCAGGGCTCATCCGAAGCAGTTATTAGCAGTTTCGGGGTTCCAGGGCGTGAGTAGCTGCCTCTCTGAAGCAATTTGCTACCCTGCCTAGAGGTCTCAGAACCTCCGCATGCATCAGGCATTCTCTCCGGCACTGAAAACCTATCGACCCGGCAAATTCGCAGGTACATCGGACACCTCCTTCCTTGAGGGCGTCACCCTTTTCTGACTGGGGCGTCTTATGGCTGGGGTTCACCTGGAGCAGAGGAGATCCACCTATTTCCGATCCAGTATCCGGTGCTTGCATACTTTCTCCGGAGCAGTGCAGTCGGCTTATCAGTGGTAAGTGTTCATTCTATCTCGCAAACCCTAACCCTAATTTTTCCTATAAAATAGGGATTTTTGCTTGGCAGTTTGCATGCCCCGTTGTATCAGCATATTTGTATAGAAATAGAAAATATCAGGATTTGGGATATTACAGTGGTATCAGAGCTATTTTCTTGGCCAGTTGTGGGCTTAAGAGATGAAAAGTAGATGAATACAGAAGGAGATCCTTTTGTAACCTATAGGAGGAGGAAGAGTAGATACACAGAAGAATTTGAAGATATCCAACTAGAAGATACCAATTCAGACATCGAACAGACAGGTATACATTCGTATAGGGGAAAAGGAACGGGAGAAGAGGAGGATCGGATGGAGTTTCGCAGCTTGGTCTCTGCATTGCAAGACTTAGCCAAAGGACAAAAAGAAGTCCTCAATGCAATCAACCGACTGTCAGCGAAACCAGAACCAAGTATCAACAGTACACCTCCCTCACCGGTAAAGCGGGGATCTTCAAGCAGCAGTGGAAAGATGGTGTACACCAACATCCAGAACACTCCGCACATATACAGCAAACCTACTATCAGGCCTACCATGCCTCACTTCTTGGCAGATACAGTAGGGGGCCCGGTCATGTAGGTAGAACCCAGCGAGCCTTTTGGGGATTATTTGCAGGAGTACAGAGACTTAGGGGATGAGTTTCATGCTGCCATGTCTTTCTCAGACTTCTGCAACATGAAGAGTAGGAACAGGCCCAGGAATTTCAACAAGGGTTTCAATCACAACTATGAGCTGCAGAAGACCTTGGGCAGGTTAACCATCCCAAACTTTGATGGGACTCGCGGAGGATTAGCGAGAATATGGGTCCAAAAGTTGGATACCTATTTCCAACTCAACCCCATGACAGAGACAGACGCCATTAAGTTGGCTACACTTCACCTGGACGGAGAAGCTCACGAATGGTGGTACCACGGATTGGTGACATTGGGTCACAACACCATACAGTCTTACGGTGAGTTCACTCAGAAACTCATGGAGAGGTTTGACAGGGAAGATCCAGAGATCCATTTCAGGGAGTTGGCTCAACTCAAGTAGACTGGTAGCGCAGAATCTTTCATTTCAGAATTTCAAAGGCTAGCCGTTATGGTAAGAGATGTGTCAGAGAGCAGATTGACTATGTTATTCACTGAGGCCCTCATAGAGCCACTACGGGGATGGGTGAAAACCTACAAACCCCTCACTCTGCAGGATGCTATTAGCTGGGCAAGGGATCTTTNTTTCAGAGTTCCAGAGGCTAGCCGTTATGGTAACAGATGTGTCAGAGAGCAGACTGACTATGTTATTCACTGAGGCCCTCATAGAACCACTACGGGGATGGGTGAAAGACTACAAACCCCTCACTCTGCAGGATGCTATTAGCAGGGCAAGGGATCTTCAGGATTCAGTTCCCAAAAACAAATTCCCTATGAAAACCAATTTTCCTGTTAGGGACAAGGACAGGAAACCTTTCCAGCAGGATGTGCCCAAGAAAACCTGGTTAGATGAGGACACCAGGAAAGATTTGAGAAGGAAGAAGCTGTGCTTCACCTGCCGGGAACCATGGGTACCAGGTCACAGGTGCGCAGGGAAGGCGAAGGCACATTACATTGAGGTGTATTCAGACAGTGATGACGACGACGATGAGCAGGAGGCTACAGAAGAGGAATCACACCAGGGTGATACACTAGAGGGAGTCATTGCTACACTGTCTGGAGTACCGAGATTCCATACTCTCAGGGTCAGGGGAGTAGTGCAGGGTCACAGAGTAGGAGTACTGATTGATGGGGGAGCCACCCACAATTTCATTGACTCTGCTTGGGTAGCCAAGAGAGGTATTTAGACCGAGAAGTTCGAGGGATTCACTGTAGCAGTAGCCGGGAACTTCAGCATGGAGTGCAACTACTGGATCCCAAAACTGAATGTTGCCTTAGGTAACTATCAGAGGACAGACTCTTTCTATGTAGTGGATGTAGCGGATACTCATGTGGTATTGGGTGTTCAGTGGCTTTACTCTATAGGGAAATACACTACAGACTATAGGGAAATGGAAATGGAGTTCCAGGGGCCAGACGACAAACGGGTAGTTTTGAGGGGCATGAACACTTATCCCCCAAAACCGGTCTTGTCACAGAGAATGGAGGCAGTGCTCCGACAGGATGATATAGAATGGGCTGCAGAATGTTTTGTCACCTTCAGGAAACCCCCAGAGACCAGCTCACAACACCCCAGTGACATTCAAGCCTTGCTACAGAAACACGAAAAGGTTTTTCGGGACCTTCCATCAGGCAGACCACCAGACCGGGGTTTTGAACACATCATCGAGATAGAGGAGGGAACACAAGCAATCATCACCACTCCTTACAGGCATCCCAAAAGGTACAAGGATGAGATTGAGAAAACCATCAAAGAATTACTGGAGCTTGGTTATATACAACCCAGTTCTAGCCCCTTTGCATCTTCAGTAGTTTTCGTTAAGAAGAAGGATGTTACTCTGCGTATGTGCATCGATTATCGAGCACTTAACAAAAAGACCATCAAGAACAGGTATTCCATTCCCAGAATTGACGAACTCATGGATGAGCTTCGGGGAGCTCAATACTTCTCCAAGATCGATCTTCGCTCGGGGTACCATCAGATCAGGGTAAGGGACCAGGACATCTCCAAAACAACTTTCCGCTGTCATTATGGTCACTATGAGTTTCTGGTCATGCCCTTCGGATTGACCAATGCTCCGGCCACTTTTCAGTCATGCATGAACCATACCTTCCGAGCACAGCTACGTAAATTTTTGCTAGTATTCTTTGATGACATCCTGATTTACAGCAAAACCTGGGAAGAACATCTGAAACACCTGGACGAAACATTGAGTATTTTAGAAGAGCATTCACTATATGCAAAAATGTCCAAGTGTGAGTTTGGCATGAAAGAAATGCTGTACTTAGGACACGTAATCAATGCAGGAGTACAAGTTGACATGGAGAAAATCAGGGCTATCAAAGATTGGCCTGCACCAAAAACAGTTACAGAGTTGAGAGGGTTCCTAGGTCTGTGTACTTATTACCGGCGGTACATTAAGGGATTCTCCCAATTTGCAGCACCTCTCACAGATCTCACCAAGAAAGGAGCATTCACTTGGACAGACTTAGCACAGAAAACTTTCGAGGAGATGAAGGTTATTATGAGTTCTTGTCCAGTTCTGGCATTACTAGATTTCTCACAACCTTTTGTGGTAGAATGTGATGCCTCAGGGGAAGGGTTAGGAGCAGTGTTGATGCAGAATCATCACCCTATTGCATTTGAGAGCTGTAAACTGAAGAACTACGAGCGCCATTACTCCATATATGACAAGGAGATGCTGGCCATCTTGCATGCTCTCACAAAATTCAGACAGTACCTGGTGGGCAGTAAGTTCAAAATCAAAACCGATCATAACAGCCTCAAGTATTTCTTGGAACAAAAGGAACTGAATGAGCGACAACAGAAATGGGTCAGCAAGGTACAAGCCTATGATTTTGAGATCGAGTATGTGAAAGGTAAGAATAATGTAGTAGCTGATGCATTATCCAGGCGTCTAGCCCCATTATCTCTCAGTAGTATATCCACGGATTGGAGGGCACTTCTCTTGGTGGAATACTCCAAAAATAAATTCGCTTGCAAATTATTGGACGGGCAAATTCAGGATGACAGGTACAGGATTGTGGATGACATCATCTATTACAAGGACAGAATATACCTCATTCCAGAATCCACATTGAGGAAAAAGATCATTCAGGCAGCCCACGATTCTCCTTTATCAGGGCATCAAGGTTTCTTAAAGACCTACAGGCAGATCAGAGAGAGGTTCTCATGGAAGGGCCTCAAGGGGGAGATTATGCAGCATGTCTGGGAATGTAGCATCTGTCAACAGAACAAGATTGAGAGCACCCATCCCGCAGGGTTACTCCAGCCACTACCGATTCCAGAACAGAAGTGGGAGAGCATCTCCATGGACTTCATTACAGGCTTGCCCAAGGTCCAAGGGCGAGATTGTTTATATGTAGTAGTCGACAGACTGACCAAGTTTGCACATTTCTTCTCGATACCATCAGACTACTCGGCAGATCAAGTAGCGGAGTTATTTTTCAGGGTACACGGGTTGCCTAAGACCATTGTCAGTGATCGGGATAGTAGGTTCACGGGTGCCTTCTGGCAGGAACTGTTCAGATTGGTGGGGACCGAACTGGCTACTAGTACAAGTTATCACCCCCAGAGTGACGGGCAAACAGAAATAGTCAACAAATGGATCGAAGGGTATCTAAGGAATTATGTAGCAGGGCAGCAGCGGACCTGGATCAAATGGCTACACCTAGGGGAGTATTGCTACAACACTACTTATCACATGTCTATTAGGATGACTCCTTTTAAGGCATTATATGGATACGAGGCCTTGGACTATGCATATTTGGCAATCGGAGACAGTAGGGCTCCTAAGGCTAAGGATTGGATACAGGACAGTCAGGACATCCTGAAAATACTGAAGGAGAATTTACAAACAGCCCGGAATCAACAGAAGATGTATGCTAACAAACACAGGATTGAACGGAGCTTCAAGGTAGGGGATTTAGTATACTTAAGGCTCCAGCCTTACAGACAGTCCTCGCTTAAGAAGAAAGGAGCAGAGAAGTTGAAATCCCACTTCTATGGACCCTACAAAAGTGGGAGAGGTGGCATATGAACTAGAACTTCCTCAGGAAAGCAAAATTCACAATGTGTTCCATGTATCTAGCCTGAAGAAGACCCTTGGGCAACACATTGCTCCATCCACTGAATTGCCTCCTTTAGATGATGAAGGACTGTTGATACTGATTCCCGAACGGATCATTCAGACTAGAGAGAGGAAGCTCAGGAACAGGGTAATTCGGGAATACTTAGTTCAATGGAAGGAACTACCGCCAGAAGATGCCACTTGGGAAGGTGAACAGGTATTGCAGCATCCCAAATTGAAGTTGCTTGAGGACAAGCAATCTCGAGTGGGGAGGACTGTAATGTCCTCTTCCAATTAGGCCTTAAGGCCCCAAAACCGCTAACCTATGTGATTCCTGTGGGTTTGAGCGGTTACTGACAGCTAGGGAATCAGCTAAGAACTGATGCCATCCATAGAAGATCTAGGGCATCATCATTTGGTCGAGAAGGGCCACCGGGGCCAAAGGCCACCTTCGTGCATGCCATCCTAGCATTATTTAATAATGCATGCACTCTTTAAGTCTCCATCCGCATGCATGCAAGTCAACGGCCAATTAGAAGATAAAGTGACCTAATTAGGTCAAAGATTAGGTTTTGCGCAGTTGAACTTTATAAATAGAGGATAAAGCGAAAGGAGACTTCACTTTTGGATTATGATTATTTTGGGAGCTCTTGGATAGCAGCACAGCAGTTGGGGTTGGAGACGGAGTCTTCAGCTAACAGGATTTCGTCTGTGAAACATCTGTCCTAGTCTTATTCCGGGTAAGCCATACAGGTTCACCACTTGTTCTCTATTCATTCATCAGCTATCTAGTACATGGTATAGATCGTTGCAGGGACACGTGTGCAGCCGTAAGAGGGGGTTTTCAGCCAGAAATCCCTAATCAGCTGTTGGGCCTTCAGATCTCAGTTTCCTTCCGAAACTCAGGCACCATTATCATCATCAGCTTCATACTCCGGTACCCGGTGATTATCAGATCCATCAGGGCTCATCCGAAGCAGTTATTAGCAGTTTCGGGGTTCCAGGGCGTGAGTAGCTGCCTCTCTGAAGCAATTCGCTACCCTGCCTAGAGGTCTCAGAACCTCCGCATGCATCAGGCATTCTCTCCGGCACTGAAAACCTATCGACCCAGCAAATTCGCAGTTCCATTGGACACCTCCTTCCTTGAGGGCGTCACCCTTTTCTGACTGGGGCGTCTTATGGCTGGGGTTCACCTGGAGCAGAGGAGATCCACCTATTTCCGATCCAGTATCCGGTGCTTGCATACTTTCTCCGGAGCAGTTCAGCCGGCTTATCAGTGGTAAGTGTTCATTCTATCTCGCAAACCCTAACCCTTTTATAGGGATTTTTGCTTGGCAGTTTGCATGCCCCGTTGTATCAGCATATTTGTATAGAAATAGAAAATATCGGGATTTGGGATATTACATTTATATACATGTGATTGACTTATTCAGTTTTTGTGCAGGAACCAGAGATTCTAGGTTTCTCATATGATCGATTTCCACGAGTTTCAAATCAATCACATGTCCCACAGTTGGAGCCAGATGTTACCGACTAGGTTGCATCTAGTCAGACTTTCAAGTGAGTCGGCAAAGATGAACAAAGTACTTGTTCAAACTCAGAGCTTAAAGCTCCATCAAGCCTTCATGGCCTTTTTTAATTTTTTGTACTGCATGTTCATATCCCTTAGAAGAAATTGTGATAAATGTACTAGCATGACAATTTTTTGTAAAGGACTTGGCTTCCTAAGAATTAAACGTCAATCTGATCATTCCAAGGTGTTTTTTCCCTTGTCAATTATGCAACGCTGAATAAGCAATGTATAATTTTCGAGTTTTTCTCCGCTCCTCCAAAGCTGGAATGGTTGTCTTGGCGGGTAGGCCTTAGGAGGTTATTTAAGTTCACATGTCAATGTATATGAGTGTGCTAGGCATCGATATTGAGTCGTATGGAGATGTGCTAGGTCCCCCTGTTGAAAAACTACGTAGGAAGTGTTTGTCCACCTAGAGTTGCCTTGGGGTGGACAATGACACTTAAATGTGACTCCTAGTCATTTTGTGCATTTAATGAAGTGAGATGCACTTTATATTTTTAAAGTGACTTTATCAAAAGTTAACTGGGTATTTTCTTAAGTTCACATTTAAAAAGCTAAGTGAGTGATTACATAGGAAAAGGGGTTGCTCAACTTTATTAAATGACATAAGTGCACTAAATGTCATTTAATTATTTTTTAATGGAGCATTTAATATCAACCCTTGATCTAATCTAATATTAACCATTAGATTCACAGCTAAGAAACCAGATTCATCCTAGAGGCCCCTCGTGTCTCGTGGGGATTGAATCAGACACGATTCGATCTAAATTCGTGTCTGATTCAACTTTCAAGGGAATTCGAAAACGGGATATGAAAAAATATCGAATCGGACACGAAATCGCAGCGTGTCTCGAAAATAGGACACAAATTCCGAAAACAGGACACGTAAACGGCGGAAAAAGACAGTCGGGTTTGTTTTAAAACATTTTTTTGTCTTTCTTTTTGTCATTTGCAAGGAAGCAATTGGTTGAGAGTACGTTTTATGTGCAGGTGAAGGAGTTTTGAAGGAGATTTGAAGGCTATCCATTGTTTCCAAGTGATTCCAAGTGCATTCTGGTGGATTTGTGGAGAGGATTGCAAGCTCAACCATCACACAAGAAAATGAATGTCTCAATCAGCTAGGGCAGGAGATAGGGGGCAAAGGAAAGGGAGAAATGCACCATCTAGGGCCTCCCCTCCTATTCCACCAAGCACAACCAGTTCTCCTCCTCCGTCAAGTGCTCCATCGGCTGCTAGTGGAGCTCATGCTCCATTTAACCTTGTTTTAGCAAGACAACAAGCCCAAGAAAAAAAATACCCTTTGTGGAAGTATGTGACAAGGAAAGATGGGCCCGGGGCAAAGCTTGGCGGGGGAGGCAATATGTCTTGGAGATGCAATTTTTGCAACCATGAGTTCATGAGCACATATTTCCGGGTTAAGGGCCATTTGTTGGCCCTTCCTTCTTGTGGGATTTCTTCATGCAAAGCGGTGAATGTTAACCAAAGGAGGGATATGGAAAGAGAGGATCATGTTGGCTTAGGGAAGGTGGCAGCAGCAAGCAAGAAAAAAGAGGATGATCCTCTTCCATTTTTTAGAAAGTCCTCTAGCACCAAGACTCCATTTCCACCTAGCATTCATGGGCGTGGGGATACTTATCAAACAAGAAAGAGGCAATCTATAGGTGGTCCAATGGATAGGATTTTCCAACAAGAGGCGCGAGACGAGGTAGACCTTACCATTGCATTTTTCTTCTACCTCAACTTCATCTCATTCAATGTTGCACGGTCACCATTGTATTTTGAGACGGTTCGAACTATCTTGGAACGAGCTCGAAGTGGTTATGTGCCTCCTGGTTCAGAGAAGCTTAGAACCACATTGTTGGTTAAAGCAAACAAGGAGGTAGATAAAATCCTTGAGCCACTTAGAACAACATGGCCCTCATGCGGTGTGAGTATTGTTTCTGATGGATGGACGGATTCCGCACGCCATCCACTCATCAATTTCATGGTATCTTCCCAAAATGGACCGTTGTTCTTGAAAGCGGTGGATGCTCTTGGGAAATACAAGGATGCACAATTTATGGGTGATTTATTCATCAAAACCATTGAAGAAGTAGGTGTTGATTTGTGTGTACAAATCATCGCGGACAATGCACTTGTTTGCAAGGCTATTGGCATGATTGTGGAAGCTAAATATCCATAGGTATGTTCATTTTGGACACCTTTCATTTCTAATTTGCTCATTGTTTGAATTTGGTCATTGCAATGTTAGTGTTGTATAGTCATTGATACATGCTTTTATTGCTCTTACAGGTTTTTTGGACACCTTGCATTGTCCATTCCTTCAATTTAGCACTGAAAGCCATTGCTTCGGATGTGACATGGATTGGCAACCTTATTGAGGATGCACGCCATATCCGTAACTTTGTACAAAACCACACAAATGCCCTCACCATCTACAAACAGTACACACAGCTTTCATTGCTGAAGATTGCAGATACTCGGTTTGCTTCCTCATTCATCATGCTGAAGAGGTTGAGGGAGGTCAAAACCGGTCTTGGGTCCATGGTGATTTCAGAGTTTTGGGCTTTTTGGAGAAAGACGGATTAGGTTGCTTCACAAAAGGTGAAGGACATGGTGTTAGATGATGGTTGGTGGGACACGGTAGATCTTAGCATTAAGATCATGGAGCCAATCATTTCTTTGTTGCGGTTTGTAGACACAGACCAGCCCATCCTAGCAGAGGTTTATGAGGGGTGGGATTCCATGATTGAGCCCATTGTCATGGAGAATGAGTGTCTCGAGTATGG
>LPNX011169370.1:292397-304188 GCA_001517045.1 Pseudotsuga menziesii | reverse complement strand
ATATATATATATATATATATAATGTATCCTACGTGTCCTGATTCCGGGGGTCATCGTGTCCGTGTCGGACTCTCGTATTTTCGTGTCTCGTGACCTCGTGTCAGGTGACTTAGATTCACAGGGAAGTTACCAAGAACAAAAGGGCTAGGGCAACGCAAAAGTTCATTCATTGTGCTCATCTTCAGGAGAGATTTTTGAAGAGAGAGAGAAAGAAGAAACATGAGGGTTTTGCAGAGAATTCAGAACCAGGAGAGAGAAGACATTCCCCAGCACAGAATTTGGGGAGCAGATCAGAATTTATGACGACAGCACAAATATCGAGAAGACTGAACAAAAATCGAGAAAGGGCACAGATTTTTAGAATCCGTACAACATTACGGTTTGGCACAAATTACAAGGGCAGTCTGACATTTTCGTACAGCAGTATGACTGCATTAAATTTCTGCACGTTTTTCAAGGTACGGCTGTCAAAATCTGTACAATACGATTTTGGCACGTTTCCCAAGATGAAATTACATAATTAAATTTATGTTCCATACAACAGTTTTGTGGCACGGTTTTCGAGGCAAGTTACAAAATATTAATTGATGTTCGTACAACAATTATCTGGCACGAATTTCGAGGATGTTTTGGCATGTTTTTCGAGAAAGGAGTTTCAGCATTGGGTTCAAATCTCGAGACTAAAAATTGATAAGTACTGCTGATTTTTATTCTTCTAATTTTGCTGAAGAAAAATAAATTCTCTCACTCAGAAAACAGGTTTTCCCTTGGGGGTTTTATCCTGGAGCATTGGTCAAAAATAAGTGTCTAAATTTTCATGTGTAGATGTCTGAAATTTTCTGAGTTTTGCATTTACTGTTTGAAAAGAATATTTCTGAATTTGTTTAAAGTTGAGAAAAAGTTTCACATGTGTTTCAGTCTAGATAATTTGTGAAAAATTATGCATTGAAAGGGTTGGGCATTAAACTATGCAGAGAAGCCTAAAGGCTTGAAATCAGATTGGGGAAACTTTCAAAAACTTTCATGGTATCAGAGCTTTGCAAAGATTCAGAATTTTAAACATTCAGAAACAAGAGTTTGAAGAAAAGAAGTCTTGAACAGATTGCTTGTGAGTACAAGTTGCAACCATGGTTTTCGATCTTAGAGTGGAAGATAGATTAGATGGGGCTGCAAATTTTAGCCCTTGGAAGGCTAGAATTAGCTTGATTCTTGAAGAGAATGAACTATGGGATATAGTTCATGGAACAGTAGCAAATCCTGTGGTAGTACCTACTGATGTAAGAGATAAGGCAGCCTTCATGAAGAAGGATGTGAGGGCAAGAAGAGTCATTCTTGATGCAGTGAAGGATCATGTGATCCCTCACATTTTAGCCAAAGATCATGCATTTGAGATGTGGACAGGTTTGACAATTCTTTATTAAAGTTCCAATGAAAACAAGAAGATGGTATTGAGAGAAGAGTTGAAGAGTGTTCGCATGGGAAAAGGTGAAGGCATGGCTTCATATCTTACCAAGATTACACAGGTAAGAGATGAGCTAACAGCTATAGGAAAGGTGGTGGGCATTCCTGAGATGGTGCATACAACACTAAATGGTGTGTCACCGCAGTGGATCGTATTTGTTCAGACCATTATTAGGAGGGAGAAAATAACCACATGGGATCGATTGTGGGATGATCTCACACAAGAGGAGATACAGAGAGGTTTCTTACAGGACAGTTCATCACATCAGAGAGATGATGAGGAGAATGTTGCTTTAGCAGCGAAGGTCAAGAAGAAGAAGAAGTTCAAGAAGGGTTCCAAGGAGGGAGCCAAACAGCATGAGGGAGAGAAGGACATGAGCAAAGTGAAATGCTTTGCATGTCAGAAGATGGGACACTATGTTGGACAGTATCCTAACAAGAAGAAGAAGCAGCAGCATATTGCAGCTACACTACAGCGGAAATAGATGAGTTTGCAGTGAGATTTGAGAGAGATTTTTCTCTTTTTGCAGGTGTCGGTGTTGAGAGAGCATCTTCTATCACCAGCAGGGATTTTGAGGACCACATGGAGCATTCCATGATTGTTGGGCCATTCATTGAGTGCCACCACTACTTCCTCCACTTGGTACATTGATAGTGGAGCTTCTAGTCATATGACAGGTGATCGAGAAATGTTCACAGAGATGTCAGAGTCAGACTTGGATATGGAGGTTGTCTTGGGAGATGATACAGTGGTGAGAGCAGTTGGGCGAGGGACTGTCCGCTTTGAGAGGGAGTCCATGCAGCCGATGTTTCTGAGGGATGTGTTGTATGTCCCTGGGCTGAAGAAGAACCTTGTTTCAATTTCTATGATTGAGGAGAGGCTTCGGTGTATATGTCCTTGATGGGAAAGTTCACATCTTTCCCATGTCAGCAAGTCCATCTGATTCACGGGTGATTGGAATCAGATGTGGGAAACTGTACAAGCTTCTTTTCCAACCACATCATGCACTGTCACACACACAGAGCAGTGATGAGTTCTGTGAGCTATGGCACAGGAGGATGGCCCATCTTCACTATCCAGCTTTGCGGATGCTGAGAGAGATGACTACAAGTATGCTAGAGTTCAGCACAGAGTCGAGTGGTGTGTGTAGAGGGTGTGCTTTGGGAAAGTACACCAAGACTGCTTTTCCAAGCACTGATTCCAGATCAGAGGTAGTGCTTCAGTTGATTCATTCAGATCTGTGTTCCCATGTCTTCTGCCACTTTGACAGGATATGAGTACTACGTCACTTTCATAGATGACTTTTCCAGGAAGACCTGGATCTATTTCCTTAGAAGCAAGAGATTAGAAGAAGTCTTGCTTCGGTTCCAAGAGTTCAAAGCTCTTGTGGAGAATCAGACAGGAAAGAAGATCAAGGTACTTCGGTCAGACAATGGAGGTGAGTATACTTCTCGTGCATTTGATGAGTATTGTCGACAGGAGGAGATAAAGAGGCAGTTGACTGTTCCTTACACTCCACAGCAGAATGGAGTGGCTGAAAGGAAGAACCGTTCTATTGTGGGTGTAGCTAGAGCCATGCTGTTTGATCAGAGTCTTCCTTTCTTTAAAGTTGAGAAAAAGTTTCACATGTGTTTTAGTTTGGATAATTTGTGAAAAATGATGCAATGAAAGGGTTGGGTATTAAACTATGCAAAGAAGCCTAAAGGCTTGAAATTGTTGGGGAAACTTTCAAAAACTTTCACCCCCTAGAGTTTCGTCTGATTTCGAGAAAAATAAATTTTTTTCCGTTTTTTAATGGTTTAATTAAAAAACTTGTATGTGGCATTAAAAACTTGATCCGAAGACAGAATTTGGCGTAGGGATGTTTGTTTTAAAGCTCATAGCATGCTCTTTACCTTGGGAACCACTTTACATACACTCCCGGTGATCAAAAGGTCACGTATGGTCATTTTTCGCTGTCAGAGCATCAAAATCACACTTAAATGCTAGAAGTGCAACATTTTGGCATATGAGAAAAGATTAAAAATGTCAAAAAGTGATTGTTTTGATTGTTAAGTGGTGATTGGGCATGGTGGCCCTATGAATGCGACTACTTCCTAAGAAAAAAGCGCCACATTAAAGCAAGTCTCCAAACCATGCAATTTATCCTAAGTCTCACCCATTGCTCACGAATCCATACAAGATGTGATTAGCGTGAAGGTTGTTGGCATGAAGTTAGATTCATCAATTGCGAATTGGATTTACTGATGTGGCTTGGTAGGTGAAGGAGGTCGCCTACCTCATGGGAGGTGGCACCTCCTCCACGTGATCACTCCACTTAAACTCCCCCAAAATCCACAATTAGCGCAGAAACTCCAACAGAGACGGCAAGTCATCTCTAGTTCACGCCCACTTCATCTTCAATCATAAAAGCGCGCCCCTGCATCTCTAATTTCCTATTTAAGCAGATCACTTCTCCATTGTTAAGGATCGAAAGGTTGAACCTCTGCTTGCATACATTGTAATATTTTTATGAGTATTGTTAATAAAAGGCTTTGGAGGCAATTTCGGTGTTGGATCCTGAATGTTTGGCTGATGTTGTCTTTGTTATAAATCATTGAGGTAACCTGTAGCAGTTTCTTTCATATTTGCAATTGTTGGGATTACTTGTCCTTATAAAAATATTTACATTTCGGTAAGAATAGAAAGTGATTCTTGTTAGGTTACTTCTTATTGTGAAATATATTAGATTACCAGGTATTATATGATTTCTTGTATGGATCTATAATGTTGCTTATCTTCTTCTCATTTCACACAGGTGCTTTTAATCCTCTTTGCAATTGTTGAGAGTTTGTTACAGGTAATCTAAGCTAGAGCATTCGATGAGCAAGTGTGCTCTCCCTCTTCTCTAGTAATTTCAAAGAAGAAGCATCATCCCTCTATTCCCACCAAAGGAGGCGTCACCATCTCCTTTTTATTTCTTGCTCCATCTGGTTCTATCACTTCTTGATCTAAAACTCTCAAGTTTACTGTGGTTATGATTACTTTGCTTAGATCTACATTTCAAAGAAGTATCTAAAGTAGATTTAAATTCCTAAGTCTAGATCTCGTTGAATAATTAAAAGTTCTTTAATTTTTTAGATCTAGCTCTCCTTTCACAAGTTCAAAGTTGAAATTCAAAAGTACTTGGTTAAGAGGTGTTATCACACAAAGGGTAGCTACCCAGTTGAGATATCCGATCCGGGACGGTAAAGGTAAGGTAGCTAACCGATGACACCGCGAGGGCCTCGTCCACTATGGGTAAAGGGTAGTTGTCACACCGGACAGGCTCTTGTCGCTTTAGATCAATCTGGAGAAAGATCAAGGGGGAGACCCTACTAGCCTAAGAGGGCTAGCGCACCTACTTAAGACACTCCTAAGGTTTGGCGATGGATAAAAGAGGAGAGATAATGAGCAGATAAGATTAGATCTGTGAAATAAGAGTGATGTAGAGATTAGGGCCAAGTTGAGGAGGCTTAATAAGGATAAGAAATAGCCAGCTTGGTTGAGGTTATACCACAAATAGATCTAGTGAGATCTAGCTAAATAAAGAAAACCCTAAAGGACCCGCTTATGATTTTATGCAAAAGTAAACAAGGTGGACCCAAAAAGGGTAGATCAAGGTATGGAATGACTAGATCCGGGTGCTTGGAGGATTAATCTATGGGAATCAAGTGGGTACAAGCATACCCAATTGATAGATCTGAAGAGATCTAGCCACACGAATGGAAATCCTAAAGGGACCCACTTAGGGTTTATGCAAAAGTACAAAAAGTGGACCCAAAAGAATATATCAGGGCATAAGATGACTAGATCGGGGTGCTTGAGGATTTTGGATATATGATTTTGAGGTGGGTTCAAGCATACCCATTTGACAAATCTAAAGAAAAGGCCACCCACCCAAGAGGGGTGCCCCCACCTAGAGTGACTAGTGCTAGATTCCAAGGCAAATGGAGTTGGATTAGCATGAAACTTGAGATCTAGGGTTTATTCATTAATCTCCAAGTGGGTTTTGATGGCCGTCATCAACAGCTCACGGGATCTATCAGATCTACGAAACTAGGGTTTTAAAGAAAGAGGGTTTGCTTGACAATTGGATGAAAATAATGAAAACAATACTTACTGTCACATCCCCACCCCTCATACTGACGATGGAGAGGACGCGACCAACACACTGCTGCTGTCAAACTGGGCAATCTAGCCCCATGATTATAAAACATAAAAATAAAATGCATTAATATAAAAACACACATAGATGCATAATGCAATCTATAGCAGAAGCAAACACATTTATTTCATTCATGCATTCATCATGTTCATTTTAATTCATTGAAGAGATTAAATACACAAGAATACTTATCTGAAAAAGAAGTTGGCCTGCAACTAGCTACGTCGCTACAACGTTCCACCCAACCATAGGCCAGTGTGCTCATCAATCTCTCAGCATCACTGCCACCCTCGAGCTGGGCATGATTCCACAAGGCACTAGGGAAATAACAGGCTCACACATAGCCCAAAACTAAAACATCCACAGTCAAGCCAACACACCGTTGGGTTTCACAGACTGTCCAGCCAAGCCAATAAGAAATTAGGTTTTACAGGCTGCTAAGAAAACTAACCAACAACACATGGGCTCCTTGGACTTATCCAGCCAAGCCACACTTGCATCAAACACGCAGTCAACCCATTTAATCAAACATAGTCATACACAACTGTTGGATATGCACCAAACGTTCTTGGGAACCAAAACAGAAATGGAAATCGGGGAAAACAACCCAGCATGAGGAAATACGTTCTCAGGAAACATTCCTGGGCTTCACAGAGGTAAAAACGACCTCATCAAACCCTCAGACTGCGGGTCTATTCTCCCATCCGTTGGGCCTTACCAAAAATGAGATTTGCAATTACAACCGACACAATAAAATGGGGAAAACATCCCTTTGACAGCATTTCGACTTTTCAGAGTTGTTTATGGCCCTAACGTGGCCAACACGAACTCAACAACACCCAAGACACCGTGGTCTCTTCTCCCACTCGCTGTGAAATCATAACAACTAAATTCCCCACAACGGGAATCCACAAACCCAGCCCAACAGAGATTGCAACCACGGAATGCTTTCAAAGCCATTCCCCAACCCTGGGGAAAACATAGGAACTGCAAATCGTGAATGGGGAACACACCAGCTCCAAGGACGCAAGGAAGAGAAAAGCGTGGATGCCCCCCCTAGGCATCATACGCACATAGCAACAAAATCGTGAGAGGAAGAGAGAGCTCTGCGAGCTACCCCCTGTGTGGGTGAAAGACTGCCCACCCTCCCTGCATGCGGAATGCCACTGGCTCCCCCCCCCCCCCCTTGGTGAGGAAAGAAACAAGTGAATCCTTCTTGGGATGCGTGAGGGAGACCCACGTGCATGAGGGATGGGTAATCAATCCCCGGCATGGGCTCTTACTTGACCAAGAAGACAAGAAAATGTATTTGGGTGACTGGGTAGAAAAGACAAAAAGGGTAGATAAACCATTTTATGGGGTTTGCCCCTTAGACATGGCTTTTCCCATAGGCTCAAGGGTTTAATTCATTCCCCTCCCTATTCCTTGTGAAATCATGCCCCCATCTCTTTAACGTTGCGGCGGGTAGCTAGTCGTGGTATTTTATTAATTAGCATTTTACATGATGTCTCAAACATATTGTGCCTGGCTAGCACATAAACCATCGACATCAATTTTAATCGCCGATACATAAGACACTAAATCCATGGTGGGGCCTTTGCCTTGGGCTCCACACCATGATTTAATACAATATTTACATCATATGTAATTTAATACCATGGGGTCAAAACTGGGGTGTTACACTTACCTTGCAGATCGTACCTGAGAATACTTGCAGTCCCCTCAGGTGTCGATGATCCTTTTACTTAGTTACAATTTCAAGCAAGATCTGGCATGCAACGAAGGAAAAATGCCTAAATGAGGAAGTGCGCCCCCTCTTCTCCACCTGCAAAATCAATCTACCAAAGTCAGAGTTGTCCACTGATGAAAAAGATAAGCTACGTACGACATCCACATGGAAAGATTCAATGCACAAAATAACAATTAATCACTCCCTGAACATGAGGCAATTTGGTTGAAAGATGATGCAGGTTGCCCTAGCAATCTCCTCCAATTCGCTACCTGCAAAAAGATGGGTACGACCCTCACAGAAAAATAGTGTTTGCATACAAGATCCACTTAAATGTCCAAGCAAGAGGCATAACAATCACATCCACGACATTCACAAAGCTCCTAAGAGATTTCTGCAAAAGTTTTCTTATATTCAATATTTCCAAAGCCAAAAGTCTTGTTTACAAATGAGAGAGCATCTCAATATATAGATCTCTCAAGTACATAATATCTATATCCAAAAAGATCAAGGGTCAAGATCATAAGATAAAATTATCCTAATCTACAGCTAAGATTAGCCGAATACATCTCACATGGATCAACTCACAAATAGAAGGGGGCGCATCACTAGAAATGGCCGAAGAGGGGGGCGCACCACATAAAATATGACTAATGACCACAAGGTAGCACATGGTGGGGCTAGGAGGTTATGTTATCCTTCACTAGCATGGCCCCATGGCACAATAATAAGATGTGGTGGCAAAATAATATAAAGGAGTGATAAAAATCACTAGGGGATCTCCCTCAAAATACATCAAAACACCCTCAAACCACATAAATCAAGAATGTGTGGACCTCGAGTGAAGTGAAGCTGATGTCGGATGATGAATGTGACCCAAACACTGTGCATCAAACCAATTCCATGCCATTTCTTTGCCTCAATTTCCCAAATCGATTTCCTCAAAAGCCATTTTATTATTATTAAAATGTTGCCTTGGGAACATAAAACAACCCATATCTCACCAGGGATCAAACATGAAAGCCAAATGGCTACACGGATGGATCTCGAACCATGGTAGTATGGTACAATCGACTGGCTTCACCCACAGATTCCCTCTGGCACCCTAGGAGAACTTAATTTTTTTATATTGTGTTTTATTTTCATTTTCCCCAGGCAAAACTACTGCAAAAAGGCCAAGAGACACATATTTGTCCTGAAACTGAAAACCAGCCGCATCAATGGACTCAGAATGTCCAAATCAACTAGGAATGAGTACTCATACACCATATGTCCATCACAAAGGTACATCAAAGGCCCCATCAATGTCAGAACAATAATAATAATAAAACCTGTAAATGTTGATAATCATGAAAATAATACAAGCCATCATATCAAATCACCATCTGGAGTATGAATATGTCTGATGGACATCTGTAGACCATAAATAATCATCAACCATCAACATCTGTCTATAACTCATCCTGATTCTTGCTCATGGCCTGGCCAACACTGGGTTGATCAAGTCAAAATTGATGAAATAATGACCCAAGTGCTTAACTCTGGTGTTGCAAAGTACAAGTGGACATGCATGCTCAATTATCTATGCTAGCATTGACACTCTAGTACAATTAGATTTTGTTGGCAAGTATAAGCACAATACATATATTATAATCCAATTCAAAATGCTTAGTTGCTTCAGAGAAGGAACCTCTAGTGTATACTCATTTATAGATTTAGCCGTTTTGCTAGTCAAGGATGAAGGGATCATAAACAATAGGTAATGCCAAGGGATGACTTGATGACTCAACACTGTAAGCATCTGGGCTAAAGGACAAGGGGATACACACAACACATAAGTTGGACTAGGTGAACAATAGGGCATGGCGGTATCTCACAAATGGGTGGAATGATGAGAAGGCTCCGCTAGACTTTAGACAAACAACCTTTTTAATACTTTATTTTGCTCAGCATTTATTTCAGTAGTTGACCTTTAAAGGCAGGTGCCCTGGTAGGCCTTATGGGCTTCCAAATAATGACAAAGACATGACCTTCTTGGGCCAGCCTCACCCTATTGTCCTCTAGGGGCAAATGAGTCGTACATTATACAAAGAATGAGTGCTCATCCTCTAGCTATCAACTTTATTTTCCATTGTTAACTCGCCAACCTCCAAGAGCAGGTGCACTGTAAAGCCTTCTGGGCTTCCAGAAAATGACTAAGGCTCGGCCTTGAGGGGCTTGCCTCCCTGATACCCTGTGGGGATAAATGAGACTTACACCATATAATGGATGAGTGCTCATCTCTTGGCCACTGGCTAGTTTTATTTTTCTATTTCCAGTAGTGTCTAAAGACACTTTTATTTTGCTGGCATGGCATCCATTTAGAATAACTTTAAGCTTCGATGCCTTCGTGTCTAAAAACACTTTCTTTGGTAAAACTACTTGTTTTCAAGACCTAGAGGTAGACATTCCCTATGATAAGCATCACATAAACCAACACCAAGACACATTTTTATACATGGAGACCTATTCCAACATAGAGGTGAAGGTGGGGGAAATCCCAGATGTCACTAGTCAAGTTACAAGTCAAGGATAGTCAATGAAAATGGGAAGGCAACGGATGGATGGAGACAATGGGAATGATGCCAAGGCTAGCAAGCTATGTTCTTGAAAGGAAAAGACTAAATCCATACTAGGAGTAGGGCAAGGCCAATGAGTATACAAGAGAATTTCCCAGTCAAAACTACTAGATCATTTATACTTTAGATTCCAATTAAACCAAGATAAATTATTGCCAACATATAATCAATCTCAATTGTGTCTCACTGCTAAATTAGGTGACAAAGCAACATCAAAATCTGTATGCACAAACCAATTTATCACCTGGGTCATATACTTGCACTGGATCTAAAACTAATGCAGATCACTGGAACAACCGCTGCAACTACATATCATGGGCAATATAACAATCTTTGCTTTGGGTCCTGAAAGAAAAATGGCCAACTTAGTCATCAAATCTGGGTTCGTGAGGCTCAGTCATGGCATAGAACTTGTCAATCTGGATACTTTGGATCTGCTGAAAGTGGGAGATATCAACTCTGGCTCATCATCTGCTGATCTCATAGTAAAGGGTTGGCTCAAAGAACTAATCATTACTACTGAGGAACAAAGGTAGCCCAACTACTATGTATGTGACAACAAGAGGTTTAAAGAGCTTTCAATTCATTTATTTCAATTTGGCATATAGTGCTTGAGATTTGCTGCTTGTTCTCTTCAAGAGGCAAGCAAAGATCCTATGAAGGCAAGCTTCCTAGCTTTCCTTACTTAGTCATTTTTAGCTAGTTTGACTTGGAATTTTTAAACCTTTTTTGTATACTTTCCCAAGACATTCTTAACGTGTCTTTGGGTGTCTTTCACATTCTTTTCATCACTATTTTTTGCAGGTTTACAATAAAAGAGGAGGAAACTCTGGCGAATTGAGCAAAAGGAAGACCCACGGAGATCCCCCTTGCATAAAAAGTTAATCTCTCAATAAATTGTAAGCCTTTAGATCCAAAATATAACGACCAAAACACATTTCTTCTATGTTGTAAAGAGCTAATAAAGATTTGAGTAGGCTCCTTAGAGCCCACTCCCCATCCCCCTTGGGGGGATTAGCGTTGGTGTTTGTTTTTCATGTTCATGCTTTTGCTAGTGTAATTGGTATTATTTCTTTGTTATTTTATGTTGTATCTTTATCCTTTGCATATTAATACGACTTCGGACCTCGCGACTTCTCGAGTTACCCGAAAGGGGAAAGAGATGCTTGGTAGGATTAATTAAATAACCTTAGTTTGATTTGTACTATCTTTTACTTTTACAGTAACTTACATCCCCTTGCTTTCCCGATTAGGGCTTACATCCTGAAATAGACTCTTGGGGATTTAATAAAAAAAACAAACCTTGTTCAAAAATCCTTAAAATTAGCAAGGCTCTTACCCTCGTATGCTCTACCTCCACTGCAGCTTCGTTTGATCGGTTGGTTGTATCAGAAAAGGATCTGAGTGACTAGTAATTAATCTCATCTTTTAAATTGATCCCCAAATGAAAATCCGACGTTTTTCGAATATTGCTAAGTTTTGGGCAAAGTCTTCAAGTGAAGTGGGAACCACTAACAATGACCGCGGGGCCCCGTCAGGCTACACCCTCGTTTGGTGTAGTGTTGGACACACCCCTACGACTCTGGTTTAGTCCACATTTCGCTGTGAGAACCATTTCTAAGTAATTCTGGACATATTCCTCGTACCCCTTGGGTATATCTAGAATCCCCTCTCCTTTCTAATAATCCAGATCATTACCATATTAATAAAATCGACCAACAATTTATCCACTCCCTTAATCATTCCCTAATAATTTCAAAACTGACCAACAAGACAACTGCAATACTTACACGCTA
>LPNX011169370.1:170713-292263 GCA_001517045.1 Pseudotsuga menziesii | reverse complement strand
TATGCCTGAAATTCATTTTTTATAGGACACGTGTCCAAAAATCGGGACACGCTCAGGACACGTGTCCGACACGTGCCAGATGGTGTCCTGATTTTTGGACACTGAAATTTTCGTGTCCGACACGTATTAGGGCCGTTTTCGTGTCCGACACGCAAAATACGGGACACGGAGGCATTTAGGAGACATTTATAAACACTCCATTATTCATCAGCATTGGTCTATGTTATGTTTCATGCTTAAATCAAATCTTGCAAACTGTCGTGAATGATGTTTACATTGCCATATGTTGTTGATGTAATTTCTTTCTTGCAGTAGTCCGTTGTGATCTTTTATCCATTTCGTATTAACTCCTAGAATCAATCTTTTGTTTTGTAGAGTAAAAACCTTAGAATTTACTTTTCATAGGGACCATGCCCCTTTGCTTCGCTAAGAGTTGGCCTAGACAGAGGAGTTGAGTATCAGGTGACAGCACTTGGCTCTAGCTTGCCCCCAAGATCGCACCCAGTGGCTTGAAGATTTCTTCCACATAACCCGAGGTGCGAATTAGGCGGCAACATAAACTATCTTAATAAGGAAGATTGGCCATTGAGGCTGAAATGTACAAGCTTCAACAGTCCATTTCCTTGTTGTACCAATTGCAGAAATATACCCAAGGATATTACTAGTGCAGATAAAATCCAATACATATGAAGTTTATGATTACCGATAATGAAATGTATATGCATTTAACCAAGCATAGAAAAATAATGCATCAATAAAAGACATTTCGTGGATAACATAAAGGAAAGAGGAATAGGGTTACCAAATTCTCACTTCATAAGCATATGTCGGAAAACTCGAGCAATGGAAAAAGTATAAAGATCTACAAGATCTTCTCACCCATAAAGTAGTTTATTGATCCTCTAAACACATCCAATAGATATTCCATTAAGCTCCAAGGGGTCTAGACCCAAATCCAACCATAAAAATGAAAGAGGAAGGGCTATTCTTTATATAGAGTTTGGCACTTCCTTTACAATAAAATAATAAAATCTCCTAGATCTAACCTAGGGAAACATAAACTATTGCCTCTGATTAACTAGAAAGGACATTTTAAACAAGTAATCAAATAGGTGGACTAATGCCACATGTGCAATCTCCAATCAATGAAAGCTCAATGAAGGAGGGTGCCTCCTCAAGAAGACAATCATTAAGAAAAATCACCATGTTAATGCCCATAACTTCTAAGGTGCTCACCACCAAACCAGAAGATATCCTTCAAATAACCAATAAGAGGATGATCCAAGAGCTAAGGTGTAATATAAGGAATGCACCATTAGAAGCTCATCAAGTATAACAATCCATCCAAAAGGAGAAGTGAATCTCCCCCAATCAAAACACCAACTCCATCAAAATTATCTCTAAGCATATGAAAGGAAGAGAACTCCATGAAATAGTTCTATAGGTACCATCCTACAAACCCCATCCATTGTGATGAAAATCACAATTGTAACCCTCATACAATATGAGGGGTAACATTGCCTAAAATCTACATTTACCTGAACAGCAATTACTTATATCCAATTAGCAAGAACTCATCATGCATCTTTGCAATCATCTTACTCCAACTTCGAATCGTTTCTCTACCCTTCTGAAATCATTCACTGCAAAAAATCCCACCAAATAGCAGTGCCCCTTCAACTTGGTACTTGTGAACTTCATTCTGTGGGTTTCTTATACTCTCTCAAATTCGAAGTATATTTCCATCTTGGCCACTTTATTAATGTATCTGCCTTTGACTTCTGTCATGACAGGAAACTTAAATCTTGCTCCCCATTTGTTCTTTAAAAGCCTTATCAATTGTGTTACAGGATCTGCCTCCTATTTGTTGTCTTTTTTAGCTTTTCGTTCTGAGCCGCTTGCCTCAACTTGTCCACTTTGTTGTCTAGTTTCCAAGTCCTCTATTCATCTTCTCAACCCCTGCAATTCTCTGTTTATGGTCATTCTTCCTCCTCTTCTCACTTTTTGTTGTTCAGAACACAAAATTCATCTTCTCTGAGCCTCTCTACTCTTTCAGTTCTCTTCTAGGGCCTTTCACTTGCTTCAATAACAACATAGTAAGAACTGGATTCGGTCAAAAAAATGGTTGAATAAAAAATAATATGAATATTCAGATTTGAATTAAAAATATGTATTGTACAACATTGCAAATCCAAACCATTAGACTCTAAATTTTGCTCTTTTATATTTTATGTAAGGGTACAAATATCAAAGTTACATTGAGATATAGGTTCTGAGATCAGTATAACTAAAGGTATGAGAAACAATACACGAGTGTTGAGGCTCTAAATTGCCTCTAGAGTCCAAAAAACCCCATACTATAATCAAATTGCTGCATTACTCATCTGAAGTATGGCTGATTAGTTTAACCTGTCGCCCAACCAAGTCCAACAATCTAAGGTTTTCTTTTTTCATGGGGAATGTCTTCAAAAGCTGCTATGTTTTTTTGAAAGGGAGCTTAGCCTTTTTAATCAATTTCCACATGTTTAGCAGAAATTCACAATAATTATGCTAAACAGCGTGGCAATAATGAGCACTAAAAGTACATTTGTCTATTATTTGCTACAATTTTTGCACTCTGTAATTTTAAGTTCTCCTTATGTGAGAAAATTTATTGTTGATAAGTTAGTGAATTTGAATCTACCTGAAATTAAATTAAGCTTAAACTATACTAGGATTCAGTGATGAAAGCCCCATCTACTAATTAATGAAGCTCTTTGGTTGTCAAAATATCTGTTTGTGATAGCCCTTCTAGAGCTGAACTCTGAAGAATGTGATATGTGGAAATTGTACTTCTGAAGTATAATTTGCTGAATTATTCTCTGCAGAAATTGAAATTGCTCGGTGATGTTGAGAATCTTTCTGTGGATGACCTTCATATTTGATTTGACAAGAATATATGATTGGAGGAACACATCATGCTTATTTGGCTATCACCGTGCTATCAGGGGACCCTTTTTAAAATAGTAACCTCTGTTCTTGTAGCCAGAGTTAATTTCTGTATATTGATGAACTGTGAGTATTTCACATCTCCAAATGTCCACTGGAAGATTGAATTACGTCAGTGTAAATTCATTTCATGTTAAACAGAATCCATTTATATTTGCAAAGGTTATTTGTAACAAGGGATTATGGAGTCTGAAAATGAAGCCTTTGTAAACTACTCAAATCAACAGAGAAGGAAATCTCAGGGCATGTAGGATATTCAGCTCCTCTTTATTTTCTGGTCAAAGACATGTCAGTTGTAATACATTTTACTTGCTCCATATTGGAGTGATCTTACATTTGAATTTGTTTGGTCCTGTGAGTGAGAAATCCAGAAGAGATAATTTCTAGCCTGATATTGATGGATGTGATCAAAGATGTTGCATTTATGTCAGATGTTTACTACTGCAGCACCAGGACCGTATTTGCTCAATCTTTATTCCAATTCCATACAATGCTGCTGGCTTCTTTAATGTATTTTGTTATTTAATTTCTATATGAAACCTTAGAAGGTATTAAAATTTTGCAGGACTACTTCAGAAGCCACTGTGCTCAACAAACTTCAACGGGAAAGAGAAAATATTTATAGATAAGAGACCTTGTAGTAATTGATGAGAATAACAGATCTCTTGATCACCTACAGCTGTACGTTTTTTCCATATAGCTGCATAACATCCAAATAATTTTCATTCATTTCTTTATAGGCTCATCCTTGGGATGGCTTGCACAGCACTCTGATGCATTAAAAATTTAAAACTGATAAATTTTTCGGTCCCATTATTTGCTTATGTTATTTGTGGATATATGTGCAACATTCCTGTCTCGAAGGAAGAAAACAAAAATCAATCCTGAAAATGCCGGGAGGGGCATGATGCAGTGAAAGTCCCTTATTTGCCTTGCAGCATAGAAGCTAAATTTGCAACGTATACATATTATAAACTATCACCCATGGATAGTTTTAGTGCCCATCATCCAAAAGATAAGAACGTTGTATCTGCTACTATGAATTGTTCTTTAAATAGTTGTGGGAGGGTTCTAATGTTCTCTCTCTCATGAAAGGAAATGGGAGGCCTTGAGGTGGTCTTATTTTGAGCTACGTGGTGTATAGGAGTTGTTCACTACGTAGGATGATTGATGTTACTAATGGGACAAGATCATTCAAATGAACTGGGCTTAGTTGTAAATGTGTTTCTTTCATGCTTCACCCAATTTCAGATGGAAATAGCATGAAGTTCGTTCAGGACCTGAGTTCTCCTTCGATTTCCAGTCAGAAGATGTTTTGATTTCCATGAAAGAGAACTCTTCTTTTGGTATATACCTACCATGCCAAATAAGGTATTTCAACTGAAAAGAGGGATCTCTCATAAATGCATTGCTTTCATTATTGTAATTTGAGTTGGAAAAGGTTATGTGTTTCTCTCATAGATTTTACAGTTTATTGTTCACTCTGGGGAACTATGCTAACTTTGTCATAGTAATTGAATACTTGTAGTGGCACTTATATAGCTGCCACATCATTTTCAATTATCAATGTCGATATTACTGGAAAGAGATATACTCTAGTTCTGTCTGTAAACTTTGGTCCAATTCTGCAGTTTGTGAATTCATAAAGAACTTGGGGATGTGTAAGCTGGATATCTATCATACTAGATATAGATATGTCAGTTTCAAGAACTAGGTCGATAATAGTAGGAGTTGTATTTTGTAGGGAAAGGATTTGATTGATTGGCTTAGTAAACGAAAACAGTTTACTGGATTTTGAATTTACAGTTAAGTAAAAATAACCTCACTGGATTTTGAATTTACAGTTAAGTAAAAATAACCTCAAAGCAACATGCCTAAATATATAAGACCCTTTGTTAGTGGTACAAGGGACTCCATCCATTCAGTGGTTTGATTGCCTAGATTAAAGAGGTGTACATACCCTATCCCTCCAGTAGATGTGGATTTCATGACAAACACATGCATAATGGAAAATTATCTAAAATAAATAGGGATAAATTAAACTTAGACTTTTTTGAGTTCCACATGTTTGGATAATAAACGTTTCCCTGCTTGTAGGCGGTTAACAAAATGTCCAACTTTTTAATTTTTTGAATTCTTTTCAATGGCCACTTTCTTCCAATGAAAAAGCTTTTTTTTATTATGAATGTCATTGAGATCAGCTTGAATCTCACACCATGTAGCACCCACACTTCCTGATCGGGGTTTCATTGAGGGCTCTCTTGTCAAGTGGAGGATTTCCTGTCAGTCAGCACACAGCAGGAGATGCCATCAAATTACCTCGCTGTCTGTTGGAGGAGATAAATAGGTGGCAGGGGATTCTATATATCTTGCCCTTTACAAATCTGTCTTCCCTCCCATGCTCCCGTTATATCCTTTCACAAAGATGATCATGAATTCACCATCAAAGGACTATCACCTAAGAGTATCAAGACCATTGACTCCAAATACATGTCCAAACTTTTGAAGTGCATTGCAGTTCACTTTTGTGGCACATTCATACGTAACCCACTCAATGATGATGCGTCATCTATGCATGGTTGTAATGTGAGGCTTAATATGTTCACAATGTTGATTTTTGTACCTAGGAAAGTGTTCCCCTAGTGACTTTTGCTTTAGTCATAAAAAATGATAATTAAAGTGACCCTTGCAATTAATAACTTGAGATGAGTTTTAATTTTCACTTTAGAGAATAAATTGGTTTTTTGATAAATTTAAGTGAGGTGAGTAAAATTAATTTTGGAAAGAATAAAAAGTGCATTTAATCTCATCCATCTATCTAATTCATTTTGGGCCCTTGGATTAGATGGCCATTCAGCTTGCTCACTTAGACACCAAAAAGGCAAGGGAAGGCATTAGAGTCTTATTCTGAATTTTTCCATGAGAGTTGGAGAACATAGAAGGAGAATTTTTGCAGGCAAAGAGAGGAGCAGAGGGCACGATTCCCAAGATCATACAACAGAACTAAACATTTTCTCGTACAGCACACATCTCGAGGCAAATTCTAGGCACGAATTTTGAGGCAATTATTTTGGGCACAGAATTCGAGGCATATCGTATAGTTCGTATAGTGGGCACGAAAATTGAGGTAGTCTGCACAACCAGTTTGGAACGGTTTTCGAGGCTGTGAGTTGGCAAAAATTTTGACTGTAAAATTTATGAATTTAGTCAATTTGCTTAGCATTGTAGTTGAGATAAGTTTATCTTTGTTTTTGTTGTACTTTCATTTTATTGCAGAAAATAAAATTCTCTTTAGAACAGGTTTTTCCTGGAGGTTGGGGTTTTGTTAGGGTCATTTGACCAAAAAAAATTTAGTCTGATTTTTTATATGTGAATGTGTTTTTTAATTGTTGCTCATTAAAAATAGTAAAAGTTCTTCTTGTGCTTCAGTCATAAATTGTTTATGAGAAATGACTTAATTTGCAGATGAGAGTAAATTGGGTTGGGCATTAAATTATGATGAAAATGGTGGTTGAAACCGAGTTGGGAGAATGAGAAAAAATTACATGCTATCAGAACTTTGTTAGTGAAGAGCAAAATTTTTACACAGTGAAAAATTTCAGACCTTTAGTGAATTATTTTGTCAGTGGGAAGCACCTTGTTGAGACTTGAATTTTGCATTAAAATGGCTATAGGACTTACATTGGAGGATAGGCTTGACGGGGCTAGAAATTTGGTCCCATGGAAAGATAGACTAGTGCTTATATTGGAGGAAAATGAATTATGGGATGAAGTGGTTAACAATACAACAACAAATCATATCGATGTTCCTTCTTTCACCGATGCACAAGCACTTTTTGCCTTCAACAAGGACATTAAAGCTAGAAAGATCATTCTAGATGCAGTTAAATATCATGTGATCCCAGACATCTCTAGCAAAACCTATGCATATCAGATGTGGGATGCTTTGACCAGCTTATTTCAAAGTTCAAATGAGAATAAGAAAATGGTGTTGAGAGATAAATTGAAGAGTATCAAGATGACCAAAGTTGGGGGAGTGATTCCGTACCTTACTAGGATCTCTCAGGTGAGAGATGAGCTTGCAACTGTGGGGAAGGTTGTTTATGGTTCTGAGCTAGCGCGGACAACTTTGAATGGGGTTGCAAAGTCTTGGGCTGTTTTTGTGGAGGCTATAGTAGCCAGGATGAACTTTCCTTCTTGGGACAGACTTTGGAATGATTTTGTTCAGGAGGAGACCCAGAGAGGTCTTGTGCAGGGCAACTCTTCTACCAGTAGGGAGGATGAGGAGAATGTGGCTTTGAATGCCAAGGGAAAGAAGAAGTTCAAGAAGGGCCCCAAGAATGGTGGGTCTAAGTAGCAGGATGGACAGAAGAAGGATTTGAGCACTGTAAAGTGCTTTGCTTGTCAAAAGCTTGGGCACTATGTTGGATAGTGCCCACAAGAGAAGAAGAAGAAGAAGAAGCAGACAACAGCTTCAGCAAAGGTTGAGGAGTTTATAGCTAGATTTGAGAGAGTTTTCTCTCTGTGCTGGGCATGTTGAGAGAGAACCACTTATACTATGAAACGAGAACTTTATACTAAGAACTAGAACTCTAGCCATAAAAACGATAATTTTTGCATAAAAAACACCCCCCAAATAGAAATGTGTTGACACCAGTAAAAAACACCCCCGAAATTAACATGAAAAAAGAGATTTGAAAGTAGTGACATAGAAGAGCCAATGAAAGATGACATTGATGTCCCTGAAGAAATCCAAGCTCCATAAAATTTCAATTTAGATGAACGTGTCCTGCATGATATTGCTGATTAGTTTCATGTCTTGAAAAATATGTTAAATTTGACAATTTTTTGATAAGATATATTAGTAATGTTTTGACTTTCAGACTTTATTTTAGAAATCAAATTTCTATATATAATGTTTTTAATATGTCATTTACAAATATATGGTATATTTTTTCTTGAATTTATGTGAATCGTCACTTTTGAGAAAATAATATGAAATAGTATCATTGTAATACAAAAAACCTCTGAAAATCAATTGAAAATGGTTTTAAATGTCTTTATTTTCTGGATTTGTTTACAATTTTGTCAATAAAAATGTCTTAATTTGCCCATTAAAATGTCTTACTTTAAAGAAAAGATTGCAAAATGTATATGTTTTTCATTATAACTTGCTTTTAAGTGTATGTTATTTAAGTACATTTCTAAAAAACACACTTGAAAATAGAAATTAAAAATATTTTACAACAAAGATGATTCAAAGGCCCAAAAATATGCCTCAAAATGAAAATGTGTGATACCGGTATAAGCCCTTTCTGAAACGGAGGTAAAAATGGCTGCTAAAATTAGGCTAGAAAAAAAAGGAGAATTGTGTCGAGTTTTCGTTTCATATTATAAGTGGTTACACAAAGAGCATCCATCATCACCAGTGCAAACATGGATATTGAGAAAGAGTATTCTTTGTTGACTGACCATTCTTTCAATGCATCCACCACCAGCACGTGGTATATTTTGACTGTGGAGCTTCAATTTCTCATTTCATAATATAAGTGGTTAGAGGGAGATCATCCATCATCACCAGTGCAGACATTGATATTGAGAGGGAGTATTCTTTGTTGATTGGCCATTCTTTCAATGCAATGCATCCACCACCATCATGTGGTATATTGACAGTGGAGCTTTGAACCACATGACAGGTGCTCGAGAGATATTCTCTGAGCTTTCACAGGTAGGGATAGATGTGGAGGTCATGTTGGGGGATGACACTGTTGTCAAAGCTGTTGGGCGTGGGACCATTATATTTCAGAGAGAGTCCATGAGTCCCATGACTTTGAGGGACGTATTGTTTGTACCTAAGCTGAAGAAGAACTTGATCTCAGTTTCCATGATCGAGGATAGGGGTCTTAGAGTGTCTTTCCTGGATGGACATGTGCATGTATTCCCTAAGACTGCAGGACCATCTGCCTCTTACACCATTGGAGTCAGATGTGGGAAGTTGTACAAGCTCTTGTTTCAGCCTCGACATGCTTTGACACATAGCAGTGACAATGAGCTTTGTGAGCTATGGCATAGGAGGATGGCTCATCTGCATCATCCAATTTCGAGGATGTTGAAGTACATGGTTACAGGGTTGTAAGAGTTCAACACTGAGCACAGTGATGTATGTAAGGGATGTGCTTTGGGAAAGTACACCAAGATTGTTTTTACGAGCAGTGATCGCAAGTCAGCAGGAGTACTTGATTTAATACATTCTGATTTGTGTGGTCCTATGTCATATGTTTCTCTGAAAGGTTTTGAGTATTATGTGACATTCATCGACGACCATTTGAGGAAGACCTGGATCTACTTCCTGAGGAGCTCTTGCAAAGGTTCCAAGAGTTCAAAGCTCTTGTGGAGAACCAGATTGGGAGGAAGATTCGAGAACTAAGATCAGATAATGGGGGTGAGTATACCTCCAAGGATTTCGATGAGTATTGCAGATATGAGGGCATTCAGAGATAGTTGACAGTACCATACACTCCTAAGCAAAATGGAGTGTTAGAAAGGAAGAACCGATCTATTGTTGGAGTAGCAAGAGCTATGTTATATTATCAGTCATTTCCTTTCTTTCTTTGGGCAGAGACCCCATCGTGCCTTGGGGAACAAGAATCCTGAGGAGATGTTCACAGGCAAGAAGCCTAAGGTGAGTCATTTTCGTATATTTGGTTGCCTGACATTTTCACATGTCCCTTCTGAGAAGAGGACAAAGCTTGAGCCCACGACATAGAGAGGCATCTTTGTGGGATATGATGAGACTTTGAAGGCCTTCCATGTTTATTTTCCTACGTTGAGGAAGGTTGTTGTGAGGCGAGAAGTAATATTTGAGGAGGAGCAGGCCTTCAGGAAGTCTAGAGAGTCAGTGCAGGGAGAGTAGTAGGTTCCCACACCTCAAGTAGCTTCACAGGTACCTTCAGTATAGATGACAGGTTCACAAGTTTTCAGGGTTACTGGACCGCAAAGTACATGCACATGATTTTTAGGTTCAGTGGTTCAACTAGCAAGTTCTTCAAGGACAAGCTTTGGTTCTCAGGCTACAGGTTCACCATGTAGAGCTACTAGATCACATATTGCACCATTTGTTGGTTCACCGGCTCTTGGTACACAGGTTTATGGGCCTTCTACTTTTGGGAGTTCCTCAGATGATGGCAGACCAGTTTGGGAGAAAGCTTCAGGGAAGAAGCCTAAATGGCTTCGAGAGACCCTGAAGGAAGCTAAAGATTTTGGAATGCCCAAGGAACCAGTGAGGACTATTGTGATGCCAGACCAGTTGGGTATGGAATTGGTTGTTAGTCTTCATGATTCGGAGCCATCTGCTTTTGAGGAGGCCTCTCAGCATCATGTTTGGAGAGATGCCACGATGGAAGAGTACCATTCCATCATGAAGAACAATGTTTGGGAGATTTGTTCCGAGACCTAAGGGGAAGTCAGTGGTGACTTCTTGATGGATTTACAAGGTAAAGCATGTTGCAGATGACAGTGTGGATAAATACAAGGCTCGATTTGTGGCGCGGGGGTTTTCATAGGTAGAGGGAGTTAATTATGATGAGACCTTTGTATTGGTTGCTCGTTATACTTCTATTAGATCATTGATTTCCATTGCTACGAAAATGGGTTGGAAGATCCATTAGATGGATGTGAAGACCGCATTTCTCAATGGAATCATATAGGAGGAGGTTTATGTAGAGCAGCCACAAGGCTTTGAGATTCATGGGAGAGAGTCTCATATGTGTAGGCTGAAGAAGTCTTTGTATGGGCTTAAGCAAGTTCCTCGAGCTTGGTATTCCAGGATAGACTCTTACTTGATGTGGATGGGTTTTTAAAAGAGTGAAGTTGATCTTAATCTCTATTTCATCGTGGTTGGAGATGATCTGCTCATTATTCTGTTGTATGTCGATGATTTGTATATCATAGGTTAGGAGAAACCTATTGCAGTTTGCAAGAGAGATCTTACTTCAGAGTATGAGATGATTGGCATTGGTTTGATGCAATATTTTTTAGGATTGGAACTTGGCAGGAGCCTGGTCATATTTTCTTGGGGCAAGGAAAGTATGCAGTGGATATTCTGAGGAGATTTTGGATCGAGGATTACAGGTCGATGTCTACACCTATGGTCACCAACTGGAAGAATCTTCATGCTTCTGAGGGGGAGTTGGTGGAGCCTACCTTATATCGTCAGCTCATAGGTTCTTTGATGTATCTGGTCAACTCTAGACCAGATTTATGTTTTGCGGTAAACACTCTCAGTCAGTTCATGATGGAACCTAAAAGAGTGCATTGGGTTGCCGCAAAACGTGTGTTGAGATACCTTGCAAGTACAGTGGATTATGGTCTGAATTATAGGAGATTAGATGGGGTTAGGTTGATTGGCTTCACGGATTCAGATTGAGCAGGTAGTGTGACAGAACGGAAAAGCACTTTTGGATGTTGTTTCAGTTTGGGCTCAACAACAATGTCGTGGTTCAGTCAGAAGCAAAAGTCTGTTGCTTTGAGTTCTGTGGAAGTCGAGTACATGGAAGCTAGTCAAGCTAGTTGCAAGGCACTGTGGCTTCGCAAGTTATTGGTGGCTTTATTTGATCAGGTGCTGAGGCCTACGATGATTTATTGTGACAATCAGAGTTGCATCCAGCTCTTTGAGAATCTTGTATTTCACGACAGGTTGAAGCATATTGAGATCAAGTACCTTTTCATCTGTGATTATGTTCAGAGAAGAGCTATGAAGTTGCAGTACATTTCCACTGATGAGCAAGTTGCATATATCCTGACAAAGCCTCTTGGAAGAGGCAAGTTCATTCATTTCCGAGACAAGTTGGGCGTGGTGCAGAACACCTTCCTCAGTAAGAGGGAGCATTGATTTTTGTACCTATGAAAGTGTTCCCCTAGTGACTTTTTCCTAAGTCATAAAAAAAGAAAATTAAAGTGACCTTTGTAATTAATAGCTTGAGATGAGTTTTAATTCACTTTAGAGAATAAAGTGATTTTTTGATAAATTTAAGTGAGGTGAGTGAAATTAATTTTGGAGAGAATTAAAAGTATATTTAATCTCATCCATCCATCTTATTCATTTTGGGCCCTTGAATTAGCTGACCATTCAGCTTCCTCACTTGGACACCAAAAAGGCAAGGGAAGGCACTAGAGTCGTATTCTGAATTTTTCCATGAGAGTTGGAGAGCATAGAAAGAGAATTTTTGTAGGCACTGAGAGAAGAGAAGAGGGCATGATTCCCAAGACCGTATAGCAGCAATGAACATTTTTCCGTACATCACACATCTTAAGGCAAATTCTAGGCATGAATTTTGAGACAGTTTTTTTGGGCACAAATTTTGAGAGTTTTTCTGGGCACGAAATTCCAGGCAGGTCGTACAGTTTGTACAATGGGCATAGAAATCGAGGAATTTCGAACGGTACAACTTTATGCATAGAAATCGAGGCAGTCCATATGGTACAACAGTGGGCACATAAATCAAGGCAGATCGTATAGTCAATTTGGCACAGTTTTCGAGGCAATGAGTTAGCATAAATTTTGACTATAAAATTTTCGAATTCAGTCAATTTGTTGAGCACTATGGTTGAGATAAGTTTATCTCTGTTTTTGTTGTACTTTCATTTATTGCAAAAAATAAAATTCTCTCTAAAACAGGTTTTCCCCGGAGGTTAGGGTTTTGCTTGGGTCATTTGACCAAAAATTTATGAGTGATATTTTTATGTGTGAATGTGGTTTTTAATTGCTGCTCATTAAAAGTAGTAAAAAATATCTGTGTGTTTCAGTCATAAATTGTCTATGAGAAATGACTTAATTTGCAGCTGAGAGTAAATTGGGTTGGGCATTAAACTATGATGAAAATGGTGGTTTAAACCGGGTTTGGAGAATGAGAAAAATTTACACACAAGTGGCCATTTTTAAAAAGAAATGATAGCCTTAATAAATGTGAAATCTATAGGTGCTCTCCCTTTGCATGTATCATGTAAGTAGCATCTTATATTTTACCATTTCATAGGCAATGTGAAAAGGACATAACATTCATTGAAATAGAATGGTTCAATCATAAACAATATGTTAAGGCAATTAGTTTTTTGTCCTTGATAATTTATTGGTAAAGTGTATTTTAGCATATTGAAAGCAAGTTATCTTCAAGTGTTTCGTATGGTGTGTTCCAAGGAAAACTCACTTGTGATGCCATAGCAATGTTTCTTGTTAGTTGTTTTTGTAGCTCGATAGGTACTTCTATGTTGGGGGTGTCTAACCACACGAAGGGAGCCAAGATGACACAGTAGGAGTGTACTCAGGAGCTTGATGAGATATCTCAAAGCACTACAGTCAAGAACAGGTCTACAAGTCAAAGTACAGGATCAAAAGAGGGATGGATTCCAGAGAGAGGAAGCTTCTACAACATATAGTCTGAAGTATTTGGAGAGGAGGGATTCTAGTGGAGGACCTGTCAGAAGGAATTCCCTCACTAAGAGGGAGTGTTAATATTTGTATCTCGGGATGTCTTTCATGTGTTAATGCGTAGCATGAAGGTACATTGACAACATAGGCATTGATGTAGTGTGTGACAAACACTCTACAATTCAGCATGGATTCAATGGTGAAAACATGTCGAGGTTTTTGAGACCTTTACCAGTTGCATGGGAGGAATGCTAGAATGCACCAGTTTTTAATGTAGTAGTGTGATTTGCATGGTGTATGTGCATGAAAAGTAGGTTAGGGTTTTGGAACCCTAAAAGTCATTCCAAGCTTGTAAAAGGATTTTAGGAGTAAAAGTGAATGAGTTTGTGTGATACAAGTAGAGAGATAGTGAGAGGATACCAATTGAGTGAATTGTTGCATGAATAGGGACAATCACTGCATTAGAAAGGGGGCGCATTCTTAAGAAGAGAAGGGTGCATCACCTAGCAGAGATAGGGTGCAGATATGAGGAGAGTGATAGCACACTTGATCCGAGGTAGAGAGAATCCCTTGGAAACAGTAGATTCATCAACATATTGCTCAAAGATTGAGCACACAGAGGGTACTGAATCAGTGCATAAGAAGAGGGGCACAATCTTGAGAAGAGAGTGTGGTTTCTTGAGGAGAGAGAGTGTAGACTGAGTAGTGATCTAGCACACTCTACATGTAGTAGAGGGAGGTACCTTAGAGACAGAGATTGTTTCTAAGGGAGATTGAATATAGCTATAGAGAATCCATTGATTCAGTTGACTCAAGAGGGTGAGTGTTTGCATGAGACAATGGGTGCATTCTTGAGAAGAGAAGGGCATCATCTGGCAATGGAAGGGAGCATATCTAAGAGGGATTGAACACACTTCATCTGAGGATGAAGGAGGATCCATTGGATTCTGAGACTGCTTTTAAGAGAGATTGGATTCATTAGTAAAGAGATCAAAGATTGATCAGATAAAGAGGGAGTACATTCTTTTAGAGGAAGATGCACACTTTATTGGAGAGGGTGAGCTTAGTGATTGAGTTCATTAGTCCAAGAGAGAGGGTTATCACTGAGATAGTGATCCAGAGGAAAAGGGGTGTGAGGCCCAAGTCAAATAACATACTCAAAGAGGGGCGCATTTAGTCAAAGGGGTACATTACCCAGCCATCCATCAGAGATTAGACTTGAGCATCAGAGCCTTTTGGCTTAGAGATAAGTTTGTGTTAGATTGATCTATTGTACCTATTGTAAACTGCTTGAAGATAATAAAAGCTACTCTATCTCTCACTGGTGTTCCCACAAGGGCATTTTTCAAGGTCAAATTGACCAAAAACTTATGTGTCCATTTTTATGTGTGATTGCTATATCGAGTAAAAGAAGTAAATAGATCTCATGTGTTTCATGTTATAAATAATTGTATGTGTTGATATACATTATATGGGATTGGGAATCGGGTTTTAGTACTTGCATGTGATTTAGAGAGACTTGAGACCGATTTGAGGTCAAGTAATTTTCAAGAGTATTTAAAATTTTACAGTGCTCACCCTAGTTGCTTCTAGGTTGCTACTACGACCACCCTTGGCATCTAATACAATGGTTATTGTAGTTTCCCTCAAAACCCCACAACCCTAATGGAAATGCCTTGGATAAGTTTCATTTTAGGAGTGAAGAAAGAGAGGAGAGGCACATCACCACTTTATGGATGCATATGTGTACAAATTGACTTTGCCAATGGATTCCCAATGAAGATAAATATGTTTGATGAACAGTACCACTGGACTCGACCATTAGGTTCTGAGCAAGTGGTATTTTGATGTAGATCCCATTTTTGCATTGGGCTTATTGCATTGCACTACCCTAAGTCCATAAACCACAAGTTCCCTAAGAAACCACAAAAAAACACTTGGCAAGTGGGAGCAACTAAGCAACATCATTTGATTAGCAAAGAGGATCCCATGACAAAACCTAAGATGAGTTTTGGACCTTCTAGAAGCCTCGTTAGTTTTCCCCAAGGACCCACATGGAAGGTAGTAGAGGGAAAGAGCAAACCTATCATAGAGTGAAGATTTGAAATATTGTAACACTCCAATTCCCAATTGAGAATGACTAGACTCCCTTGAGCCATTTTAGGTGACTCGGAGTTGGAAAAGAAGTCACCCATTCCACCAAACAAGATGATCAAGACAACGGTGGAGCAATCCATGTGATATCATGTGTAGCGCCCCAAGCATTGAGATTATTGTTCAAACATTGCAGAAGCAGAGGATTGGTCCCTTTCCCTATCCCCTATGCAAGAGGACCCCCCTTGAAAAGTGAGATTGCATGATCAACTATGAGGAATAATATTTGAACGTACACAATTTTAGTTGTGGTTTTATCATCAACTACTTAATAGCATAAAAACCATTTGTATTGAAAAAAGGTTTTGAATAACTTCTTGCAATGTAGGAACCATTTTGATGATTTCTTTTTAAATATGGTCACTAAAAATATTTTTCCTATAATATATTGTAGTTTGTGCATGTGGTGGTCTTGCATTTTCACTTCAACAAGCAACATACTAAAATAAAATATGCAACCAATCTACATATTTATATTGCACAATTAGAGAGAAGGTCTAATGACATAGAGAGATGTTGTGCAAAAGGTGGAGTTCTTAGATATGGCTAAGGTATTGATTTTAGAGCTTTTTGGGGGTGGGCTAGTATAAGTATCCATGTTGAGATAATCCATCCAATCATAAATTGGATAATCGTTAAGCATTGATTGCTAGCTTATGTAAACAATACAAGGAAACTGTCCACTTGTAAGCTAAAAAATAACTGATATCTACTAATGTAATCCCTTGAGCAATTAAAGTGGTAAGAAATAGCGAGCACAAAATGAAGATAAAGATACTACAATACAACCATGTGTTTGGCAATGCTAATTAGAGAAGGATATGGGCATGGATAGATTTCTTTTGGATACTATTACAAAAACCTTTTAAAAAAATGGAAGGAAATCATCCAATAAGTTTTATGGCTTTGCCATTACTAGTAATCTTTAAAAACTGATATATTTTATTGCAGTGTTTTTACACCACCAATCCTAAGCAAATAATCTTCATATTCATCTTGAACTAGTAATGGTGTGTATAGCTTTTCCTCTTTCAATTAATGCTTACTGATTGGATAAATATATTAATGTTGGGGGTGTAAAGTTCATATTTATTCAAATAAGAGTATGGAGTGAGCATATACAACAAGCCTTAACAAATAATTATTCCAATATCTTTATTGAAACAATAAACCATGTATATGTTTTTAATGAGACAACAAAAGCATATAAACAAATGAATTTTGTAAAGGGAAATGGAAAATGCCAACAATCACCAATGTATATGCATTTGATGATGAGACAATGAAATCTTATTGATTGGTATATTTTGTAAAGGGAAAAGAGAAAAGTTAGAAAAGAAAAATACGAACAATGTTAGAAATAGATTATTTCAAAACTATTAACATTACAGTATTCCCCTCAACTTAGAATGTCTCTATGATCATGAAATCTGGATATATATATAATTAACAAAGCCCTTCCTAATAGAGCTAAAATCTTAACTATTGTTCTTAAATTGGAACTCCACGCTTCTAAAATTATCAATGCCTCATTTCTCTAACTTTATAAAGTTAGGGATATATAATAGTTCATTTATGCCTTAAAAATAAGCATTTTATATTTAGTATGTTTTAATTTGTCCAATATATTTTCATTAAAATTGCACATTCATGAAAGATTGATAATATAAAAGCTTAGTATGCAATTATGTATGTGTATCGATGGATATGGCCTTACATTGTTTAGTTCTTATGTGTGAGAGATTATAGTTCATTTGAACATTTGAACCCATTTAGAAAAATAAAAACGGAAATTAGCTACTCTATATCATGATCAAAAGGCTATTACCGTAAAATTCTATAGGTACATGGATAGATACAAACAAAAAACAATTCCTCTACATTATAGTCAAAAGGACATTACATTATAAAATTCTATAGATACATAGATAGATAAGAAACACATGGATGTATGGATATTAGGGAGTAGAAGTTGTTAATCTAAACATTTTTACTATTTTGTATTTGCTTATACAAAAGCATCAATTTATTTCACTCCTTAACAATGAGTCTTAACCATAGGAATGTAATGAACTCCTCCCAAGACTTTAATTTAACAATGACAAAACTTTTAGCAACATGAGAAGTTGAATGCATAGATCTATGCTTTTCAGTTTCCAATGGATTTCATCATGATTTTAAGAGCATATGGAGATAGTTTTGTTTGAGATAGGCTGAACAAGTTTGTATTATATCATGCATGATATGAAGAAATTATAAGATGATTTAATTTTATAACATACTTGATATTTGAATGCATTATGAGAAGATGCATTTTTTCTCAAAGCTTTTAAATAAATTCATTTCATTTATGTTCTAATATTAATGGCTGAAATATATGTCATTTGAAAACAATTATTAGGGTTTGTGATTTTTTCAAGAATGTGCAGAGAAAATATGTTTTAAGCAAGAATACATATGAAGAAATTATGTTGAAGGGGTTGATATTGATTTTTTATATTATGAAGTTTTTTAAGCAATTCAAGATTATTTGGGCTAAGATGGTTTGGATATATTTTTATCTTATGATTAGTTAATTGGTTCTCTATTCCATTTGTTTTCTAAATTTTGATTAAAAACAATAGACCTCAATATATGTAGAGTGTTCAAGGAATTTGCTTCCTAAGTTGTAATCAATCATTTGTTTGACTTGATTATTGACAATTTTATAGTATAAAAATTTGATGTTTAAGGAGTTTATTAACAATGCATTTATTGTCCCCAGATGTGGGTGTCTTGAGGAGGGAGAACGTGGCGGGAGGTGAGACTCTTCATTAAATGCCACCTGCTGCAGTGGTCACTGCGTCTCAGGTACTTATGCATCCCTCCCCCAGCTTGGATAGCACTCTACCCTGTACCATCGGTCACCTCGCACAAGCTTTGGCTTTGATGGCTCTCTCCACGCACCACAGGAATTTAATGGTCGGCGGCGCTCGGATCAACTACCTGGTCACCCTACTCGATGTCCTCGCACTAACTTGGCTCGAGCAGCAGGTTATATTCCACATCCTTTCTAGCCGCTCCATTGTATTTTCGATTTCTAGCTCTGAGGAAAAACAGAGAGAAAGAAGTAGCAATCAAGTAATTCACTCACTGACAATGCCACTTAGACTCTAGGTAACGCCTCGTGGGGGCCACATCTCCAGGGGAGCTAGAAGCTGAGCAGCGTTGCGTTGTTCCATTTTTTGGGGTACGGATATCCCCCTAAATGTGTGCAAAGCGATGGATGATTCGGAAGTCGAGGCTGTTGCTCATCACCGCACCACGCAACCCCTGCGATAGAGACTTTCCCACTACTAGTGGATGAAGAATGTTCTCACCCAGTTGCTCTAGGAATGCGACTGTGCTCCCTCACCTCCTACTTCCAGCAATTATGATAGCTCCTCAACTCAAGAAATTTCCTCGACCTCACTAAGTTTGAACCAACAGGGCCCTACCAAAGAAATTCACCAGACCCAGGACACCAAGCAAACTGGACGCGTGGCAGAGGCTTCACCCGGCATGGCGACAAGGAGACAAAATGATGAATGGCGCATGCAGATTCACATCATGATACAATAGATGTCGGCACCTCCTCCTACAGCGGAGCCGCACCAAGACCTTGAACATGCTCTCTCCAGTGAAGACGACGACTACTTCAAGTCGTGTCCCATTGTCGAAAAACAATGGCGAAATTCGTAAGGTCCCATGATTTTCCAAAATCTTCTGTGTTTTTTTCTTTTATGTTAGCTTTGTTAGTATACCGAATAGCTCTGATAAGTTTTGACAGAGGAAACTTGGTTTTCCTCAGAAAGGGCAAGTTCTGGACAGATGTAGTAATTTTTGTATATGCTGACTATAAGGATACATGTGTCTCAAACACTATGCATATAATATTTTTGTATTTTAATATAATTTTCTGCAACTTACAAAAAAAACAATACATTTATTGTAAGATTTTTCATGACTTTTTTTTGAAAAGTCGGGATTTCAAACCATTGTCAATAAATGGGAAAAATCAATAAGAGAATTATTTATCTAATGTAATGTAGTTTGAAGAGAATAAATTAAAGCTATATTGGATGCTTAGTTGAAGCTTAAATGCGTATTTTTCTTGGCAAGGTAAACTAATGCCTTGACATCATTAATATTTGTTAGTAAGATATGTGATTATTAAAATAGCCATGTGGAAGTGAAATGGACCTAGTGTAGGATATGTGGGTCCGAGGAATGTAAAGTCAATTTAGGAGTGGGACATGGAAGTCTAAAACAAATAGTTGATGCATTGCATTATTGATGACCATTGTAGATAATAGTAGGTTTGGAATAGTTAATTAGAATATTTATTGTGCTTTAAAAATAGAACATGAGTGAGATTGAAAGGGGCATCGCAAGAGTCAATTGGTATTAAGATAAATCTATATTATAATTTTGAATATTAAATAAAGATGTGTATACAGTTCTTAGGCATTATTAGTGTCTATGAATCTTATTTTAAGTTTATTTGCATTTTATCTTATTTTACTTTTGTTTATTGGATATTTTAGTTCTTAGGTGTCACTTCCAATTAGTTGCTTGCAAATATTCTTCGTTGAAATAGTTTGGTTCCTTTTTTAAAGGAATTATCTATAGTATACCAAATGGTCATTATACGTAGCCATTATAAATATACAAGGACAAGAAATCCTACAATCCATGTGTGTGTGTGTGTGTGTCCATTGGATGTACCTTGGGTGGTTGGGAGTATTGATTGATAACCTCTCAACCCAGGTTCAATTCCTTATAATCGATATGTTGGGCTCTTAATTAAGCCACCCTATATTCTGACATATTATGTTTTCCCTACACCCCTTGAGGGATAAGGGGAGGTTTCTATGGATGTAGCACGTGCCAATGATTGTCATGAACCACATTGAAATGTGTGTGTGTGTGTGTGAAGAATGGTGTTTGCAATTGAACAATGTGATCCCTTTGCGTGTTGGAAAGGAGGAAATGTTGTGTGTAGGTAAACTCCTACACGGTACTCATCCTTTCTAAGATTTGTGTGCACTTTTATAAACACTCTCAACCTAAGTTAATTAGATCAGCCCTGGTACTAGTGGGTTTTCAAGTACAACTTATTCAACTAGACATAACATAACAAGTTCCTCTTACAAAAATTGTAAATTGCACCATGCATGTACTAGTTCATAATGAACAACACCTAAGAATGTTAATAAGATCCTTACAACTAGGTTAATATCTTTGTCATATGTCAACAAAGATAGTTTCATATGAACTTAAAGTAAACGTGCATCAATCATCACATTAAATAACTCACAAGAGAATGTGCAAAAATTCCAACTATTATTCACTTAAAAACTACAATATTGATGGAGGAGTTACATAAGGTACAATATTTCCTCTATGGCAAAATTCTCCATTGCATTAGTTTACAATTCTTTGGCTTACAAAAAAAATATCGCAGCATTGGTCTCAGTGACCTAGGGTTGGAATTTCATTTCATCTATGCCCTTCCAATTGATTTTTTTTCATTTTGAACTTTTATCTTTCCCGCCACACAACGTTTTAGTTAAAAAATAACCTTTCAACAATGAAGTTTTATTAAAAAAAATAACCCTTCAATAATAATGTTTTTTATTAAATAATTTAATTTTCAATTAAAAGATATACTTTAATTAAGGAGTTTAATTTCCAGTTAAAAGATAACAATAGACTCATTTGCCCATTTTTTTGTTGATCATATGCGTTGAGAATTTAGGGTGGAACAAAACCACCTACTAAGAGTGACATAGACAACTCAAAAGTAACATGTGCCAATATTATGCATCTGAAGTACATTAGGTGATAAACTTAAGAAACAAGTAAAACCTAGAATCTAGAATCCTTTCCGAAGGTTAATGTCAGGCCACGTGCAATGCAACATACAAAATTTGGCAAGGTTAACATGTTGTGTGAATGGTATAATTGAAATTGTGAAATTTTAATTTTCAGTTAAAAAAATGTTTTTATTGAGTTTCATTTCCAATTAAAAGATAACAATAGACCCAATTACCCATGTTTTTCGAGGGTGGAACAAAAAAGACTACTAACCATGACAAATAAATGAAAAGTAACATGTGTCGACATTATGCATCTGAGGTATATTAAGTGATAAAATTAGGAAACAAACAAAAGGTGGAACCTAGAGTCCTTTCTAGAGGTTAATGTTAGGTCACATGTAATGCAACATACATGATTTTTCAAGGTTAACATGTTGCATCAATGGTGTAATTGAAAATGTGACATTTTATTCCAAAGTACTTGAGTTAAAAGGCCAAATAAATAGAATATTCCCTTTGTAGAGGCTATTCATTAAAAAACACATTGCAATTGAGATTGTACTATGATTTTCTCCCCTTTCTTTGTCAAAATAAGTTTAATAAGGTTGTTTTTCCAAGGTATTGACTGTTTTGGATTCCTCGACTATTATTATGTGTGGACTTGCACGTACCAATCTAAAGCAAATCTTTCATGAAACTGGAGTTGCCTATCTATTATCCATGGTGCAAATCTTATGGTAAAAATAATTTTTTGGGCACAAGTTTTACTAATATAGAGCCAGTGATGTGATATACTTTTCCATTCAAATTGACAACCTTGTGGTGCAATTTAATTCTCAATGTGTTTTTGTCGGGGAGGGTCAAAATTTGTACCAACCAATTCATGGTTCATTCTTTCTTCTTTGTGCCATTCACTTTCCCTTGGCTATAAATGGATAAGAAGAAACCACTGTCAACTTCAAACTTGTTTAAAATATTTTTCCCCATGAGTAAAAGTAATTGTTTCAACCAATTACTAAGACTGCAATAATAATAAATGTTACTAAGTTTTAAAATATATCAATTAAATCATTAAAAAGAATGTGAATAGATACATGAAAATCTTGAATTTGAATAGATACATGAACATATTTTAGCAACTAGACCTATAAATTATAACTTGGAAGTACCGGAAGTGTAGAAAGTGGGATTGGAAGCCTCCTACAATAAACCCAATTTCCATACCTTTGTCTAGTTACAAGTGTTAACCCAGTTCAATATCAAAATAACAAAAATGATTTCATGTTTAAGAAAAAACATAGAATAGTTTCATTAAAATTTGTTTTTAGATTATTATCAAATTTATAAAAAAAATTGAAAATATTTTTTTTATCAAAATTAGTAGCTCCAAGTATGAGGAAACTAGAGGAGAGCACTTTCAAACTGTCTAGAGAAATGGGTATCTAAACTCAGCAAGTGCTTCTAACTTCGGATGCCCGTAACCAAAAAGCAAGTGTGTTTGAAATTCCATAGGTGATTCTTGGAAAATTTGGTAGCTAATAAATTACTACCGGCTTGGTAATTTTGGTAGCTAATAAATTGTTGATTCTTGGTGGGTGAATGGGTTAATTCCTTCATTAACATAGTTTAAAACCGGCTTCTTCTAAAATGGTACCCACTTCTTTCTCAGAGTTGCACTTTCAAATATGAAAATTGACTTATCCTTTGAAGGAAGGGCACAAAGGCCAGGGAAGTGCATTGAAAGGAAGGGAATGAACATGTATTGGGACAACTCTAGGCCAATATAAGAAAGAAATAACAAATGGAATGAAAGAAAAACCGTCTGTTTTGAAGGAAAACTCACCCACATATTTTTCAATCAAATGGGAAAGTTTCAAACTCCATTATTACATATATAATAACATGCCACCTACTGCAGGACATGTATCTAGCCATACACATATCTTAACAAACTTATTAATAAAAATTAATGACACTTTGGAAAAATAATTAGCCATCAAACGTACGTCCTAACAAATTGTTTGCTTTCTCTTTGAGATGGTTTGTTAAAAAATTTAAGAATATTTTGATGGGTTAAATGCCACATGACAGGAATATGCTTGTCAAATTCCAACCCTGGGGCTCACAACAACAAAATTCCTTATATCCTATTGCTCACAAATGTGTTGCAACATGTTTCTCTATTTGCTTGCTTTGTTCATATCATGTCTTCATCATTTCCCATACATCATGTCATTCTATATATGAGAATTTCAATGATTAAGTTTGGATGTGCCAAAAACTAACTGCCTCTACAATTTCCTTAATTTAGGTTTACAGGTTATCTTTGACTTTACCAATTAACTTGTGTGCATGAGTCATAATGGCTTCGACAAAATATTCTAGGTCAACATCACATGCTTAAATCCCAATATGATGATGTGACAACTTTGGTGTGATTGTGCACCTTGTGTTTGCGCCAAATAACAAATCTATGTGCCAAAATCTTCAACAATCCTTGTGTCGTTAATATATGTAAACATATTTTTTGTTATCATTTCTAACACTCTCTTAATGAAAAAACACTTCCGTTATTGGCATTGCTATGAACTTCTCAATGAGATATTTCCTCGATGGCTTAGTAAAGATATTCCTTTTGAATGTGAATTTAAATGTGCTTACTATGTTGGTGAAGAATTGCATTATCCCTTATAATTGGAATAGGTCCATGATTGCCATTGAATAAAACAATAGGTTTCTCTTGCATTTGTCCAATTTTTGTCATCAAATGCTACATTCAATGTGCCTTTGTACAAGGCCTCACTTGAAAATAAATCAATTGTATGTTTCATCTTTCTACTCCAAGATATACTAATTAAAACATGAAATACAAACAATGTGTGGATTCCATGTCCTTCATTCATCCAACCCAATTAGAAGTAGTGTACCCAACACATTCCAAATGTTCTTTGTGTTAAGAATATGTAATGTCCACTTCTAACTAAGCATCTGAGACACTCGTTAACCTATTTAATTCCCATAGGTTCAAGCAAGTATCGATGAAGACGGGAATTAATTGAGGAGTATTAAGTGACCGGGAGCAGAAAAGAACATTTCTTCAGTATTATTAGGTCATCAATATATTAAATAAGTCCATCGGAGCGAATATAAAAAATCATGCAGATCATGCAGGCCTTATTTCACCTTGCATGCGACACTGGGCAATTAGATTACATGCATGCAAAAGTTAAGTCATGCAAACCCTAAAAGAAGACAAGTCGAACCAAAAAAGAATCTATTGTTATTATTCACTTTTGATATTAGTTTCAAGAGCAGCAACAACAATATCTCCATTATCAAGTTGAGGTTCAGGACGTGAGCCATCAACTAACAAGTGTTTTCTGCAGCAAAATAAGATCGATCATTCAAATCTATCATCCACACTTCAAGTTATTCATTGATCATTAGAGATCCAGCACAAAGAGGAGAGATTACCACATAGGGTCACATCTTACTATTGGGGACGAGTTGGAGACACCAAGAACAATGCACATTGATCCAGAGACTCATCATTTCTTCCGCGTGTCACTTCCATTCTCCTCGGAAGGGTCATACTACTATGTTGGGTGATCAACATGCCACCTCTTGCACATCTGGAGAAGATACCAGCAGAAACGTAGAGAGGAAGGGGTTTCATCCATCCAGAGGAAAACAATTCACTAGTGTCCAAGAAGGGATCCAAAGTGTTGCATGTGTCTACCAAAATATTCAAAGAGACCATACTACATCACCTAGAAAGTCTCAGCATCATCCTCCAAGTATTGAAGCATCTATGGGAGGATTACATCTAGAGAGGGATGTTTTTCCTTGCATGGGCATCAACCATTAAAGGAGAAACATGTTTTCACCTTGTCTCTTATTGCATGGCATGCATGCTTGTTCCAGATTGCTCAAATACTCAAGCTATTAATATTGGTATGCCTCTGCAGTTAATTTCATTGTGAATTTAAGTTTATTGTTATTTGGGGTTTGTGTACACTCTTAATATTGCATGCAAATTGATTTTATCAAACCTAAAGATACACCACCCTGAAAATATAAACCAAAACCATAAACCCTATCAATATCAAGAAGAAAATGTCAGTTGGGATATTACAAAATACTTAAGTCCCCAATGTGATGTTTCTTTCAAGTATCTCAAAATATTTTTATCTACTCTCTAGTGACTTCCTGGAGGATTTTATATATATCTATATACCATGTCAACTATATAACGTATATCAAGTCTAGAAATGGTTAGATAAATCAATTTACCTACAAGATTTTCTCCATAAACCATAGGTGTGTCCTAGGCATTACAATCTTCCATTTAGAATTTATTTTGATTAGGTTACTTGCATACTTAGAATGATACAAGAATACTCTTGACTTCTTCTAAGCCTCCATTCTTATTACACCATGTTTGGGGATGCTTCAAGAGATTTGGGGCACAAGGTGTATGATTATCCCCTAGATGGTCCATGATGGATTTTCACATTGGATATGGCTTACTTAGTGATCGGTTAACCTTAATTGGGTTCTTCATACATGGCGTAGCTTGGATGCTTGCATGGAGGAATGGAGTTGACTTGGGACACTTGGGTTGTGTCATCGGTCATGAAGGGGGAGTAGAAAAAGAAGAGAACGTGGCTTAAGAGGATCATTTGATTCCTTGGAGGCTTGGAGGATGAGTGTTGGTGTCCTTGGAGGCTTGAAGGATGAGCATTAGACACATCTTATGGAGAGACCTTGCATTGGATCCTTGCTTGTGTATGAAATCACTGTGGATCTTAATGTGTGCCCTTGGAGTGTATCACTCCACATGTGTGAACCTACTTGTGGATTTGTAGGTTTGCTGCAAGGGGTTAGGCCCACATATTTTTTGTTAGCCTCCCTTACCTCTCATATATATAGAGGAAGGAGAGATTCCTATTATTATTATGAACTCGTCATCTCATTCATGAACATTATTGTTAGAGATGTAACTAGAGAATTTCACTAATATATCTTGTGTTAGAGTTGTTACCTATTGTTACACCTCAAAGTTACAACAGTGTTCCAGCAGGGCCAAACCTAGAGCAAGGGGTCTACAAATTTTATTGTAAAGGCCAAAGTGGGTTATATTGTATGGATATTTGAATTAGGGGTTGTTTTCCTATTGGATTAGTCATGGAAGGATCCCTTGGTTTCACTCCTATAATTACTTATCTTTATGGCATAGATGAATTCCCCTTTGGTGTGTGGATGTCCCCACCATGCTGGAATTTAAGCCCATGGGTTGGTCTCCAAGGCTTCTAGGGGTAACCCACTAGGGCACATGACCACCTTGGTTTTGTTATGATTATATCTTGGTGATTGTATCTTGTAAAGGATTATTGTCCCCTATTTCGCACACCTCCTTCACCCACTTGGACCTCATTTCAGCACAAAGAAACCCCTCATCTATCTCCTTGGTCTATGACATCATCTTTCCACATTTGATCCTACAAGCTTGGAAGGGGGAGTGTTGAGGGATAACCATCATTTTGGGGTTAGTTGGTGCACGATTTCCCCCTTTGGATCACTATTTCATCAAGTGAAACCCTATTCTATCCTATTTTCCTATTTTATGTCTATTTTAGGGATTAATTCCCAACTTATGGGGGATTTACCCTAAAAGTAGTCTAATTTTATTTTAACTTTATTTAAAACTTGTAGGATAAAAAATGAAAAGGTTGAGGATGAAATAATATATATATATATATATATATCACCTCACCTCAATGTAAAATCATAAGACAAGGGTTCAATTTTGTTTTTGCGCCAAAGCGGCGCATTATACAGCCTAGTAGGGGGAGGTGTGTAAGTCCTTTCGTTCTCATCCTAGAGACGTGTCATTTATAAAAAAATAACATGTAGGCTCAATTTAGATTTAATTTTTTTTAGAACCACATATATAAAACTACAAATTAAAACTATAAACATTATGTTCACATTTCCTCAACATTTCACTCTAAAAAAGGGGTTTGCAGTTAGAGAGATTTGATCCCTTTTGACACTTGGTAAATCCTTTTTAAGATGGATCTATGATGGTTCACTCTCTTTCTCCTACTCTATGAGTATCTAATGTTATGTGCACTTCTCTTGGGATTCTTCTTTTGGCTTGAAGGTGGATGAATTATGTTTTAGGAAATCTTTTTACACATGCAAATGGTTGATGCTAGACTATTTGGAAGAACTCATGCACAAGTGTGACCTAAGGTTTCTTTCCTTGCTCATTCTTGTTAAATGTTGGTAAGTTATGCTCCTATCTTATTTGAATGGTTATTTTATGGTGCATTTTGTTGATTTGTTAGGGATTTTTTGTCAACATTTTGTATGAAGGGAACGTCCTCCATAACAGTTCTCTATTGCTATTTAGGGCCGTAGACTTATTCATTTTCCCTAGTTAGGCTCTACTACCAAACCCTAGAGGTTGTTGGGTGATGCCCTGGATTGCAAGTGTTAAAGGACATTTCAAGAGAGGGGTGTTGACCATTGATATCTCAATACCCTAGGAATTGAGAAAAAAACATATCCCCTTTCTTGTCATTAAATTACTCATTTTTTATTAGTTTAGTTGTATTTTATTTTGCTGCAATTTTATGCATAAAAAACCCTAAAAGTTAGAAAATTTAAAAACTTAGAAAATCTTGTAAATCTTGTAAATCTAATCTAAAGGGTTCTTCGTAGTGGATTTATCCACCAGTCCTCAAGGGCGCCTTAATTTTCCTCATTGGAATGTGTCTAACTACTAAAAAAAAAAAAATTTGTTGATTGTCAAAATTAATTAGGGCATAATTGTTTTTCATATTTCACTAGTTAGTCTAATTTTCCCTATTCATATTGTTCTCTTTCTCCCAAGGTCTAGTTTCTACATGAACTTTTGAAGCTCTTTTCATCTTTGATATTTCTATAACAAATGGCAGAACTAAATTTACAGTGATTGTTGGACAACTAAACCTTTATTTTTAGTACATGAAGCAAATTAAAAGTCTAGCAAGATTTCAGATTTGCCTTAGAGTGATGAACATTTACCAATAACAACATACAAGGACAAGTTAACTCCTAATTTGATTACACCAATTGTTATATGTATGTGTTTCATTGGAAGTATCTCCTATGTTCAAATTCACCTAATCACTAAATATTTACTGGTTTCAATCCACATAAGCTAATTAAATTAAATCCTCAATTACATCAAGTTGTCTCCCTTATAGATTACTTGATTCCATACAAGGCATTGATTTGGTTACAAGGTTGTATTAGGATATTTTCTTGCTTGGTGTTTGTAGGTACCTTTAAAAGGGCTCCCCCTGAGTTTAAGAGTTACCCAAAGTAGTTGAGAGGCTACGATGAGGTGACATTTGGGCCTAGGAATCTCCCATATGCATACTATTCACTAACATACCAACCACATTGTACTACTAATCCAATACTACTATTTTGAACAGTGACACCTACAAAGGATAGAAAAAAAAACCTATGATTTGCATGCTCTTGAATCCATAATGGTGAATTTCCTTTGAGCTCAAGAGATTAAAAAATAAAGGATGGAAGACAATATGAATTGAGTCCTTATTAGAGTGGTTAGTTTAGGGTGCTCCTTAGACCTTCATGAAGACAATGATTCATCTCAACCTCGAGAGAAGTCCCAAATGAGGTTCAAATGTAAGTTGTCAAAGAAAATCCAGATACAGAAGTAGAAGGGGAAAATATGTGCCTAATATTGGCTGCAACATTAGGAGAAACAAAGGAAGAAACAAAAGAAGCAGAGGAAATGTAAGATGAGGTGCTCCATTGGCCTATCTTTTAGACTTTGATTTTAATTTTTTGTTAATGCTTGGCAAATTTATGTGGTAGTATACTAGAATTAGCAGAAGTAGAACTTTGTGGCAACATAGGATAAATTTTTTTATTTATTTTCTTATTTCAAAACTTTGGCAAACCACAGTCTATGAAAGTCGTTATTTTTTCTATTATAGAGTCAAATGGTTTCGATGTAGCCATTTTTTAATGCTATATTGTACCCTTTTTTTTAAGAATACAAGTTTTTCCAAGCTCTATAGGATTATGTGTTTTCAGTAATCCATGCACCATTATTTGACTTATGTGGTAAATTTAAACTAGATCCATTTTTTACTTATGTAGTAAAGTTAAACTAGATAGATTTAAGTGTCCATGATTTAAATGGCATTACTACTAATGCACGTTTAGCATCGACGTTGGATTCTAGTTAATACATACCATCTTCTTCATAACCTTGAGTTATGATTGCATCTCCTTTCTTAATGTTCTTTATTATATGGATTCCATCTTCAAATTGAAATTTTAAATTTAATTTATTCAATTGATTCACAAATAAAAGGTTCTTCTTCAATCCATGTGTCTACAATACTTCTCTAATGTTATGTGCCTTGCCTATATGTATTATATGTATTAACATAGGTACATCACCTTCACCAACTATCTCGAGGGTCATGTCAATACCAAACTTGGTAGCTTTGTGTGCATATTGTTCAAACTTGCAAAACCAACCACACCTTTTGGTCATATGTCTAGACACACCAAAAATGAATGTAGCAACCATATTTGACAATTATTATAATATGCAATGTGGTTAATGCACATTTCTCAATTTTCTTGTCTAATTACTTATTCTCTATTATGTTCGATAATTCTTCTTATTTTTCTCACACTTACATCTGTAGCAGTCTCTAGCCTAATATCCTTCCTTATTGCAATGGTAAATACATAACATTATTTGTCCAAAATTTCTCAATGATATGCAAATTTCCTTTATAAAAATTCATTTGCTCAAATTTCTTAACTTGACCTTTCTTCTTTGTTGTTTAACCATAAGTAATGTTAGACACAATGGCTCACCGATAAGGGGGGTTGAATCAGTGAGCTTGAACTTACTTCAATTTTAACTTCTTCAAACTCTAAAACTTAAGTCATTATTTCACATTTAATTCAACATCATATTCATCAATATACTATGCTTCAATAATCAACTCATTCATCAAATAAAACACATAATCATCAACTCATTGCACAAGAGACATAGATATAATATTTGTAATCTTTTTGTATTTCAAACGGCTACGACTGTGATGGAAATTCGGCACCTACTGAAACAAAAAGCGCCAACTCCTTATCTAGGACCCTGCCTAGTTTTTCTTAGATCCTACTAAGAAAGCATGTACAAGACCTAGCTTGTATTACAAGTACATATCTGTCACATTACATCTCATACATCACAATCATCACAAACACAGTATCACTGTCATGTCAATATTCAACTCTGCCAATTTGTCAATTCCGACACATGTCATGAGTTTGTCCTCACTATCACATCATCATCGTGTCTTCTGCTGAAGGCATCACTGCCACCTCATCACTATCATGATTTATCACTGGTCATGTCTTCTTGTCACTAGTATGTTTCTTCAAGTCACTCTTCATTATACTTAGGCTTAGACTATGTATTGGCTGAGAGAAAGAGCCCAACACAAGTCCAAACTTGGTCTGTGAATACTAGAGTTGTCGTCCACTCATTAAGTAAGAACTATCATCAGATGTTCATCATCATTCTGTCCATAGTCATGTCATTTTTTGAATAGTTCTGCCACATCAATAAGGTATGCATGACATCATTATCTCTGCTATTCAAGAATCATCCCTAAGTTGACTGCAACAACATCTCCACAAGTTCATATCTGCTTTGTCAACATTGTCCACGTCATCACTTTCACAGTAAACATCACTCTTAGGCATATCATTGTCAAGTCAGCAGATCACTGCCATTCTCAAGCATAATCATTGTCAAGGTAAGCACGTGATATTTTTCAAGTACACCATTATCAAGGTAACACAGTCAAGCATTCACTGTGTCATCATGGCAACCACTATCATCAACATCATTGTCTTCATGATAAGGGTTATCAACCTTTTTCAAGAGACTGTCAAACTTCAAGGTTATTTCCTCATGCACTATCAGACTTTTCTTCAAGATTCAGATTGGGACTTCATCATAGAAAGAGGTCTAGGTTGTAGGAATATCATGCACTTCAAGAGTCATGGACTGTCACAAATTCACTGAGCTCAGACTTTCAAAAACACTATGTTGCTATTAATTCTGAACTTCAGAACTTGATTAAATTTTCAGTCTATTGTTTGTCCTTGGTGGTGTTTGAAAATTCGTCATAGTACAATTTGCTGCGAGCTCACACTTCAAAAAATATATATACTGTTGTAGAAGCTCGTGTCTGAGGCAGCCTTAGTTAGCTTGAATTTGTCTTAGACTGTCCCGAAAATACAAAGATAAAAACTCAGGTAAAATATCAGACTTAAAAATACTTATGTCTTCTTCTCCAAAAAAAATTGATTGTTGCTTGCATTCTTCTAGGTACTGTAACCACCGAGGATAGTCCTTGATTCTGGCTATTAAAAAATTCATCAGAATGTTGCCACTGTAAAATTTGGATTCCTGTCAAACTATTAGACTACTTCCATCCGAAATTTCCTCAATAAAGTTCGTTGGCTCATAGCTCTCTTTCCGCCGAATTCTCCACACAAAAATGAAGGCGTTCACTTGGTATTTATACTATTTTTTCATAATAAATTTTACTGAGCTGACCTGTTATAAAAAAAAATTAATTTATGTATTTTTCTTCTAGCTGGCCAACTTGTCTTAAGAATATTTATTTTTCATTTAATAATTGTCTTCTAAAGCGAGGCTGACTTCACCATTAGTTTTAATTACAAGTTCCTTTGTGCCATGTTTAGGTTTCAAGCAAATACGTGGTGTAGGTGTATTAGGGACTTAATCAATGGGTTCCATCAAGATTTTTTTAGCTTCAACATTATTATCTAATAGCCACCAAATGTGGGTTCAAGTCCCAATCCCCCTAGGGCACCAAGGACCTTATCATACCACCATTTTCCTGCTTCAAGAGGTTATTTATTTCATCAACCATGCCATGTCAACATGCTTAACCTTTGTCATCAATGACAACCATATTCATCAATCTCCCCCTTTTTCATTGATGGCAACCAACTAATTTCTTCTTCGCCCCCTTTGACATTAATGACAAAGGGTTAATTACCCATTTGAGGCTTCACAATACCCAAAAAAATTATCTTTGAATTCATCATTTTAACTTCTGATCTTGAGCTTTGGATCATCTTCAAATTTCACATAAGTGTAGACACTCCCCCTATCTGATTCGCTGCTTCAAACTTCATCAGGGTTTTTTCTAGTAAATTCATAAATGGCACTATGAAATCACTGCATATTATCCTTGCTCCCCCTATCAACATCCCAATCTGCTTCCTTTGTTGAAGATCATCAAGTATCTTTAACAGACTTTACCCTATCAACACCTTCTTTCTGTTGTACCACAGTCTTCAACATTCTCAAGCAGATTTATTCTTCCCCTGCCTTGCTGGGCTACAACATCACTTAAAACTATGCATATACATCTGCCATACCTCATTACTTCTCATATTCAAGGGAAAGTTTACAGTGTCTCTTAAATCTGTGCTTTCAAAGTTGTGATAGTTCCAATAATGGCATGTCTTTTTTATTTGTTCATATGCATACATGCTCATGGATCTGTATTGTTCATGCTTATAAGCCAATAATCCATGATGAACTGTTCCCAAAACACAATTCTATACTCAATCAATATTTGACTTTTAGAAGTCATTCGTATTCTCTCAATCACAATTCAGTCAACTTCTTGTCTCAATCAGACACCATAAAGTTTGAGTCAGACTGATCAACATTCAGTCCTTTGGAGGGATGCTTGCAATTTGGATCTTAAATGGCATACCCAAAATGTTGTCACAACTATGGAGAGTTTCCAAACTTTATGCTCATATCAAATTGCCACAGTATGTTTATTGCAAGGGAGATTCCAATGTTGTCTTGTTGTGCATGCTTAAGCTTGTAGTAGGATCCATACTTAATCTTTAATTATGTCAGCCAAATCTATACCGAATAACTTCGGAAGTCTCCATGATATCAGAGATAGAATGCTTCTCTTGCTTGTCTATTATGTTTTCTTCAGTCATAATTTGACAAATGAACATGCTTGGACTGTCACAAGAGCGATCTTAGTTGCCTTCAAGAGTTTTTCTACTAAGGTTTTAGTCAATTTAAGCCACTAGCTTGTCATCCTACTGCTCATGTAAGTCTACTCATCTTCTATTTTTCCATAAACCCACTCCCCCTTTCATGCTGATATTGATCTTTCATCAAGAACATGTTGCTAGATGCTCTTCTCCTAATAGGATTTCTTCAAATCTGATACATCTTCAACTCAAATTTTTGCTACCAAATTGCTCCCTCCTTAGTGATATGTTGATTCAAACAAGTCTAATCTTCTCCAAATTTATGTACCATGCTGAAAAGTATTTCACAAATAATTATGCAGTCTTATAAAACCCCCCCTAAGCTTATTTTGTTGTTTATCATCATGCCTCTTAAGTATACCTTAACTGCTGCTCCAAGAGAGCCTTCAAAAACTTGTTTTAGTGCATGTCATCAGCACAAAAATTGGCTGATATATGTTTCTGCAATATTAGAACCAAGACACACAACCTGTAAAATGAATTCCATGAGGCAATTCTTCAAATATGTATTACTCTCTACATTGCTTATTGCATATCAACCCATTGGTACTATCTTCCTGAGAATTGCTTCAAGTCATGCCTTCTCAGCTTATAAAAGATTCATAGAGACCGCCTTTGCCTCAAGTTTTTTTTTGAATATATTCTTAACAATCATGCACAATCAACCTTTCCTTCTAAATCAACCTTAAGCTCTGCTCTAGTTGTGGTCCAATTCTGATTTGCAAATGGACTTAGCTTAACACTCAGATTTGATCACTTCACTACCTGGTTCCCTCCTTTTTTAATTTCTTAGACAATAATTTGTTTCAACAATTAGCTCATGTGGGGAAAATATTTTCAAATTTAGGTTCTCGAGTTATCATATACTTTTCCTTTAATAAATGCCAAATCTATCCTTAGAGAAGCCCTTATAACTGATCTCAAAAACCCTTCAAGTATGATCTCATGACTGATTTTTTTAAATGTTGTAGCTGATCCATGGTAGCCAAGGATAACTTTAGTCTGATATTTGTCAGTTACTCCTCCTATCATTATGTCATTGTAAGTACGATCCTTGGGCCTGTTACTAATCTTGGAGTAGCCATAATTTACCTAAGAGTTCACCCTCCAGCTTCATGAACTCAAGGTGTATCATGGTCTCTGAAAGACCTTCGACTTGGCTTGCCAAATGGCAACCACTTTCCGTGCACTTATCAACTTCATTCTTGGACACTGAAACACCTAGCTTTTGAATATTTTCTTCTTGCCTCTTAGCATCATTCTCAATTAGGATTGGATAACATGTCTCCTTTCCTTTCTCTTCTCTAGACACATTATTTTCATTGGCTTGAACCTGTTCTTTCTTTCTCCATACTTTTTTGATCCTTTTCATGCAATCTTTTTCAATGTGCTCATATGTGTGACAACTATAGCATTCAATGTTGTTGTTTAATCTATTTATGCAAAGACTTGCTACATGACCATAATGATGACAGCTGTAACATTGAATACAAATATTCATACCTCTAGTTCTTGACTAAGTGGATCTACCCCAAGATATGCAATCTACAGCCCTATGTCCAAATTCATTACAGGAGTAGCAATAACCATAAAATGCCTTTTCATACCTGGGAACACATTGTCCTTTTTGTAGAATGGTCCTTCTTAGATGACCTTGATCTGGAGAAACTTCCTTGTTTTGTTGAGTTTGAGTGTCTTCTTTCTTGCTTTCTTCACCATACTTGAGGCTCTTCAGAATGTCTGCATAACTCCTAGAATTCTTTTTAGTCTTCTTCTCTGGGAGCTTGAAGTCTTCAGTGATCTCATAGCCTAACCTAGTATTGACATGTGGTGATCTCTGATAGCTGAGGATGTCATCTAGAGTCATTGAACTCTTTTTAAACTTCCAATTTGTAGCTGCTGAATTTTTCATTTCCTCTTTCAGAGAAATGATCTTGAGCTCTTTTGCTTGACTAATTTCATTTTGTTCCAGTAACTGAGCTTTGGCTGCTTGCAATTATCCTTTAATACTTGCACAAGTCTCATTTGTTTGTTTCAACTTAGCCACTTCATTTTTCAATCTGTTAAGTTCATCTTTCAAGGAACTGACCTCTGCATCCTTTTCTCGAAGATGACTCGTGAGGTTTTGCTAAGTTTCTTCAACTTGATGTTTTAGATCATGTCTCTCTTGCTCAGATTTTTCTAACAGTGTTTGCTGCAGCTCATTCTTTTCTTTGGATTTCTTCAATTCATTAAGACCCCGCAGAACCTTTCTTTCAATCTTTATGAGTGCTTCCTTTGGTACTTCATTCATTAAACACCCTGTTTGTTCATCCATTGTATGTGTCCATGGATCTCCTTCGATCTTGTTAGGCTAGCGTTGAACGTCAGATCTGATACCAATTGTTAGACACAATGGCTCAAAGAGAGGGGGGGTGAATCGATGAGCTTGAACTTACTTCAATTTTAACTTCTTCAAACTCTCAAACGTAAGTCATCATTTCACATTCAATTCAACATCATATTCATCAATAAACTATGCTTCAATAATCAACTCATTCATCAAATAAAACACATAATCATCAACTCATTGCACAAGAGACACAGATATAATATTTGTAATCTTTTTGTATTTCAAATGACTACAACCGTGATGGCAATTCAGCACTTACTGAAACAAAGAGCACCAACTCCTTATCTAGGACCCTACCTAGTTTTTCTTAGATCCTACTAAGAAAGCATTTACAAGACCCAACTTGTATTACAAGTACATATCTGTCACATTACATTTCATACATCACAATCATCACAAACACATCATCACTGTCATTTCAATATTCAACTCTGCCAATTTGTCAATTCTGTCACAACATGTCATCAATCTGTCCTTACTATCACATCATCATCATGTCTTCTATTGAAGGCATCATTGCCACCTCATCACTATCATCATTTATCACTGGTCATGTCTTCTTGTCACTAGTATGTTTCTTCAAGTCACTCTTCATTATACTTAGGCTTAGACTGTGTATTGGCTGAGAGGAAGAGCCCAACACAAGTCCAAACTTGGTCTGTGAATACTAGAGCTGTCATCCACTCACCAAGTAAGAGCTGTCATCAGTTGTTCATCATCATTCTGTCCATAGTCATGTCATTTCTTGAATAGTTCTTCCACATCAATAAGGTCTACATGACATCATTATTTCTGTTATTCAAGAATCATCCCTGAGTTGACTGCAGCAACATCTCCACAATTTCATCTCTGCTTTGTCAACACTGTCCATGTCATCACTGTCATATTAAACATCACTCTCAGGAATATCACTGTCAAGTTAGCACATCACTGCCATACTCAAGCATATCATTGTCAAGGTAAGCATATCATATTTGTTAAGTCCACCATTATCAAGGTAACAAAGTCAAGCATTGACTGTGTCATCATGGCAACCACTATCATCAACAACATTGTCTTCATGATAAGGGTTATCAAACTTTTTCAAGAGACTGTCAAACTTCAAGGTTCTTTCCTCATGCACTATCAGACTTTTCTTCAAGATTCAGATTGGGACTTCATCACAGAAGGAGGTCTAGGTTGTAGGACTATCAAGCACTTCAAGATTCGTGGACTGTCACAACTTCACTGAGCTTAGACTTTCAAAAACACTATGCTGCTATTAATTTTGAACTTCAGAACTTGATTAAATTTTCAGTCTATTGTCTGTCTTTGGTGATGTCTGAAAATTCGTCAGAGTACAATTTGTTGTGAAATCACACTTCAGAAAAATATATATACTGTTGTAGAGTCTTATGTCTGAGGCAGCATCCGTTAGCTTGAATTTGTCTCAGACTGTCCCGAAAATGCAGAGATAAAACCTTAGGTAAAATATCAGACTTAAAAAGACTTATGTCTGCTGCTAAAAAAAAAACTACTTGTTGCTTGCATTCTTCTAGGTACTGTAACCACCAAGGATAGTCCTTGATTGTGGCTGTTAAAAAATTCATCAGACTGCTGCCACTATAAAATTTGGATTCCTATTAAAATATCAGACTGCTTCCATCCGAAATTTCCTCTGTAAAGTTCATTGGCTCAGAGCTCTCTTTCCACTGAATTATCCACACAAAAATGAAGCTGTTCACTTGGTATTTATACTAGTTTTTCATAATAAATTTTGTTGAGCCGACCTGTTATAAAACAATTTTAATTTGTGTATTTTTCTTCTATCTGGCCGACTTGTCTTAAGAATATTTATTTTTCATTTAATAATTGTCTTCTAAAGCTGGGCCGACTTCACCATTAGTTTTAATTACAAGTTCCTTTGTGCCATGTTTAGGTTCCAAGCAAATACGTGGTGTAGGAGTATTAGGGACTTAATAAGTGGGCTTCATCAAGATGTTTTTTTCTTCAACATTATTATCTAATAGCGACCAAGTGTGGGTTCAAGTCCCAATCCCCCTAGGGCGCCAAGGACCTTATCATACCACCATTTGTCTGCTTCAAGAGGTTATCTATTTCATCAACCATGCCAGGTCAGCATGCTTAACCTTTGTCATTAATGGCTTGTCATCAATGACAACCATATTCATCAAGTAATTGATTAGAACTTTTATTTTTGAACCTATTCAGTTGCTATTCTTCTTAAAGTAACAAGCCACTAAGCTCATCAAGTAAAAGTAACAAGCCACTAACCTCATCAAGTAAAATTGTTCTAGTTCTTCTTAAAGTAACATGTCACCAATCCCATCAAGTAATAGTATTGATGTATTTGGACATATAGTATTGGGTAAGATGTATTAATTCCATCGTATTGAAAATATCTTTTTCACTTTGTAATGTTTTTATATAGTTAGATTTTTGTTTATTTATTTTGATTTTGTTATAAAATAATTATTGATGTTTCTATTGGTTGACAAGGATGATGTCATTCTTGAAATTTGTTTCCCGCCCCTTAGCAACTAGCTGATGTAAGTTTATGAGGTTGTTAATTAATTGCTCTCTACTTTCATCATTAGTGCATGCATATATGTGTGCCTTAAAAGGTAGACTACGAATTTATTTGGTGAGATGTTAGTTGGGATGGAATGATACATCGCTCAAGGAGAATCTGACTATGCCTGCACTTCAAATGGTCCACCTACCATAGAATTTAGGAGAGAGGAATATCGACTGGGATAAATTCTTAGACAGGCGGGGGTTAATAACTACAACATGCCCAAATTAACACGGCTACAGTTAAGTGTGGGTTAAAAAGAAATCAAGTATGGAAACTTTGGTATCTTTTCGCAGTCATCATGGCTTAAAATTAATGAACTCTTTGTGTTATTGTATTACAGACCCCTTGAATCAATGGAAAAACATGCACACTTTTCATTTCATTTCCTAACAATGTTTGTGACACCAATTGTTCGTTACAGTTTCAATAAGTTCATCAAGGATGAGGATTTCTGCACACCGTTTTTGAAGTTGATGAATTATGCAGACCGCTTCTTGATGCACTGCATGCAGGGAGCGTGAAAACTTGCATGCAAATTGTGATGGGAAATGCACATCATCAAAACATGTGATTTTAACCTTTGTTTAGCTATGAACTTCATAAACATGTTCTTGATCTCCATTCTTCCCGCTACAAATTTTAATGTCTTTTGCAACAAGCTTTGTGAAATGGTTTTTCTTTGTTACTTGTGTCGATATATTAATGTATCTAAGAAATGTCATTTCAGATTCACACTCTCAACTCATTATGAGCCCTTTTGGGGCATAATCCTATCTTATACATATGTAGGAAGTGCATAAATCAAAATAACAATATGTAAATGATTTTGATCAATTGCAAATAAAGTTGCACAATTCCAATACCAATGGCAAGGTTAATAGTCAAAATTCATCCCTTAGACGGTCTATAAGCAATGGATCATCAGGAGTTGGTGGTAGTCATAATTCTATTTCATTTTCATTTTCCTTACCTAGTGGAGTTGGTCTCCATGAATATGTTCAAGTAGATGAAAGAAATCCAAAGAAGGGCTTCATGAATTGGTTTTCCTCCAAAAACCAGGGAGATGTAGAATATGGTAAGTCAAAATTTCTAAAAGATGTTCTTATTTTATGCCTAGCATCTCTTAATGAGACAAAGGTTCTAGTGTTAATATTGGGATCCATTGCGGTTGTTGTTAATGGGTTTACATTTCCTATTTTTTGTCTCTTTCTCTCAAGTGTTGTTTCCAGTTTCTATGAACCTCCATATAAGCTTCGAAAAGCTGTCAGTTTCTGGGAACTCATGTGTTTAGTTTTTGGCAACTACATGCCTCATTATGGGACCAACACAGATTTATTGTTTTGTTGTTGCTGGTGGTAGGCTTGTGTCACGTATTCAATCATTGACATTCAACAAAGTTTTTAACCGGGAAATTAGATGGTTTGATGAAAGCAAAAAATTCAAGGTCAATAGATGGGAAAACCTCTTGTTGTTTTAGTAATAGGAGAAAACTACTCCAAGGGTACTAAATATTAAATTGTGTTTTTTTGTACATATTAGATATATCCTATTGGTGATCATTCTAACTCCAAATTACTATTTTCAATGGATCAATAAGTGCAAAATTATCAACAGATGTTACGAATGTGCCTAGCATGGTTGGATATGCTTTGTCACTTGTTGGTGTTGTTTTGGTTTTTTAGCGAACTGGAAGTTGGCATTTTTTATATTAGGTCTCACACCTCTGTCGGGTGTTCAAGGTTGGATTCAAATAAAATTCCTGCAAGGTTTTTGTACTGATGCACAGGTTAGTAATATCATTGACGTGGAGAAAATTGTACATACTGCATATTTCTAGTCGTGGTTAACAAATTATATCAAAACATGTATAATTAGACAAGTTTATCAATTGTGATCCATAGTTTAATACAAGTTAGGTTCTCAACTATAGACTGGGAGGATTCTCCATTTCCTAAAGAGATTTAACCATTTTGAAATGTTATTACTAAGTGAAAGGGATCATATTCTAGGTGATGTATGAGGAAGCCAGTCATGTTGCAAATGATGATGTTGATTCAAGCAGTCGAACTATTGTCTCCTTTCCTATAGAGGACAAGGTTACAACACTTTACAATGGAAAATGCTCTACTCCCTTGAAAAGTGGAATTCATTAGGGAATTATAAGAGGAATTGGTATTGGGATAGGAAATTTCCTATTCTTCTTAGTATATGCAATCATCTTTTGCATTGGGGATCAGATGGTTGAACATGGAGAAACAACCCTTAGCAAAGTTTTCAGGGTAAATACTACTTAATAATAGTTTTCTTATTTGAAAAATTGATGAATGAGAATGTGATTACTTACCAGGTGATATTGGAATGGCTAGAGTTACTAGATCTGTAAAAAAAATTGTACAATGCTCATATGTTTACTTCTTCAAAAGTCAGTTGAAGTACTTGCAATTAACTACAATTATGTGTTCTCTAAGAATTGTGCTTTCCATTTATGTTTCAAATAATAGGTATATCTTAATCTCATTCCATTCCTAAGAATATAGATTATTTGTTGCAGGTCTTTTTTCTCTCACAATGGATTCCTTGGGGGTTTCTCATTCAATAGGCATGACCCCTGATACTGAAAAATACAAATCATCTCTCAATTAAGTGTTTGAATTTCTTAATCCAAAATAGATGCAAGTGATGTATCAAAGACTACCTTAGAAAATGTAAAAGGTGAAATTCAGTTTAGGCATGTTAGTTTTAAATATCCTACTCATCTAGACATACAAATTTTCTGGGATTTAAGCATTTTTGACCATTCTAGAAAGGTGATGTGTTTTCACTCGATTCGATAATCAAATATTTCATTGCAATTATACATAATGGCAGGTGTATTTTTTTTGGATGAAGAATTAGGATAGCTGAGAAAGACTTAATTTGAAAGTCTTTTTTATTCCTTTGTTCTTTTGCTGCTGATCATGGATATACTGTTGCTCTTTGTGGGAGAAAGTGGAAGTGGTAAATCAACTATCATTTCACTTTTGGAGTGATTCTTTGATCATGACTTAGGCCACATCTTACTTGATGGAGTTGAAATCCAAAAACTACAAATTAAATGGTTGAGGCAACAAATGGGATAGGTTATCCAACAACCTATTTTGTTTAATGATTCAATTCATGCAAATATTGCTTACAGAAAGGAGGGAATTGTTTATGATGAGCAGATTGTATAATTCAATGCATGCAAATATTACTTGTGGAAAGGAGGTAATTGTTTATGTGAATAGATTGTAATATATGTTGAGGATTCCAACGCTCATAAGTTCATCTTGGTACTTCTCCAAGGATATGACACATGTGTGGGGGAGAGGGGGGTGCAATTATCTGGCAGTCAGAAGAAATGCATAACAATTGCAAGAGAAATAATTAAAGACCCTAGGATATTGTTGTCAGATGAAGCCACAAGTGCATCGAATGTTGAATATGAATGTGTGGTATGGGATGCATTGGATATTGTAACCATAAACATGACCAATATTGTTGTTGCACACCATATTTCAACAATTAAAGATGTAGATCTCATAGTCGTGGTGAAGAATGGAGTAATTACACAACATGGAAAACATGATGAATTGATTTCCGCTAAAGATGGATTCTATGCATCCTTGGTGAAACTGCATATGGATTCCTCGTAGTTGATGTAACTTGAAAATAAATACAGAAAAAAAGATCTCTTGGGTTCATTTCATCTACATGGCCGTGTTATGCGTTGACATGCATACCCAATTTGTAAACATGTAATTTGTTGTTGGAAATCATCATAACACATTATCTCTCTCTCACACATGTTATTATTTTATTATTATTATTATTATTATTATTATTATATATATATATATATAAGAAGTAAATCTATAATTAGTTTGAGAATGAAAACATTCCTTCAAAATAAATCCATGATCATAATTGGTAATTTGGTATGTATCTATTAAGAAATTATTGTCCTTTTATGTCGATACTAAGTATGGGATACATACGTGAATGTAATATGTTGTAAAGAGAGTTATTGTTTTACATTTATAATAATGTATTGAGTTTTATTAATAATTTGATATTTTTATGGTAATGTAATGTATTAGGTTGTATTAATAATTTAATATTTATGTTTATATTTAAAATTATGTATTTAGTTGTATTATTAATTTATTTATTTGAATGTGTTAGGATTATTAATCCTCCCTTGGTCAAATGTCTATTAGATTAATTATTTCCTAACTTAGGAACGTTAAATTAATTAAATGGGTCCACTGCATGTGCATGCATTAGTTAGGGCGCATCCTAGACCAATCCCTACATTTTAGGAGCCACTGGGAGTCCCGTCACCAACCTACTTCAGTCAGTTGGTGTTAGCACTAGTTAGTCTTAGTTAGCCCTCAGTTACAATCAGTTACTTCACAGTCAGTTAGGCTAGCGCTACTAATGCATGGATAATGCATGGTTGCATGGGGAGGAGCGCTTTTCCTACCTACCTCACTCTCAGTTTCACTGAGTTAACTAGTTGTTACAACTTGTTGGAGTTATTGGTCATCAAGGAGTTGTCTATTTGGACTCTGATATTGATTGGGAGACCTTGATTTAGATATTTAGTTAGATACAGTCTTATCCACTTGGAGGATTCGAATTCATTACTCCTGCATTCGACTTATACCTATGTAAACTACATTGCAACAATGGATATTATTATGGTGAATGATATTGTAAATTTTTGAGCAATACTTGTCCATTTCCTGTGTGGTTTGTTTTGCTTAGTTTGTGTCTTCATTCTCCATTCAATTGTTGCAAACATTATTAGAACTATCTGCTTGAAAATCTAAATGGAATTCAAATTCTAATATGGTATCAAAGCCTTCTCAGGCAGGTTTCATTCTTGTTTCTCCTCATCGAACATCAGAAGCAGTCGAGTTTCCACAGAAGTCCCCTATTAAATTTTCTAGCTATGGATTCATTCAGAGCAACGGAGAGGGCATGACGGACCCTGAAAACATGTTCATGTATGGAGGAAAAGCATGATTCTAACAGTTCTTATGTTTTAGTGTTATTTGCAGTGAAATTGATAGGTGCTATGTAGCTTGAAAGAAGTATTTGCATTCTCCCTGTCGAAGCAATTATGAGTTCTCAAACTCCTGAGCCACAGATCCTTACAACTTCCAATTACCTTGATTGGAGGATTGATATGCAGCTGGCCTTTCGCAAGCACGGCTACCAGAGGATCATACATGGATGGGAGGCTAAGCCTCATTAGCCGGTAGAGCGGAACAAGTTCCTAAACCGTTGTGATGAAGTATTTGGGTACTTATGTACTTATATTTCCAGAGATCTCCTCCTTCATCTAGAAGGATTGAGGAATCCTAGAGAATCCTAGGAGAATCTTGATAGCTTGTTTAACAAACAAGATGAGATTCGGGGACACATTCTAGAGAATGAGTTGGTATCTTTACATCCCAGCAGTTTCGAGACTATTGAGCAATTCTTCTCCAAATTCAAGTCTCTAGTGCTACAATGCAGAAAGTGTGGGATAGAGTGGAAGGATGAGCAGAATGTCCTTTCAATACTTAACAAACTAGGTCTTGAGTACTTTGTCTATGTCTCTATGTTTCATTCCAAGCGGGAAAGCTTTCTTGATTGGAAACTTACTTCTTTAGATTCATTCTCTGAGTCCTTAATCAAAGAACAAGACAAATTGATTCGAATGGGAGTCATCCAAACTTCCAAATATCAAGCTCTCTTGGTTACTGACTCTTCCAAAGTGCAAGCAAAGGGGAAATCAAAGAAGAAGGAGCCAAAGGCAGCTGATTCAAAGCCTAAACCAAATCAGCAAGCTTCTGAAAGGGCCTCCGGCTCTAAGAAGAAGAAATTTGAAATGAAGTTATGTTTGTATTGTGAAAAGGGATACCATCTTGAAGAACATTATATGATGAAGCAACTTGATGAGATGTCCGCTCTTCTCAAGCAGCAAAACATTGCTCCTCCGAGGGCAAAGAATCCCGATGAAGAAGCACTGACAGAAGATGTCCAAAGGTGTCATGATTTGAAAGAAACTCTCTCTCCATCCTCAACATACATTATAGATTCTGGATCCTCCAACCACATGGTTGCCTCCAAAGAATCCTTCTCTACACTTTCACTATCAAAGGGGCCTAAAATTCACATGGGAGATGATTCCCAGATTCCAGTAGAAGGAAGGGGCCCAGTCAGAGCGAAGCATGGTGAGTTCAAAAATGTCTTATATGTGCCCTCCCTTACTGCTAAATTGTTATCTATTTATCAGATGACTCATGCAGGCTCTCCCAAGAGGGTCACATTCGATTCAGACTCAGTTGAGATTACAGAAAAAGACAGTCAAAAGATTGTAGCGAAAGGTATTGCAGATCACTCTACCAAAGCTTATGAGTTTTCACATTTCTTACCTGTTTCTCCTCCTACAACTTTATTGTCTCATGCTAACAACACTAGCAAGATTTGGCATGAGAGATTTGGCCAGAGTCAATTTCAAATATCTGAAGCAGCTCCACAATGATAACATGGTTGAAGGTTTTCCCTCCATCCAAACTTCCGATGGAGTATGTGCTGGGTGCTTGGTAGATAAGCATCCAGAAAAGAAGTATGATGTTGGGAAGGCCCATAGAGATGTCTCTACACTTGATTTGATACACAATGATGTAGCTGGACCTATGCCCACAAACTCCATTAATGGTTGCAGGTATTTTCTGACCTTTATTGATAACTATTCTAGGTACTGCTAGATCTACTTCATGAAACTAAAATCAGAAGTTTTTGAGACTATTAAATGTTTTAAAGCTATGGTTGAGAACGGTTTCAATAAGAAGATCAAGTCAATAAGATCCGATGGAGGAGGAAAATATGTCAAAAGAGATTTCCAAAATTTTTGTGAATTAGAGGGGATTCGAATGGAACACTCAGTTCCATACACACCACAAAAAAATGGTGTGGCTGGGAGGAAGAACAGATCACTGAAAGAGATGGAAACATGCCTTCTCCATGGAAAGGGTTGAAGCAGTAAACTGTGCTTTGTATTTGTAGAATAGGGTGCCCCACAAGTCAGTGGTTTGGGTGACTCCATTCGAAGCATTGCATGGGTATAAGCCCCATGTCTCTCATTTGAGAGTTTTTGGTTCCAAAGCTTGGGCCAAGACACCACTTGACAAGGGAAAGGCCTTCCAAGCCCAAAGTAGCGAATGCATTCTGTTGGGATATGAAAATAATGCAAAAGATTACAAAATGATGGAGGTTGCTACCAGAAGATTCTTCATTGAAAGAAGTGTCCAGTTCGAAGAAGATTAGCTGCATGATACTTCTCCAGTAGCACAGGAAGGTATAACTATTTCTCCTCCTATTTTTTATGATGATGATGATGATGTGCTACAGGTTTCAGATTCGGATGAAGAAGATCACATACAGCATGATCCTCTTATTGACACTAAATCTCAAGAGATTCTAGATCTAGTTCCAGTACCCATTCCTAATCAAAATCCTAAACCCAGATGGGCTCAAAAGCTTCTTGATGCAGCTAAAAGTGGTGCTAGAGTTCCAGAATACAAAACAAGAACTAGGTCCCAGTATCAGAATGAGCATGTTGCACTATCTCTCACATGTTTGCTCTCTATAGAATGGTGCAGCAAAGTTCCAAGTCGGTGCTACTTGATGATGGCAAATGCTCAGCTACATGGCCCACAGAAGTAGAGATTTGATCATTCCCTACCTTCACCATCCAGCAAAACCAAACAGAGTCATCAGTTCATAAGTACATTGAGAGGTCCACTGATGGACCATGCTGCTGCATAGAGCTGCAATTTTTTGCAGCAGTGTTTTGCTCAAGTTATTTTTCTAAGGAGGAAGTTTCTTTCTTCTAAAGATAGCTTGGAGATTGCTTTTTTCCTGCTTATTTTTTAGAGGGGGTTTTTCCCATGAGGTTTTCCCCTGTTTTCTCAGTTGTACGCAGCAACATTTTTTATTATCTTCTATATTGTATTTGGGTGACCTATGGTCTTGTTACCAGGGCCCACAGTTGTCCAAGTTAGGATTCAGGGGGGGTGTTAGGATTATTAATCCTCCCTTGGTCAAATGTCTATTAAATTAATTCTTTCCTAACGTAGGAACCTTAAATTAATTAGATGGGTCCACTAGTGCAATTGGGTCCACTTGTCCCAATGGGGCCACATGTACCAGTCATTGAAGTGTGGGGAACACTACTAGAGGTTAACTTCCATTTATTGCATGTGCATGCATCAGTTAGGGTGCCTCCTAGACCAATCCCTACATTTTAGGAGCCACTGGGAGTCCTGGCACCAACCTACTTCAGTCAATTGGTGTTAGCAGTAGTTAGTCTTAGTTAGCCCTCAGTTACAATCAATTAATTCACAGTCAGTTAGGCTAGAGCTACTAATGCATGGATAATGCATGGTTGCATGGGGAGGAGTGCTTTTCCTACCTACCTCACTCTCAGTTGCACTGAGTTAACTAGTTGTTACTACTTGTTGGAGTTATTGGTCATTGGGGAGTCGTCTATTTGGACTCCGATATTGATTGGGAGACCTTAAGTTAGAGATTCAGTTAGATACAGTCTTATCCACTTGGAGGATTCGAATTCATTACTCATGAATTTGAATTCTACCTATGTAAACTACTTTGTAACACCGGATATTATTATGGTGAATGATATTGTAAATTCCTGAGCAATACTTGTCCATTTCCCATGTGGTTTGTTTTGCTTAGTTTGTGTCTTGATTCTCCATTCAATTGTTGCAAACATTATTAGAACTATCTGCTTGAAGATATAAATGGCATTCAAATTCTAATAGAATGTCAGTAGACATGATTTTTTATTCCATTTCAATTAATCAATAAAGTGTGTTTGTTTGCAAATAATAAACTATTATGATGTTAAAAGGTTATTGAAAGGATTTGATGATGGGCCTCACTGCACCAGGAAATATTTGTTCAACAATCACCTTGGCCTACCTTGAAAACCATAAGTGATCACAAATATTTTGATTTGGGTTTGTTGCAGGAAACTCATTTGTAGGAGCAGACTATAATTACATACCAGAGCTATTTTCTTTACTTTTTGTAGGTCTCCATGCTTCATATCATATCAGATAAACGTAAAAGTCTAATTATCAAAAATTAACTAGCAGCATTATTGTTTGTGACAATAATGCTTCCTATTACAACAATTTAAATCCCAATCCCATGGATGATTTAAGATTTGAATGCATTTTTGCAATGAAGATTTTGGGTTTGGAAGTGCATTTTCAGAGGTAAATCTACGATTCACTAATTGTGTCTTTTTTTTCCTTTATAGATATATTTCTAGGCTTCGTGCACGCTTTCCTATGGCAATGAAATGTTCAATGTGTGGATTGTTTCACTTTATAGATATATTTCTAGGCTTTGTGCATGCTTTCCTATGCCAATGAAATTCTCTATGTGTGGATCAAATCACATTATATGCAGGTATTATGTTCAATTTCATGGAAAAAAATGGTACACCTTGTTGGAAAAAGGATTTAATTGAGTTGTTTATTTTATTTATTGGGTTGTGTTTAGTTTTATGTACAATGTCGTATTTGGCTTATTAAATTTAATTTTGAGAGAATGACAAAGCCCTGTTTCAATTTTTCAAGGTCTTGTATCTTGCAACAACGGTTCTTTAAAAATCCCACCATAAAGGAATTCAAGGGAGACAAGTAGGATTTTACAGCATAAAGTTAAAGGTTTCAAGATCCCTAGAGATGGAATCTTATCTTTTATCTGCAGTGCTCTGGGTTCATCCATCAACTGTAAGCTGATAAGCCTTACTAAAGATATGCAAATATGCCCAAATAATATTCCTAAAAATCCCTCTTTTGATGAAGAATTCACATTCAATCTTGAAGGGAGTTTTGTAGAAGCATTCCAATATCCACATAAGACCCTTCACAAGTTCAAGAAGGGAATCCTCGTAAGTACTCCAGATCGTTGGTGCCTTGACCCCTACATTGATGAAATTTTGAGAGATGCACAGAGGAGGCATGAGGTTTTTTGTGATGATTTTCTCGTTAAATCCTTTCATTTTGTCGTGATGATGCTAGAGCAACGTTAGCATTTCCTTGGGGAATGCATTATAATTTTTTTGTATTTTGACTCAATGTTTTATTGAGAATGCATTATGACAAAACATTGACATGAGAATAAATAGATGGACAAATGACATGCAAGTGAATGTTTCAATATTTCAAATTCACTCCATTTTGCGGCATACATAGCAAGTGTGACTATAAAAGCAATGAAATTGATTTCAACATCATGTGTAATAACCCAAACAAACAATAAATAAAGAGACAAAATACATAAATGAAACCAAATAGACTGGTAAACTAATTATTAACATAGTTGTTTTAAATTTCAAAACATCTTATTATCAAAGTCCAAATACATTTGCGACCTCATAGCTCTTATTGTTTTAGATCTTCTTAAAACATTTAAATATTAAAAAAAAATTAAAATACCTTAATCAACTCATTGATTAACAAACAAACCAAATCCTTTGAATCCATTATGTCAACGACAACTCGTTGTTGTGTAGATCATGTATCAAGTAATCTTTTGACTTATTCAAATTCTCAAATAGATTCTACTATGTGGTCCATAAATTTGAGGAATGATATGATCATTCATAGTTGATTTTATGACATACTACTACACTTAGGGCAAATTATTACACATATATCCACGTATGAAGTTAAGAAATGATTAGATTTTACTATTGAGTTTGTAAGATTGTGAGTATTTCCCTAATATGGTTGTATATTTGTATGAGTATCAGGAACATGGTTGATTTGGGAGGTGGAAATGAGGGTTTGCAGGAGGAACAAGGGTTTGCAGGTTGATGGCGTTCCACGATGGTCTCCTTCTTGCGGTTACAATTTTGTATCTTCTGGAGCCGTTCCTTTGGTTTTAGTCTGCTCCTTTTGAACCCGTTCTTTCGAGTTCCCTCTCTCTATTTTTGTTGTCTGGTTCGTCGTTCTTTGGGTTATCAGTCCTTGTTTCCTCTTGCACTTTTTCCTGGTTTGTTGGCTATTGTATTGTCTTTCTCTGTCCCTTGAGATTCTACCGACGACTGGAGTCCATCCTCAGTGCCGAGGACTAGTACCAACCAGTCTAAAATAAATGGGAAATGTATATAGATGTCGGTTCTGGCTTAGTCTTGGTTTCCTGTTTCGCTTTATTCTGTGTGGCTATGTGGTTTTATTTCTGTCACCTTCTCTTTTCAACGTCGGTGTTGGTTTATTTTGTCCGAGTTCTAGAAGAATCTACTTCTCCTGGTTTATTGGGGCTTGGTTGTCCTAGATACGAATATTGTTATCAGGGTTTGTGGGTTTGATTTCTAACCCATGTAACTTCCCTTAGTTTCCCTAACTAGGGTTTGGGTCCTGGGTCTCTCTGGTTGCTTGTGGCTCAATACTGTCGGGTTCTCGTTGACTGGTGAGTCCATTCGTGGCTATTCCTAGTTTTACGGGGCTGGTCTGTCCTTGATACAAATTTCGTTATCAGGTTTTGTTGGTATGATTTGGGTCTTCGCTGCCATCTAACCCTTGTAGACTCTCAGTGTTATACCCTAACTAGGGTTTGCATCCTGGGTTTCTTGTGGTTGCTTGAGGCTCAATACTGTCTCCCATCCTTGGACTTGTCGGATTCTTGTTGACTGACGAATCCTTTCTGGGCTCCTCCCTTCAGTCCTTATGTTAGAAACCCATGATGGGTCTTCCGACGTCCCGGCAGATGGATGTATTGCTCGCTTCCGACGTAGAAGAAAGGAAAAAGCCCACAAGATTCTTGAAGGAAAATTACGCTACGTAGTGGGTCGAGATATTTACCTGGATAGGGTGGAATCCTTATATTCTCGCACGCTCATAGGAAGACTGGAATATGATTTCATGGATAATAAAGATTGGTTCGCTTGGGCCTCCGAACATTGGAAGCCCTTCCTGTCATATGTTACTGCTATCAGTCTTCTGGTTCGAGATTGGATAGTCTTCGTTTTCTTAGAGGATGCTCATGCTACATCCGTCCTTAATTATCTATGGAGAGTGGGAAAAGGGTCTCTCGTATTAGACTGATGGCATATTCATTTTGACCCAGCTCATGAAAGGGTTCAAAAACGACATCTGTGGGCTCTGTTGCCTGGGCTTCCCTTCCCATTGTGGAGTCGCTCTCTTCTAGAGGGCATAGGGAACACCATTGGTCACTTTGTGGCTGTGGAAGAAGATTTTATGAATTCATATGATAATAGGACGGCCAGAGTTTTAGTGGAGCTGGACATTTCAAAAGGATTACAGGCTGAAATTGAAATTCTCTGCCAGGAATGCCTATTTTCACAAAGGCTTGACTATCATGGCATCCCTTTCAGATGCAGTTGCTGTCGGGAAACAGGCCATCTGAGACAGGCCTGTCTTTTCATCAAGGTTCCACCTCCCCGGGCCATCGATTTCTTTCTGTAGCACAGTTGTCCCCCTTACCAGATCAAAGGATTTCCCAGGTAAGAATGTCCTCGGTTCCTCCGGTTTCTTCTAGTGGACTTCTTAAAAATGCATGCTCCCTTTTCGAAGATGCTTCAGATTTAGAATTATATTTGTTGGACTCTGTCGCTGGTAGGAGAGGCTCCCCTAAAACTTCATCCACTCCTCTACCTTTGAATCACTCTTCCCCTCATAAGGCTCTGCCCTGTATCCCTCCACGAAGCTCTGATGGAAGAGGCTCTCCCAAGTCTTCAGCTTCTTCTCTAGCTTTGGTTCACTCTTCCCCTCATAAGGCTTTATCCTGTATCCCTCCTCAAAGCTCTGGTGACTCTCTCCCATTGCTTCCCCCTCCTCCGTTAGACCTCCCTTCTCCCGATTTTTCACCTCCTTCTCCTTCTCTTGTGATTCTTCCTTGCCCCCCTTCTCGGGACTCTGAATCTTTATACTCTGATGCGTTTTGTCCTGCATCTGCCCCTCCTGTTGCCTCTACTTTACAAACACCTAATCTAGAAGGTGTCTCCCCCCAGCCTCTCTTTACTGATTCGGACTTCCCTCCTCTTGTTAACACTGGTTGTTCGACTTTGGGTACTCCTCCCCTTAGCCCTGTCACCTCCTCGTACTTTGTAGACCTAGCATTACAAAAATCCCTGAAATTTTTTTCTGATAAGACTCCATTGTCTCCCTTAGTTCTCCCCCTTGAATCCATCCGTTTCGAGAATGTCACTATAAGGAGGAAAAAAAAAATCTCCTCCAGATGTTGTGATTCTTGCCCCCGCCCCTTATACTCCCTTATCTACTAGACTAAAAAATGCGGCTCGTAAGCCTGCCTCTTCATCTCAAAGGGTCCTTAGAGCTTCGAACCCTCTTCAGTTTAATACCTGATGCATATAATGTCTGAGGTTTGGGAGGTTCATCCAAACAAAAAAGCCTCCGTCATCTGATTGTGTTGCTTGCACCTGATGTATTGCTCCTTCAGGAGACCATGACCAGCTCTTACCCAGCCCTCTTTGCCTTTTCCAAGCTGTGTCCGGGTTGGGAATTTTGTGCCCTTAGTTATAATGGTCTCTTGGGGGGAATTCTCTCTGGCTAGAATCCGAAGCTCCTCAGATGTAAATCTTTCCATACTATTGCTAGTATCTTTCTTAAAGCTTTGATTCGTGGCTCGACCTTCTCTTTTTCTATCCTTAATTGTTATGGACCTTATCTAAATCATGATTCCTTTTGGATTGCAGTGGCCTCTGGTGGTATTCTCTTGTTGCAAAACCTTATCCTCGCTGGTGATCTGAACTTAACTTTAAATGCCTCAGAGATTTGGGGCACTAGAGCGCAACTTGATCCCTTGGGAACTTTTTTCTCCAAGCTCTTCTCCGACCATCAATTAGTGGATGTGGCCCCCTCTTTTGCAGGACCAACTCGGAGGAATGGTAGGATGGGGGAAGAAGGCATCTCCAAAAGACTTGATCGTTATCTGCTATCGAATCAACTCATTATCTCTCTTCCTAGACATAGGGTTTGGGCTCATAGATGTGGGATTTCTGATCACTTCCCTGTTCTGCTTGAATGGATGGAACATCAAAACCCTTGTGCTTATCCCTTCAAATTCAATCAATCTTGGTTAGGGAATGAGGAGTTTATCCATATGATTCGAACTGAATGACAGCTTATCTGTTTGGATGCTTCGATGGATGCTATGAATGATCTTTCATTCAAGCTTCGCTTACTGAAAGAAAAAGTGAAGCCTTGGACTAAAGTTGAATCTCAAAAATTGAAGGATAAATCATTTTTCTTGGAGGATGAAATAAGTTCTCTTCTACATTCTTCTCAATCTGCTATCTTAAATGATGAACAACAGTGCAGACTGATTTCTCTTAAAGCTGATCTTCAAAAGCTGTTGGATCATGAGCTATACTCTGCAATACTTCAAAGCAGAGTTACATGGGATTTGAATGGGGATGCCAATACCAAATACTTCCATGCAATGGTATTAGCTCGGAAAAACCATAATTCCATATGGAGTCTGCAAGATGAGGACGGTACCTAGATCTCGGATGATCAGAGCATCAAATCTCTTGGGATTCACTATTTTAAAAATATTTTTGCTGATGATCATTTGACAAACCTTTCTGCTCAACTTAAGGTCATTCGTCTTTTTCCTTCCTATATCAGCGGGGAAGGGAAAAAGGTTTTTACTAGTTCTGTCACTCTTTCGGAAGTAGAGGGGGCCCTTAAAAATTTCAAAAGAGATAAGGCCCCAGGCCCTGATGGCTGGCCTGTCGAATTATACCTGACCTTTTTTGATCTTTTGGGACCTCTCCTAGTCAATATGGTGGAATCCTCAATAATTATGGGTAGTGTGGCTCCCTCCCTTAACTCCACCTTTTTAGCTTTAATCCCAAAAGTTGAACATCCTGTCTCTTTCACTGACTTTCATCCAATTTCTCTCTACAATCTCTGCTATAAGCTGATCTCTAAAGTTGCGGCCCTGAGACTCAAACCTTTCTTAGACTCCTCTATCTCTCCTCAGCAATTCGGCTTCCCAAAGAACCGTCAGATCCTTGAGCCGGTAGCCATCACGCAGGAAGTCCTTCATTCTGTCAAAACGAAAAAGAGATGTGCACTCATCCTCAAGTTGGACTTGAAAAAGGCCTTTGACAGGGTCAATTAGACTTACATCCATCTTATACTTATCCAGATCGAGGTTCCTCTTGTAGGGGTGAATTGGATTTTGGGTTGCATTTATTCTGCAAATTTTGTTGTCCTTGTAAATGGATCTCCTTCTACTTTCTTTCTGACTTCACGTGGAATCAGGCGGGGCTGTCCATTGTCCCCCCTGTTGTTCATCCTGGTTATCGAAGGTCTTAGCCTTCTGAGTGAAGATGCCAAGAGAAATGGTAAAATAAAAGGGATCAAAATTTCACCTCATCTCTTCCTCACTCATTTACTATTCATAGATGATGTGATTTTATTTGGTCTAGGTTCATTTCAGGAATGGATAGCTTTCAAAGTTTTACTTGACACTTTTTGTGAGGCCTCTGGCATGTGTATAAATATGGAAAAATCATGTTTTCTCCATAATGACTTGGATGTTGCCCTTCTTGGTAGAATAACAGGCCTCCTTCCGTATAGATTTGCACATCTTCATCAGGGTTTAAACTATCTTGGTTACTTTCTCAAGCCTTCGAGTTATCGGGTCAAGGATTGACACTGACTTATATCTAAATTTGAGAAGCGTATCTCCCATTGGACTAATAGGCTCTTGTCCATTGGTGGTCGTCTAGTCCTCATTCAATCTGTTCTCTCAAGCCTACCTGTCTTCTAAATGGCCCTTGTTCCGATTCCATCCTCAATCTTAGATAAGCTCAGAAAATTGATCTTTTCTTTTCTTTGGGGCTCCTCAACAAAGAAAAAAAAATTCCACCTTGTCGATTGGCATCTACTTGCGCGACCTATTTCTTTAGGTGGATGGGGAATCAAGCATCTCCCTAGCTTCAGTTTATCTTTGAGATTGAAGAGTTTCTGGAATGCTCTAAACAACAATGACATCTGGAACCATCTCCTCTCTGTTAAATATATGAAGAATCTGCCTGTGCATTTATGGCTTAGAGAGAAATGTTTCATGATGCGAAATGCCTCGGTTATATGGAAATGTTTTCTCATAACCTTGCCTTGGATTGGTAAATGGATTCTCTGGCAAGTTGGCAATAGTTCAGATATTCATCTGGGAGTGGATCCTATAGTTGGTTTGGGCAGCTCTTTTATTCTCCCAGGTGACTTAAGAGCATATCTGGAAGACTATGGGATTTGTACCTTAGCTCAAGCAAGAAATAAAACCCCCTTTGCTTCAGGTTACTGGTTTACGGCGGAGGAGCTTGATCTTTGTGGAGATTAGAAAACTCGTTGGGAAAACTATGTTAGAGGGCTAGAATACAACAGAATCCGTCTAAAGGATCTTCGTGATATGCTCCTATGGTCACATAGCAATTATGTTGGCTCTTTAATTGCAACTAAAGGATATGATTGTATTACTTCGATCAGTAGTATAGAGGAGCGAAACCCTGTACTTCATTCTCTTTGGCCTCTTAATAGTCCTATGAAAATAGTATGCTTCATCTGGCTATTGGATAAAGGTCGGATTCTTACCTGGAAGCAGCTTCAATCTCGTGGGTTTCATGGTCCGAGTCGTTGTGTTCTGTGTGAGAGGAATTTCAAGGATATTCAACATCTTTTTTTGAGCTGCCCCTTTACAGTGAGTATTTTCTCTTACTATGCAGCTTGGTATGGGTTCTATGTTCCCTTATTTAATTCAATCCCGTCCTTTCTGGTTCATTGGTTCACAACTACTGCGCGTTCTGCTGATTTTAGACATTTACCCCTTTTTACTTTCTGGTGTATTTGGATTCTTCGGAATAAATGTCTATTTGAAAATTGGAAGCCTTATGTTCAGTCTCTTATATCCAGGGTTGAGAGTTTTCTATATCTATATCCAGTTCCTCAAAAACCTCATAAAAACCGGATTGTCGGTCCTAAGCCTCAGAAGGTCTTTCCTTGTGGATTTTTTGATGGGGCTGCTGCAGAGAATTTAGGAGGTGCAGGTTTTGTGATCTACCTAAATGATAACCATTATTTCAGTTTCTTATTGGGCTGTGGATGCAGCACGAATACAAGAGAGGAATTATTGGCACTCTGGTTTGTTCTAAGAGTGAGTTTGATGATGGGTCTTCCCATTCACTTGATATTTGGTGACTCTATGGTTATTATTTCATGGCTCAACAGAATTTCTGCCCTTGATATGTCTTCTCTAATGCATTGGTGTGATGATATAAAAAATATGCTCCATCTTGTCCCTCCGGTGATCTTCAAGCATATATTCCGTGAGCATAACATGCTGGCTGACGACCTCTCCAAACAGGCTTTGAATTTGGATATGGGATATGGAAATTTCTTTGAATCTTTGGATGGAATGGTCATAGAACATGGCCAATTTGTGCTTTTTTAGCTGTTGAATCCCATTTTTTTTTCAGCATTTGAGTTGTTCTACTTTGTCTGTCATGTATGAGACTTTTCAGCCAGCAAGTTTTGCTCAGGAATGTCTGGTTGGGATCACCTCCGATTTCACAGCATTTTCTGACCTGATATATCAGGGATGATGAGAAAAGTCTGCTATGATCAGACTTTTTATGTCTTTCTATTGGCTGGATGTTTTTGAAGACATGATCATTGTATGTCTATGTGCTGATTGGCCCTTATTGTTTCTTTCTGTCCAGAAAGAGGGTATATGTATATTATTTCTTTTGATTCCTATGAATAACAAAGACTAGTATTTTTTCCTCTGAAAAGAAGTTAAGAAATTATTTAACGTCAACTTTAAGTGAAATTGTGTAAAAATTCCATGTTTTAGTTTTTTCCGTGATATGCATCGCTTTATTGGCATCCATGGTGTGACATCAATTAATCAACATAGTTATTGTGATTAGAAAGTTTGAAAAGGTAGACATTGGTCATAATGGGATAATGTCTATTAATTTACATTTTTGGTTGATGGAGATTTACCTTGGGTTAAATATGGATAAATATTTCATACTTTCAAGATGTGTAAGAGTTTTTTTTGTTTTTAATTAAAGTCATAAGAAGTTAATCAAATATTATTATTTTTTTTAAATTTTTTTGTTATTATATTAATAATAAAAAATATACATTTACAAATCATTTTTATAATCTTTTTTTTCTTATATATCAAAACAAAAAAACTATTAAGCTAATCTTGTTTACATAAAAGAAATCTATAGTAAACTTCCATAACCAACTGAGCATTTGAAGCTTCCCATCCATCAATTAGACCAACTCTGTGAAGTTTGTCTCTCCTTTATGGATCACAATACCTTGCAAAAATTCTTAAAACCTTAAGTGGCCAAATTTAAGAGGAATGACATTTTTTGACAGAAAATCAGCCCTTGAATTAAAAGTTCTGGAAATATGCCTGAATGTGATTTGCTTGAAGGATCTTCTTAAATCTTGAACTTTCTGACACCATTGATTGATTAACAACACATGAAGATTGAAGATGGCATTCATCCATTCTATTAAAACTTTGGAATCGCCAAAGATACTAATATCATATATATCGATATATGCAGCAAATTGAAAAGGACCATATAAACTTAGAAGCTCGGCCTTGGTATTGGTTCCTCATCCTCCACCCATACTTAAAGAAAAATAATGATCCTTGTTTAATATTACTACCATACCACATCCACAAGAGGAATTATTGGAAGCTTCATCAAAATAACCTTCGGCACAATAAGCAAAAAAAATAGGTGGATAATAGATTTTGGTATTCCTTGAATTGTCGATAATCAGAAAATCTTTGAAGAGGTTAATACCCTTGATCCCACAAAGAAAATCATTGGGACTAATATCTTGGAAAACAAATTTATTCCTCGAAAGCCAAAGAGACCAAGAGATGAAGATTGGCAGTAAATTGAAGGAGTTAGTATTATGAAACCAATATGAAAAAGAATCCTCTAGATTATCAGCACCCCAATCCAAGCTAAAGCCCAAAAATTCCTTTGCAACTTACCAAACCTGTTTTCAAAATAAAAAAATTTAAAATAAAAGTAAGCTTGTTTCTTCATCCTGTCTACAAAGAGGACAAAAACTTGGACCTTGCAAACCCCTCTTCATGAGATTGTGCCAAGTGAGAACCTTATCTTTGAGAGATAACCACCAGAAACATTTCAATTTTTGAGGTAAATTCCACTTCCACAAGTGTTTATACCACCTTCTTTGCTCAGCCTTAATCCAATTCCTTGATATGTAATCATAAGCCAACTTAGCTGTAATGGTCCATTTTTTTGTTCTATGGCCAGACCAAATTATCATTTCCATCTTTAAGCCTTACCCTATCCTCTTTCAGTAGTTCAATGTAAGAATCCCACTAAATAGCCCATTTACCAGTGAAACCCGGGTCTCTTGCATTTAGCCAGTATCCCCCCTTTAAGACAGACCATTTAGATCTTTTTAGCATATCTAGAGTCTTCATTTCAATCCAGTCTAGATTGAAAGTTTTTAAGAACCCCAACCCCTGTTTCAAGCTTGATAGATTCTCTACAAAGTTTAATGCCAAAACCCTTGTATGCACAATTTTCAATAAAAAATGACTAAACTGAAACACATGAAATTCTTTTAAAATTAAACAATTCATAAATTTTCTCTTCAGTTAAAAATTTCAAACTCATAAATTTAAAACATCCAAACACACATGAAAAATAACACTGATATTTTTTACCAATGGTCCAGGATAAACCCCTAAGGGAAAACCTATTTCTAAGAGAGAGAGAGAGAGATTTTTATTTCTTCAGGGTAAAATACATAAATTTAAACAACAATACTTATTAATTTTTCTTCTCAAAATATGAACCTTCACTGTTGTTCTGAACCTCGATTTTTGTGCCAAACTTCAACCTTGGAAACTGTGTCAAAATTTTGCCTGTACAGACATAATTAAATTCTGTGCTTTTTCCTCAAAAATTGTCCCAGTCTGTACTATTGTACGGTCTTCAATTTATGTGCAAAATCTGTACTGTTGTATGGTCTCGAAAATTGTGCATGTTCGTACCTCGATTTATGTGCTCATCTATACTATTGTAGGAATTCTCGAAATCTGTGCAGTACTTTGTTGTATCAAAATATCCTCAATTTATGTGTTGTTGTATGGATTTGTCTTCTCGAAATTCGTGCCCCAAATCCTCCTCGATTTTTGTGCCAAAAATTCTTTCTCTCTCCTGTTGGTTATGAATTCTCTTCAAACCCTCATTTCTCTTCTTCTTCTTCTCTTCAAACCTGCTCTTTGAAAAGTGAATAATGAATTGATGTTTTCCTTGCCCTTGTCCCTTTTCGTTCATGGTAACTTCCTCTTCAATCTAATGGTCAAGATTAGATTAGATGAAGGGCTCTCATTAAATGCTCTATTAAATAATTAATAAATGGAATTTATTGCACCTCATGTCATTTAATAAAGTGTTAGCATCCCCTTTTATTTAATCACTCACTTAACTTTGATTAAATATGAACTTAGGATAAACCATGACTTTTACCTTTTTAATGAAGTCACTTGAAAATTATAAAGTACATATCACTTCGTTAATTAAATATGACTAGGGGTCACAATTTAAAGTGTTCTTGTCCACCCCAAGGTAATGCTTGGTGAACGAACACTTCCTAGGTAACTTTTCAACACTCCCTCTTACCGAGGAAGGTGCTCTGAAATAGACATGTTTCCCTCTACCCAAAGACATCATGATAATGTCAGCTACCTGCTCATCTGTCGAAACATACTGTAACTGTACAACCCCTTTCTGAACATAATCTATGATAAAGTGATATATGATCTCTATATGCTTCAACTTGTCATGAAATACTAGATTCTCATAGAGCTTGATGCAACTCTAATTATCACAATGTATAACTGTAGGACTCGGCTCTTGAACAAACAAGTCTACCATCAACTTATGTAGCCACAACTATCCTGATTGGCTTCCATATACTCAGCCTCGGCAAAAATCAATGCTTCAGACTTTTGCTTCCGATTGAACCACGACACAACTGTCGAACCCAAGATGAAGCAACAACCAGAAGTGCTCTTCCGGTTTGAAACACTACCTGTCCAATCTAAATCTGTAAAGCCAACCAATCCCACTCCATCAGATCTCCCATAGTCCAAACCATAATCAATTGTACCAACAAGATATCTCAAGATGTATTTTACGACAGTCCAATGCACTCGCATGGGCTTCACCATGAACTGGCTGAGAGTGTTTACAACAAAACTCAAATATGGTCCAGTGTTAACCAGATACATTAATGAACCAATAAGTTGACGATATAGAGTAGGATCTACCAACTCTCCCTCGAAAGCATGAAGCTTCGTCTAGTTGGTCCTGCAATCATCCATCTGAAATCTCTTCAGAACATCTATAGCATATTTTCCCTGCCCTAGGAAAACATGTCCATCCTCCTGCCAAATATCCATCCCCAAATAATAGTGCATCAGCCCAAGGTCAGTCATCTCAAACTCTGAAGCAAGATCCTTCTTGCAAGCATCAATCAGGTGCTCTCCTCTAGTAATGAACAAATCATCAACATATAGCAGAAGAATGAGCGGAATACCACCAACCACAATGTAGTAAAGGTTGGGATTCGCCTCACTCTTCTGAAACCCAATCAAAAGCAAGTAGTAATAAATCCTGGAATACCAAGCCCAAGGAACTTGCTTCAGACCATACAAGGCCTTTTTTAGCCTACACACATGAGAATCTCTCTCATAAACCTTAAAGCCATGTGGTTTCTCCAAATGCACCTCCTCCTGTAGAAGACCGTTGAGAAAAGCGGTCTTCACATCCATCTGATGGATCTTCCAACTTATCTTTGCTGCGATGGAGATCACTGCTTTGATCAAAGAAAATCTGGCCACTAGCACAACGATCTCATCATAGTCAACTCCCTCTATTTGTGAGAACCCACGCGCAACAAAACGAGCTTTGTACTTCTCGATGTTTCCATCTACAACATGCTTGATCTTGTAGAGCCACTTGGAAGTCACAACTGACTTCCCCTCTGGTCTCGGAACCACTTCCCACACCCCATTCTTCATGATGGAATTGTACTCTTCCATCATGGCATCTCTCCAAACCTGGTGTACGAAAGCCTCCTCATAAGTAGTAGGTATAGTCTCACACAAGCTAGTCACTTGTTCCATGTAGCTAGAAAATATCTCAGGTGCATTGCTCTCTTTGACCTCCCTCCTGGGTGGTCCGACATACTCCTTTTCTTCCTTCACAAGCTCCTTAAGCCAGCTTGGTTTTCTCTTCTTCGAAGAAGCATCCTCTCTCAGACCCTCCTCTACATCCTCATCAAACAAATGTGTACCTGAACAAGTACCAATAACCTGAGATCATGTCCCTGGTGAACTTGAACCTATACCAAGTGTATTTGAATCACCTGAAGGTGTAAGCTGTGAACCTATGATCCATGAACATGTCCCTGTACTAGAATTCCATGTATACTGAGTCCTTGAAACTGATGAACCTATAACATGTGACCAAGTCACTCTTGAAACCGGTGACCTTGTACCCTGACTCGTTGAACTTTGTGTTGTCACCTGTGGAGTACTCTGCTACTCCTTTATCTCAGAATATAGAGATATTTTGAAGGCTCACTCCTCCTCAAATCTCACCTCCCTCCTCACCACAAATTTCCTCTGTGTAGGAAGGTATATGTGAAAATCCTTCAAAGTCTCTTCATATCCAAAAAAAATACCCCTCTCTCCTATAGCCTCCAAATTTGTCCTCTTCTCATAAGGGACATGTGAGTATGTAAGGCATCCAAAGATATGAAAGTGACCTATCTCAGGCACTTTCCTGGTGAACATCTCCTCATGAGTTTTTCGCCCCAAGGCACGGTGTGGAATCCTGTTCAGTACATAAACAGAAGTACTACAGGCCTCTGCCCATAGAAAGAAATGAAGACTCTGATCATGCAGCATGGCTCTAGCTGCACCCACTAAAGAACAATTCTTCCTTTTAGCCACTACATTCTGTTGTGGAGTGTAAGGAACTACCAACTTCCTCTTGATCCCCTCCTATCTATAGAACTCATCGAATGCATGGGAAGTATACTCACCCCCATTGTCTGATCGAAGTACCTTGATCTTCTTTCCTGTTTGGTTCTCCACAAGAGCTTTGAAATCTTGGAACTGAAGCAAGAATTCCTCTGATCTCTTGCTTCTAAGGAAATAGATCCAGGTCTTCCTGGAAAAGTCATCGATGAATGTAACATAATACTCATAACCTGTCAAAGAGGCAGATGACATAGGACCACGTAAATATGAATGTATCAACTGAAGCACTCCCTCTGATTTGCTATTGCTGCTTGAAAAACGAGTCTTGATGTACTTTCCCAAAGCACACCCTCTGCAAACACCACTTGGATCTGTGCTAAAATATAGCATACATGTAGTCATGTCTCTCAGCATCCTCAAAGCTGGATGATGAAGGTGGGCCATCCTCCTGTGCCATAACTCACACAACTCACTACTGCTCTTAGTGTGTGACAGTGCATGATGTGGCTGAAAGAGAATATCGTACAATTTCCCGCATCTGACTCCTATCACATATGAAGTAGATGGACCTGTTGCTTTGGGAAAGATGTGAACTTTCTTATCTAGGACATATACTTCAAAACCTCTATTCTCAATCATGAAAACTGAAACAAGGTTCTTCTTCAGCCACAGGACATATAAGACATCCCTCAGAAACATAGGCTGCATGGACTCCCTGTCAAAACAAACCGTCCCACGCCCAACTGCTCTCACCGATGTATCATCTCCCAACACAACCTTCAACTCCAAATCTGTCTCTGACATCTTGGCGAACATATCTCGATCACCTGTCATGTGACTCGAAGCTCCACTATCAATGTACCAAGTGGAGGAAGTAGTGGTAGCACTTAAAGAATGCCCAACAATCATGGAATGCTCCATGTAACCCTCAATGTCCTTGTTGGTGATAAATGATGCCCTATCTACACTAACACCAGCAAAGAGAGAAAAATATATCTCAAATCTAGCAGCGAACTCATCAATCTATGTTGAAGCCATTGTCTGTTGTTTCTTCTTCTTGTTGTTTGGACATTGTCCAACATAGTGTCCAAACTTCTGGAAAGAAAATAATTTCACTTTTCTCATGTCTTTCTTTTCTCCATCATGTTGCTTGATTCCATCCTTGGAACCCTTCTTGAACTTCTTCTTCTTCTTACCTTTCATTGCCAACACCATATTTTCCTCATCATCTCTGTGATGTGATGAACTGCCCTGTAAGTATCCCCTACGTGTATCCTCCTGTATGAAATCATCCCAAAGTCGATCCCATGTGGGCATGTTCTCTCTACCAGTGATAGTCTACACAAACACACTCCACTGTTCAGTCACGCCACTTAAGGTTGTTCGCATCATCTCAGCACTCTCTATAACCTATCATACAACTGCAAGTTCATATCTTACTTGTGTAATCTTGGTAAGATAGGAAGCCATGCCTTCCCCTTTTCTCATGTGCACATTCTTCAACTTCTCTCTTAACACCATCTTCATGTTTTCATTTGAAATCTGGTAAAGGTTGGTCAAAGAATTCCATATCTGAAAAGCATGTGTTTTTTTTATATGTGAGGGATTACATGATCTTTCATGGCATCAAGTATAACCCTCCTTTTCTTCACATCTATCTTCATGAAAGAGACCTTATCAACTGCATCAGTAGGTACTACTACATAATTTGTTGTTGCACTATGAACAATGTCCCATAACTCATTTTATTCAAGTATCAATGTGATTCTAGCCTTCCATGGGCCAAAATTTGTAGCCCCATCCAATCTTTATTCAACTCTAAGCCCAAACACCATGGCCACAACCTGTAACTCTGAAGCAACCTCTTCAAGAATTTTTTCCACAAACCCCTTTTCTTCCGAATGTTTAAATTCTGGCTTTTAACTGTGCTCTGATACTATGAAATTTTTTGAGAATCCCAACCCTAGTTTCAATCTTTATAGCTTCTCTGCAAATTTTAATTCCCAATCCCTTGTAAGCACAATTTTCAATAAAAAATGACTAAACTGAAACACATGGAATTATTTTAAAATTAAACAATTCAGAAATTTTCTCTTTCAGTTAAAAATTTCAAACTCAGAAATTTAAAACAGCCAAGCACACATGAAAAATAACACTGATATTTTTTAACAATGGTCTAGGATAAAACCCCTAAGGGAAAACCTGTTTCTAAGAGAGAGAGAGAGAGAGAGAGAGAGAGAGATTTTTATGACTAGGGGTCACAAATTAAAGTGTTCTTATCCACCCTAAGGAAATTCTAAGTGAACAAACACTTCCTCGGTAACTTTTCAACATAGATGTTCAAGAATTTATTTAGGCGGAAAAGAACAATCTTTATCACCAACAAAAGAATCGACTCCAGTAATAACACTTTTACCATTGCCTATATCCCAGTAGATTCCTTTTTTCAGCTAATGGATCATTTTGAGAAAACTATTCTAGACCATAGTCACATTTTTTCATGTATTTCTTGTTTTTGGGGTAGCGGGGTCCATTGAAAGTATGTAGTGTGGGTACTCGTTGGATGCGGAATTAAAATTACCCATCCAACGAGCTCTCCTGCTCAGAATTTGAGTAAAAACACAAGGAGATATGTCGAAAATACGAACACAAAAAGTAGTTTTTTTCATTCTTCCTCCAAAATTAATAACTATTATTTTATTATTTTCCTTAGGACGCCCATTTTAGACCTCAAATTTCCTCTAATGGAAGGAAAACAATTTGAGGATGCGACCAAGTACCAGAAGCTTATAGGAAGCCTTATATACCTTACCACTACTAAACCATATATTTCTTATGTTGTTGGCATTCTTTCTAGATACATGCACAAACCTTGTGAAGGACATTGGTCTATTTAAAAAGAGTTCTAAGTACTTGAAGGGGACTCAAGAATTTGGACTCAAGTACACTAAGGTAGAAGAATTCAAACTCATTGGATACGATGATTTGGACTTTGATGGTGAAAAAGAGACGGAAGTGTCCACTTCTAGATACACAATGAGTCTTGGATCGACAACTATTTCCTGGAGATCATGCAAACAGTCAGTTCCAGTAGATTCGACAACAAAAGTAGAATGTGTGGCAGTTGTAGAAGCAAAAAAGGAGATTGTGTGGCTCAGGAAGATACTTGAAGATTTGCATGAGAAGAAATAAAATTCCACTCCCTTATTGATTAACAACACTTCTGTAATCATGTTGGCCAAGAACCCCATATTATGAGCTCGAACCAAGCACATCAACACAAAGTACCATTTGATTCGACATCATGTAGAGGCCAAGATAGTTCATTTATGGCATTGTTCCACAAATGAGAAAATTGCCGACATCTTCACCAAATCACTTGGACGAGAAAAGTTTGAAAGATTCAGAACCATGCACAGACTCACAAACACCCCTTCGGATTAAGAGGGGGGATGTTGGAAACCTAATCCTCGTGATTATGGTTCCACGCAAAATGTAAATATTGTAAATAAATTGATAATATGAATAGTCACGTAGGGAAATGAAAAGTTTTGTTGGAAGATGAAGAACAACCACCATATACATTGTATAAATAAAGGATTTTCCATTGTATAAAGATTAATCAAGATTTATCCAATCCTACAATAATATCCATCATATAGCTCTTATTGGTTGGGATTAAAAAGGCATGTTTTAAATCTATGCCTTAGCCATTTATTCAAAGGTTGAAACATGTATAAAAAAATAAACATTTTTTTTTTAAATATGCATTGGTGGTAACAAATATCTTATCAGTACGTCCTTCTAATAGGGTAATTCATAGATTATAGAGATTATATTCATTCCTTTAGGACATTATCCTAACATTAAACATTTATTATACAAATTTGACCAATGTATTTGTGTATTACTCATAGGAAGTGGTTGAATATCCTCGTCATTTACAAACTCATTTCTTGTCGATCAACAAAAAATATTATTTAAAGGAAGAAATTCCATATGTCCTTTGTAGACCATTTTGTTCAAATATTTTAAATACCTCATGTGTGATTGATCACCTCAATGCGAGCATGCATGATAACTCTCTTACATGAGTCTTCCACATAAAATTATTAAAAGTTCTTCTTGTTAGGATAACTAGAAAATAATTGTAGTTTGGTGGGTTAGCTCAAGTGGTTGAGTTCTATGAATTACATGCAGGAGGTCATGAGGTCAATTTCTTGGGTTGGTTTCCTCTCTAAATGTTGTAGGTCTTACTTGATGTCCTTTCTACTTTAGGTTGTTGGAACTAAAATCAATCTAGGGTGAAAACATGAAGTTAGGTAACACTTCTGTGAGAATCGAGTGCCTGAGCAACAAAGCGGATGTTATTTGGCCGAATAACTATATTTATTTGGTCGAATAATGATTTTATTCGGCCGAATAACTATAGTTATTCGGCCAAATAGCATCATTATTCGGCCGAATAACTTTTAACGGTGAACTGTTTAATTTGAAGGAACGCATAGCCGACCGGTAATTTTTACCGGCGTGTCAATGTTTATTCAGTAATTGTTCGACCAAACAATTGTTCAGCATAAAAGGTCAACTACGGCCTCATTTTCATTGTTTCCGCCTGCAGTCGATGGTTTCCGCCCGCATGTTGCGCCACCCGTTGTGCTTGTTCTGCCACCCTGTCGTGCTTGTTCCGCCACCTGTCCTGCCACCTGATTTGTCGCCAGTCGTCCCTGCCTCCACTTGTAGTCCCGCCTTTTTTACGTTGACATGAACGTTCGCCACCCTGCCACCTGTTTGACACTCTCTCAGCGTGGAGGTCTATTCATGGAGGTCTGTTCGGCGTGGAGGTCTGTTCGGCATGGAGCTCTGTTCGTGGAGGTGTGTTCATGTTCTAGTCGTGGCCTGTTCATGCTCTGCTCTCTTTTTTCAGGTATTTTGTTTGCAATCTTTTTTATAATTTGAACGTTGAACAAGTGATTCATGGCTTGTTGTAGCTAATGGTTTAAATTATTTTTTTCGGCGTAGTTTTTTTTTTATCTTAAAGTTTGCATATGTTAATTAGTAGTGTAGAGTTCTTTTAATTTTAATTCTAGTTCATAGGTATTGTGAGAGCATGAACTCTATCCAAATGGACAGAGTTGATCAACTCTGTCCATTTGGACGGATAGAGTTGATCAACTCTGTCCATTTGGACATAGTTGAAATGGACAGAGTTGATGAACTCTGTCCAAATGGACAGAGTTGATCAACTCTGTCCATGGACAGATTTCATCAACTCTGTCCAAATTGACAGAGTTGATCAACTATGTTCACATGGACATAGTTGAAAAAAATATTATTACACAAAATTCCAAATATTATTGCAATTATTACCAAAATTGAGGTTAGGATCATTCCCATTAATTTTTGTCATAAAAGAATAAGAAATAACCTGTATAATGCTTATTGGTTACAGTTTATACTTACCATTATATTCGGATATTGTAGTTTTTTTTTAATTTTAATTTTATTTCATATGTATTATGAGGAAGATGTTCATTCATGAACTCTGTCCCTGATCACTTTACTTAGCATAAGGGATTTTAGTTGTTTTTATATAAATCGTAAACAAAAAAATATTATTATACATAAAATACAAAATATTACCGATTACTGATTGTTTGAACTATGTATTTCTAAAATAAAATACCAAATATTACAAATAACAATTATTATTACACTGAGGTTAGTATCATTCGCATTAATATATGTCATAAAAGAATCCCAAATAAATTGTATAATGATTATTAGTTATATTTTATACTTACCATGTTATATTAGGATATTGTACTGATTGATCTTATTATTAAGCCTATAAATAGCCAAAGATCAACTCTGCAATCATAAAAGTAAGATTTGTTTGTGGTTAAGCTTTAACATATACAAAGGGTTATAGAAATAATATATATAAACTAAACTACTTATACCTAAGCCCTAAGATGAATTGATTACAACCTGTATTAATATAAAGTAATATGCAAACGATGATTATTACACTTTTCATAATATAACTTTCTGTACATTGTTGGCAGGTATTGTTCATCTTCTCGGTGGTTGGTTTGTTTTTATTCCTTCGTTGTTCAAGTTTATTTGTAGATATCGGTCGCAGTGTCATTTATATAAAGAATGGCCATTTAGCTTTATTTGTAGATATGGGCCGCAGAGTATTTGGAGTTATAGATATGATTGATCAAATCTATAACTCCAATTACTCCACGACTGATATCTACACATCTACACATAAAATTTAGAGGAAGCGGAAGTAGTAATGTTTTTACTTGTTTCTTCTTCAAGGTATGTACTATTACCCAAATTTGTCATTCGATAGTTAATGTTTGGAATGTCAAGAATCAATCTAGGGAATTTTTTTATGATTTTATGGAATAATGATAATATTTGTAGATATAATTTATGTATTAGTTTAGGATTTAAATTAAGATTTATGTTTATGAATTGATTCTTTGACATAAAGAAATTTAACTTTTACTTAATATTTGACAAAATTGGTTTCATTCATTTAAAAAATCAAAAACACAAATATTGGCACATTAATTTCTCATACACCCAACAATAAATTAGCTATATTCATTTTATGAACTATTAGATAATATTAGGGACATCTAAGTCCTTATTAAAAACTTAGTTTTTCAGTAGCTAGGTCTTTGAGGCATTAACATGTAGAATTTGAATATGTCATGAGTTGATATATTAGATAATATTAGGGACTTCTAGGTCCTTATTAAAAACTTAGTTTTTTTAGTAGCTAGGTCTTTGAAGTTGAAGAATTAACATGTAGAATTTAAATGTGTTATAGGTTGATATTTGTGTAAATTTGTAGATATCATATCAAATGGAAATATATAATAAATTAGCCATATTCATTTTAAGAACTATTATATATAGTTAATAAATTAGCTATATTCATTTTAAGAACTATTAGATAATATTAGGGACATCTAGTTTCTTATTAAAATCGTAGTTTTTTTAGTAGCTAGGTCTTTGAAGTTGATAAATTAACATGTAGAATTTGAATATGTGATGAGTTGATATTTGTGTAAACTTGTAGATATCATATCAAATGGAAAGAGAGAAGTCTTTGAGACAGAAGCGTAGGAGGTCATCACATTCTTCGAGAGTTGGTGTCCCAAATGAAAATCGAAGATTGTCGACTTCACATCGGGATTCAAGCTTATTGTATAGTTCACATTCATCTAATCATCGACGTGGCGATAGTGATAGAGATGATTCTCCTTTATATTCTATGGGTGAACCTGGATCTCGACCTTCTGTACAGGGGATAAGTGTGGATGCAGAGCAAGGTTCACAAGAGGCTCGTCATCCTACACAGGGTGGCGAAGGTCAAGCTAGGACGCAATATGTTCAACTAGCTGAGGGTTGTACATCCATTTCGACCTATCCATTAGATCTACCAGAGGAGTTTCCATGGGAAAGTGGTCTTCAACAAATGACCCTTGAAAGTTGTAGGGTTCACTATGACAAGCTGCAAAACGATCTTTCTAGTTTGGATCTCGCTCCAGAGAACAAACAAAGTATAGATATGGTTTTGCAATCATTGCAAAAATTCATTGAGGTATATGAAGATCTTGGACCAACAATAGACGGATTTGTTTCATTGATGCAAAGAAGAAAGGCACAGGTGATGGGTCAAGACAAGTTGGTTGTTGTGAAGGAGAGAGTGACTAAAGAACAGGCCAACTCAATGTTTAACTTCAAAGAGGGCCTAAAGCGTAAAGCATGGAAAGTGCAATATTTTAAGCACCCTGAACTTGCACATTTTTTATATGATCGATTCCTTGTAGCCTATGGTCAGTTGCCATGGAAAGATGAGGTTCCTAATTATTTTGCTATGTTTTTTATGCCGATTTTTTTTAGGAATGAAGCCAGACTATACTGATATTCATTTCGAGTTTTATGGAGTTGGAAAGGGGAGGATATACAATCGAAAAGGTGCTCTTAGAGATCCCAGTACTCTTCGACCTCCACCTTAGATATCTCGTCCACCTAGGCTTTTGACTTACAAATCGGAGATGGATCCCACATCACAAGTTGGGACAACTGCATGGCATAATGTTGCCGAAGGTTTGACTTTGACATTTGTAGGAGTTGATGTTGGATTGAGTCAAGAGAGGGCTCGAGCCATTATTTGGCAAGATTTTGTTTACAAAACAAATGATGAGTTAGATTGTATGGGCATTGAAGATCTAAAGGCCTATGCCAAGGTTTGTCGTGATATAGCTTCGGATAGAATATCCAATGACACGTCAAGTATAGGAGAGGTTTATGTACTTTCAATCTATTAACTTTTTTTTTTGAATTGAATTGAACTTTTTGTTACATTATATCTATATATGATAAATTATTTTTTTATGCATAGTAATAAATACATTATGTAAATGTTTATTGGTTTCAGTTTTCTCGACTGTTAAATGAACATAATTTTAGAGTCTCCACTAGTCAAAATGCTGGAAATGTAGAAGAGCATTTGAGAGAGGTATATTTAATAATTACATATTTATATTAATGTTTAAAATATATTTTGTTTTTTGTTTTTAAATTTAACTATGTATCTTATTGTTAATTTGACTTATCTATGCAGGTTTCATTAGATTCGAACTTTTTAGATAATTTTCCATCTGTTGTGAGTTGATGATTTTATTTTTTTGTTTCGGTTTTAAGTTAATTGCCAAAGCTTTTTTTTCTTTTACTATGATTTATTTATTAACAAAATTTAAATTTTAAGGGAAGAGAACATATTGAAATTGGCGGTGAAGATATAGGTTCTCTGATGGATGTGGATATTGGCATTGAGGTAATTTTGTTCATAATTGAATTGTTCTTGAATTGTTCTATGATATATAAGTTTAAATAGTTTAAATAATTTTTGACATTTGTAAATTGCTTTTATATATGTTGAAGCTTGGGTATTTTCAATCTTTTCAAGGAAAAGGGAAGACTCCATTGAAGGATGGTGGTGGAATTGTAAGTTTAATATTTTATTTTTTTGAATTTAGTTTAAAATAGTTTAAATAGTTTGTAAGATTTATAAACTATTTTTATACATGTTGCAGCTTCGGTCTCCTCCATCTTTTAGAGGCAAAGGGAAGACTCCATTGGATGATAGAGAATTTGAGGTAATTTTGTTAATAATTGTATTGTTCTTCTATATATTAGTTTAATGTTTTAATTTTTTATTTTAGTTTAAAATTGTTTAAATAATTTATGATATTCATAATTTGTTTTTATACATGTTGCAGATTGTTATGAGTCCAATGGAAGACCCTAGTGGAGGATAGTGGTGAACTTCTATTTAGAGAATTATTTATATTTTTCTTTTCTTTGTTATATATATATTGTAGTTGATTCGGACATTGAGGAGCTTAATTTTTGGATTATACACATGTTCATGATTTTTTTTTTGGATTATATACATGTACATTGAACTCACATGTTCATGATTTTTTTTTGGATTATATGCATACATACATTGATTTTAGATATTTTTTTTGGATTATATACATGTATATGTAAAGGTTAGGAATGTTAGGACGTTTTGATAGGCACAATCCAATTTGTTAAGAATGAATATATGAGGAATGTTAATGTTAAGAATGAATATGGGGAATGTTAATGTTAAGAATGAACATGGGGAATGTTAGGAGTGAATGTGGGAATGGGGAATGTTAATGTTAGGAAAGGTTAGGAAGTTTTGATAGGTGCAAATATATGAATGTTGGGAATGAATGTTATGAAAGGTTAGGAAGTTTAGATAGGTGCAAATATATGAATGTATGTATTAGTAAATTTATGTATGTTTGTAGATGTAACATATTTTTAGTGTTGAGAAGTTGCGAATGTTAGGAATGTTAGGAAGTTTTGATAGGTGCAATCTAATGTTAAGAATCAATGTGGGGAATGTTAGGAATCAATGTCTAGAGAATGTTAGAAATGAATGTTAGGAAAATGTTTGGAATATTAGGAAGTTTTTATGGGTGCAAATATACATGAATGTTAGGAAAGGAACTAGGAAGTTTTGATAGGTGCAAATATATGAATGTTAGGAATGAATGTTAAGAATGAATGTTAGGAAATGTTAGGAAGTTTAGATAGGCGCAAATATATGAATGTATGTATTAGTAAATTTATGTATGTTTGTAGATGTAACATATTTTTAGTGTTAAGAAGTTGAGAATTTTAGGAATGTTAGGAATGTTAGCAAGTTTTGATAGGTGCAATCTAATGTTAAGAATCAATGTGGGGAATGTTAGGAATCAATGTCCAGGGAATGTTAAAAATGAATGTTAGGAAAATGTTTGGAATGTTAGGAAGTTTTTATGGGTGCAAATATACATGAATGTTAGGAAATGAACTAGGAAGTTTTCATAGGTGCAAATATACATGAATGTTAGGAAATGAACTAGGAAGTTTTGATAGGGGCAAATATATGAATGTTAGGAATAAATGTTAGGAAATGTTAGGAAGTTTAGATAGGTGCAAATATATGAATGTATGTATTAGTAAATTTATGTATGTTTGTAGATGTAACACATTTTTAGTGTTGAAAATTGAGAATTTTAGGAATGTTAAGAATGTTAAGAAGTTTTGATAGATGCAATCTAATGTTAGGAATCAATTTGGGGAATGTTAGAAATAAATGTTAGGAAATGTTTGTAATGTTAGGAAGTTTTGATAGGAATATTTTTGATTACTAAAGTAAAATTAGCAACTTGATTATGAATTCTAATAAATTATAGCTCAATCCATAAATTTTCTAAGGTAACATTAGCAACTTGATTTTGAATTCTAATATTTTTTTATTACTAAGGTAATATTAACAACTTGATTCTGAATTTTAATAAATTAAAGTTCAATGAATTCTAAGGTAACATTAAAATGACTTCTAATAAGGTAACATACTAAATGACTAAGTACACAATTATTCTGAATTATAAAACATCAATCCATCTTTGAGCATGATAGCCAATCCTAACATAAAACAGGAAATGATATAGTTAAAAACATCGCAATGGAATGCCATCCTCAATTATCCGTTCATGGTCATATTTGGATAGTTTCCATTTTTTATTTTTTAGGTTTTTTTTTATGGAACTTGTACCAATTTTATTCGCGATGCACATACTAAATGACTATACTGACAACATATAACATTAGGTTCATAATCTTGAAAGCAGACATAATTTTCAGTCATACAGGTTTGCTGCAAAAAATATCCTTTTAAAATAATGGATCCTCTCTCGTATGTAAATATGTTGTCATTATAGTCCTCCTGTACAAATTACAATTGGCGTTGGAGTTTTTAAGTGAATTAAATTGACTATATAAGCATAAGGTCATGGACAACATTGAACAATCAACAACATCATTACCTTCTCTAACAAGATCTGAAATTCTATTTCCATCAGATGATATTTTTATTTCTTTTGATTCTAATTCTTCTATGCTTTCTAGTTGCATTTTCCCTTTTGAATTAATCTCTGTGTGTTTCCAATGTTTTACGTAGTTGTCCGTTATGTTTTCACAAAATTCTGTAGATTCAACATTTTCAGTGCAAATATGACAAAAACATGATTGCTTTCTACTATAAAATGCAAACACGTTTTAGAAGGATTTTGTTTGAATAGAGTGAAGTCCTCTAGTCACATGTATGGTGCTAAACTCGTATGGTATTGATCAATCTATATCTTGGACCCTAACAAGCCAAAAAAACCTACAGAATAAATGATAAATCACAAATGACAACTTTTAATGTTAGTGTACAAATACTTCAATGTTAGTACATACATTTTTTAAAATTGACAATTAATATAAATTAAAAAAATAATATACATACCTGGGCACATATTTTGATTGTTGACTACAATCATGGCTTAGATTTGATTTACACCATTAGACAACCTCTGCACCTGAATGGAATCGCTTAGAAGAATGGTTCATTTTTCATTTTCGAAGTGCTCTTTTTACGCATGCTTCTGCACCATCATGTTCACCTTTTCCATGTCCAGTTTCAAAGAAATTCCAGCGATGTTAATTGTTCATTGCTTTATGAAGTCGACATAACAAAAAAAATTATCATGAAGATTTAAATTGTCCCGCACATCCATCTGACCATATCCAATGTTCATTGAATTTAACTTTACAACTTTTTAGTGAATCACAGAAAAAATTTCAATACAACGTTGAACAAAATGTGTATCATGTGTATGATCATCGTTGATATGAAAGAGATATTCTTTAATCACATCTCGATTGTCACACGTGCTTTCAATGCCATCAACATCTTGTTGAGAATGTCTATATAGAACATGGACAAATATCGAAACTTGGTTAGAATGATAGTATTCACTTTGAATCTCTTTTTGTGCAGCAAATGTGTAGTTTTCTGCAAAATCAGCCACAAACAAAATTGTTCCAGCTGGAAAAATTTCACGGGAATGTTTGAATTGAAGGTATTTCCATCGCGATCTATGTGAATGCTTGGTGTATTTATAAATTTCACTTTCAAATTTCTTGTGAAAATCTGTCACACATATTTTATCTTCTCGCAATTCAATTCTTTTGGAATGTGCATCACTATAACTTGTAGAATAATTGTTGTATTCATATCTTCTCCAATCAACGGTTACATTTGAATGCGACTGATCATTATCGATAGGTTATTTATTGTGGAATAAAACAAGATTTCCACAACCATGACAATATTTTCCATTGACACATTTCTTATTATAAAATACTTCATCGTGATTTCCCTCACATAGAGTTTGAGATATGAATTCACGTACTGTGGGAGGAGGTGGTGAATTTTGAAGAAATTCTGCGTTTTACTGTTTACTGGTTTATGTCAACATTTCGTGGTTTTCACACACAGCCGGTTTTGCATTGGCTATAGTTTACTTATGAAATTTTACTAAACAATTAAACACACAGTAAAATACACTAACAGGCTAAAAAACACATTTAACAATCACACCATAAAATGATAGACTCAGAGATTTTTGGCCAAAATCAAGCCCTGGAAAAAACCCCACGAGGAAAACCAGTTAGAGAGAGAGAGAGATTTTATTATCTTCAGCAAAATATCAAAACAGAAATACAGTGAAAATTTAACTTATCTCCACCCAAGATTTCATCTCAAAATCTTGAAAAACGTGCCCAGCAAAGCCTTGAAAATTGTGCAGAAAAATACCAACAGTTCGTACAACTGTACGGCCTCGATTTCTATGCCCTGTTTTATCTCAAAAACTGTGCAGAGTTTATCTCGATTTTTGTGCCAAAAATATGCCTAGAAAACTGTGCCAAAATCCGTATTGTACGGAATCTGTACACCTCGAAAACTGTGCAGCATTAAATGCAGTCCGTACCTCTATCTCAATTTCTGTGCAGCATTAAATGCAGTCTGTACACCCTCGATTTCTGTGTAGGAATAAATGCAGTCCGTACACCCTCGAAAATTGTGCAGGAATAAATGCAGTTCGTACACCCTCGAAAACTGTGCCAGCAATTAATGCAGTCTGTACCCTCGATTTTTGTGCAGTTTCTCTTCTTGGGAATCGTGTCAATGCCTTAGCTCGACCTCCTTCTCTCTCAGCTCAGTCTCTCCTTCTCCAAAAATGAAAAAGTGAAGTGTTTTGCCTCCCTCAACCCTTTTTGTCTAAACCCTAAGTGGGAATCTAATCCAACGGTGGAGAAAGATCCAATCCAATGGCTAAGATTCAATGAGAGTAAAAATCACATTTATTTAAATCACTTAAATAAATTTACTCACCCACTTAAATTTATCAAAAAGTGACTTTAACTTTATAAAGTCTCATTACGTAGCTTTTAATGTGAGGGTCACCTTTTTCCTTTTTCTAAGTGACTTAGGCAAAAAGTCACTTAGGGAACAAATTCCTAGGTACAAAACTAACACTCCCTCTTACCGAGGAAGGTGTTCTGCACCACTCCCAACTTATCTCTGAAGAAGACAAACTTCCCCCTCCCCAAAGACTTCGTCAGAATGTCTGCTACCTGCTCATCAATGGATATATACTGTAGCTCAACTGCCCCTCTCTGAACATAGTCACGGATGAAATGGTACCTGATCTCAATGTGCTTCGACCTGTCATGAAACAATGGATTCTTAGAGAGCTGAATGCAACTCTGATTGTCACAATAGATCACCGTAGGCCTAAGCTACTGATCAAATAAATCTACCAATAACTTGCAAAGCCACAGTGCTTCACAAGTAGCCTGACTGGCTGCCATATACTCAGCCTCAGCAGAACTCAGTGCAACGAACTTCTGTTTCCGACTGAACCACGACACTGCTTCCGAGCCCAAACTAAAAAAACAATCAGAAGTGCTCTTCCGATCCCTCACACAACCTGCCCAGTCTGAATCTGTGAACCCAACCAAGCTGACTCCACCCGAACCCCTGTAGTCCAGACCATAATCCACCGTACCTGCAAGATATCTCAGTATGTGCTTTGCGGCAGTCCAGTGCACACTCCTAGGCTCAACCATGAACTGACTAAGAGTGTTAACCGCAAAACACAAGTCTGGCCTGGTATTGACCAGATACATCAATGACCCAATGAGCTGACGATATAAAGTGGGATCCACCAACTTACCCTCGGAAGCATGAATTTGATTCTAGTTGGTGATCATAGGCGTACACATCGGCCTGCAGTCCTCCATCTGAAATCTCTTCAGAATATCAACTACATACTTCCCCTGTCCAAGGAAAATATGTCCAGGCTCCTGCCAAACCTCCATCCCCAGATAGTAATGCATCAGTCCAATTTCTGTCATCTCGTACTCTGATGCTAGATCTCTCTTGCAATGTGCAATGAGACGCTCATCACCTGTGATAAATAGATCATCAACATATAGCAGAAGAATGAGCGGATCTCCTCCAACCACAATGAAGTATAGGTTGGGATCAGCCTCACTCTTCTATAATCCCATTGATGTCAAGTAAGTATCAATCCTGGACTACCAAGCTCTAGGAGCTTGCTTCAGTCCGTACAAGGCTTTCCTCAACCTGCACACATGAGAATCTCTCCCATGGATCTCAAATCTCTGTGGCTGATCTAAATATACCTCCTCCTGCAGAAGACCATTGAGAAATGCAGTCTTCACATCCATCTGGTGGATCTTCCAACCCATCTCTGCTGCTATAGATATAACTGTCCTGATAGAAGGATATCGATCAACTGGAGCAAATGTCTCATCATAGTCAACTCCCTCAACCTGCGAGAACCCCCGCTCCACAAACCGATCCTTGTACTTCTCCACACTGCCATCCGCAGCATGCTTTATCTTGTAAAGCCACTTGGAAGTCACAACTGACTTCCCCTCAGGTCTCGACACTATCTCCCAAGCATCATTCTTCATGATGGAATGGTACTCTTCCATCATGGCATCTCTCCATACCTGATGCTGGGAAGCCTCCTCAAATGTGGATGGCTCAGAGTCACGAAGACTCGCAACAAGGGCCATACCATACCTGTATGGCTCCACCACTGTCCTGATCTACTCTGGGGGCCTACCAAATGCCTCTGCATCCTTCAAGGTCTCTTGAAGCCACTTGGGATTCCTCTTCCTTGAAGACTGCTCCTCCCAAACTGGTCTTGGGCTCTCCTCATCTGAGGAAGTCCCAGTACCTAAAGGTCCAACACCCCGAGGACCAGTACCTGATGAGCCTGTAATCTGAGAACTCAACCCTGAACCTGTCCCTGAAACTGTCCCTGAAGTGCTAGCCACCTGAATCACTGAACCTGTAGAAGATGTGCCTGTACCCTCTGATCTAGTCACTCCAGAAAGCTGTGGACCTGATAGCTGCATTGAAGAAGCCTGTACCAACTGAGGTGTGGGAGCTGGTGTCTCCCCCTGCTCTAACTCCCTAGACTTCCTGAAGGCTCTCTCCTCATCAAACTTCACTTCCCACCGGACAACAACTCTCCTCAGGCTAGGTAAGTAAAGCCGATAGGCCTTCGAATTCTCGTCATATCCCACAAATATGCCTCTCTCTACGGTGGGATCAAACTTCGTCCTCTTCTCAGAAGGGATGTGAGAGTAAGTCAATGAGTCAAATATGCAAAAATGGCCCACCTCAGGCTTCTTGCCTGAATACATCTCCTCTGGAGTCTTCCTCCCCACTGCCCTGTGAGGACTCCTGTTCTGCAGATAAACTACAGTGCTACATACCTCTGCCCATAGAAAGAAAGGTAACCCCTGATCATGAAGCATCGCTCTGGCTGCCCCCACAATCAACCTGTTCTTTCTCTCTTCTACTCCATTCTGCTCAGGAGTGTAAGGAACTGTCAACTATCTCTGAATGCCCTCCTGTCTGCAAAATGCATCGAACTCCTTGGAGGTATACTCACCCCCATTGTCTGATCTCAACATCCGGATCTTCCTCCCCGTCTGCTTCTCCACAAGGGCTTTGAACCCTTGGAATACTCTCAACACAAGTGGGGACTTCTTGCTCCTCAAGAAGTAGATCCAGGTCTTCCTAGAGTAGTCATCAATGAAGCTAATGTAGTACTCAAAACCTGTCAAAGACACTGATGACATAGGACCGCATATGTCAGAATGGATAAGATCTAGCACCCCTGCAGCTCTCGTGTCACTGCTCGAAAAAGCAGTCTTTGTGTACTTTCCCAAAGCACACCCCCTGCACACATCACTCTGCTCAATGCTGAACTCCGGTAATCCTGTAACCATACTCCTCAACAATCTGAGAGCTGGGTGATGTAGGTGGGCCATCCTTTGATGCCATAGCTCACATAGCTCACTGCTGCTGCTGTGTGCTAGAGCGCACTGTGGCTGAAACAAGAGCTTGTACAACTTTCCACATCTGACTCCAATGTCCATGGCACTAGACATACCTGTAGCCTTGAGATACACCTGCACTCTCCCATCTGAAAAGCACACCCCAAGACCCCTGTCCTCAATGGTGGAAACTGACACAAGGTTCTTCTTCAGCCCAGGGACATACAACACATCCCCCAGAGTCATGGGACTCATCGACTCCCTCTGAAATGTAATGGTCCCCGGACCAACAGCTCTAACAACGGTGTTGTCTCCAAGGACAACCTCCACATCTCTACTTGTCTGAGATAGCTCCGAGAACATCTCTCGAGCTCCAATCATGTGTCTCGAGGCTCCGCTGTCAATATACCAAGTAGTAGAGGTGGATGGACTCCCCTGATGACCTGCCAACAATTAATGCTCACTATCCATATCCATGTCTGCGCTGGTGGCTAAAGAGACTCTCTCTCTCTCCATCTGTCTAGCATATAGGGAAAACTCCCTCTGAAATGCATCACCAAACTCATCAACCTCTGTTGAGGCTGCTGTCTGCTATCCCTGTCCCTTCTTCTTCTTCTTGCTTGGACACTGTGAAACATAGTGCCCAAATGCCTGACATGCATAACACTTGATTTTACTCAAGTCTTTCTTCTGCCCACTCTGCTGCTACTGGTGGTGCTGCTTGGCCCCACCCTTCTTGGGACCCTTCTTCTTCTTGCCCTTAGCTGCCAAAGCCACATTCTCGTCATCAACCCCACTGTGAGATGTACTGCCCTGTACAAGACCTCTCCTAGTCTCCTCCTGCACAAAGTCATCCCAAAGTCTATCCCAGGTAGGTAGGTTCTCTCTGCCCACTATGGCTTGCGCAAATGCACCCCAGGGCTTTGAAGCCCCATTCACTGCTATGCGTACTAGCTCTGTAGGGGCTACCACTTCCCCAACCGCTGCAAGTTCATCCCGAACTACAGAAATCCTGGTAAGATATACTGTGACTCCCTCACCCCCATTCATCTTTATACTTTTGAGTTTCTCTTTGAGAACCATCTTCCTGTTCTCATTGAAACTCTCATACAAAATGATCAAGGCTGACCACATCAAGTGTGCCCTAGTCTTTCCTAAAATGTGAGGCATTATGTGGTCTTTAACTGCATCTAGAATGATCCTCCTAGCTTTACAGTCCTTCTTGTTGAAAGTTGATAGAGCTGTTGCATCTGCTGATGCGAGGATGACAACCGGGTTAGCTGTAGTGTTCCTAACTATATCCGACCATAACTCATTCTCCTCCAGTATCAGTAAAATTCTGGCCTTCCAAGGCACAAAATTTCATGTCCCATCCAGCCTATCCTCCAGTCTAAGACCTATAGCCATCTCTACACCAACCCAACAAAGTGCTGCTCACTTGACAGAAGGTAAAATACTAAAAATTTCTGAGATCTGAAAATTTTTGTGTGTCTGCAAACTATCACTGTTTTCTGCCCCCAAGCTCTGATACCATGAAGAAATTCTACGTTTTACTGTTTGCTGGTTTATGTCAACATTTCGTGGTTTTCATACACAGTCGGTTTTGCATTGGTTGTAGGTTACTTATGAAATTTTACTGAACAATTAAACACACAATAAAATACAATAACAGGCTGAAAAACACATTTAACAATCACACCATAAAATGATAGACTCAGAGATTTTTGGCCAAAATCAAGCCCTGGAAAAACCCCCACGAGGAAAACCAGTTAGAGAGAGAGAGAGATTTTATTATCTTCAGCAAAATATCAGAACAGAAATACAGTGAAAATTTAACTTATCTCCACCCAATATTTCATCTCAAAATCTTGAAAAACGTGCCTAGCAAAGCCTTGAAAACTGTGCAGAAAAATACCAGCAGTTCGTACAACTGTACGGCCTCGATTTCTGTGCCCTGTTTTATCTCGAAAACTGTGTAGAGTTTATCTCGATTTCTTTGCCAAAAATCTGCCTAGAAAATTATGCCAAAATCTGTACTGTACGGAATCCGTACACCTCGAAAACGGTGCAGCATTAAATGCAGTCCATACCTCTGTCTCGATTTTTGTGCAGCATTAAATGCAGTCCGTACACCCTCGATTTCTGTGCAGGAGTAAATGCAGTCCGTACACCCTCGAAAACTGTGCAAGAAGAAATGCAGTACGTACACCCTCGAAAATTGTGCCAGCCATTAATGCAGTCCGTACCCTCGATTTCTGTGCAGTCTCTCTTCTTGGGAATCGTGTCAATGCCTTAGCTCGACCTCCTTCTCTCTTAGCTCAGTCTCTCCTTCTCCAAAAATGTAAAAGTGAAGTGTTTTGCCTCCCTCAACCCTTTTTGTCTAAACCCTAAGTGGGAATCTAATCCAACGGTGGAGAAAGATCCAATCCAATGGCTAAGATTCAATGAGAGTAAAAATCACATTTATTTAAATCACTTAAATAAATTTACTCACCCACTTAAATTTATCAAAAAGTGACTTTAACTTTATAAAGTCTCATTAAGTAGCTTTTAATGTGAGGGTCACATTTTTCCCTTTTCTAAGTGACTTAGGCAAAAAGTCACTTAGGGAACAAATTCCTAGGGACAAAACTAACAAATTTATCCAAAACATTTTACCAAATTCAAGAAACGTGTCATAATATAATTGAAATTGCACATTATAACGACAACAACATGTGTCACGTATAGTAATAGGTCTAGCATACCATGGTTTTTGTTGCACAAATGTAGTGATCGACATATTAATTCCACTATGATCCTCCTTGAATTTATTGAACAATTGTACTTGTGTCATTTCCATTATATGTTTTGGACGGCTTTCATATACATTTTGTGATACTCTTTGTCGTATCACATCCCTCGAATTTGTGAAACTCAAGCATGTTCCAACCAATATTTATGTACAATATATTTAACACCTTCTCCCATTCTATCTTTGTAAGGTTGTTTACAAATAATTTCCCAGCAAGCAAGTTCATCATTTTCATCTATTTGCATTTTGAATTTTCTATGTTTGTATAATGTCTTTCTTGAGGTTCCAATTGCTTGTGCTAGTTGTGTTGCCAAACATTTTTGTCTAGTACTAGCTGAAACAATTGCTGTCTCAATTGCTCTACGTGCAGCATTGGTATCTTTCTTTTTGGATTTTCCAAATTGTTTTATTGCATCACCTATATTTTCTATCACATTATGTTTTCTTTCTTGAGGTTCCAATTGCTTGTGCTAGTTGTGTTGTCAAACGTTTTTGTCTAGTACTAGCTGAAACAATTGCTGTCTCAATTGCTCTATGTGTAGCACTGGTATCTTTCTTTCTGGATTTTCCAAATTGTTTTATTGCATCACCTATATTTTCTATCACATTATGTTTTAGTTTCGACTCTTTTGTCACCTTGTGAATACCCAATAATGACGTAGCACCTTCTAACTTCTTGGACACCAATAAACATCTCAAAATTTGTGTTTGTCCTGCTATTGAACCATCATTGAGAATATCATCATAAATTTTTGTAACACGATATCGTGCAACATGTATGGGTAATTTTTCTCCATATTTGTCACAATCAATGTCTTCTAACATTTCATCATCAATGGTGAAAGTACCTATATATCAAGTTAAATTTAATTTAACATATGTCCAAAAATACAATTCATTATAAAAAATGAATTTCGAAAATACATGATATATACATACCACGTCCAATTTTTGGATCTTAGTTTTGATCTTCAATATTGAATTCATTAACATTAACATGTAAATCACTATTTACATCTTCAATAATGGTCTCTTCAACTTCCATTTGTTTTTCTTGTACCCTATTTTCAATTTCCATTTCATCAATAGTTTCATGTAAATCTGTTCTTATATCTTCAATTCGCTCTTCCGTTTCTGCAACCCTTGCTCTTTTGGGTCTATTTCTGAGTTTTTTTTTTCCCTATTAGCATTGTCATCACGTTTACAATCACTTTTTTTTTACGATTTCTTTTATTTCCCATGATTGTTTAATCTCTTTTTGAAAAACCCTTGGAAAAAAATAAGAACACCTTATAAAGAAATCTTCTTTGTAAAACAATTGGAAAAAAAAACTCTTTGAAAAAACAACTTATATAAATATTTTGGAAAAAAAACTCCTTTGCAAAAAAACTCTTTGGAAAAATACATTGCAAAGAACCTACTTTGCAAAAATACCTTGGAAAAAAAACTTTTTGAAAAAACCCCTTGCAAAGAAATAACTCCTTTGCAAAAATACCTTGAAAGAAAAAACTCTTTGGAAAAAAACCCATTGCAAAGAAATAACCTACTTTGCAAAAATATCTTGGAAAAAAACTCTATGAAAAAACTTCTTCCAAAGAAATAACTTCTTTGCAAAAATACTTTAGAACACAAAATCTTTAGCAAAAGTGCCTTGGGGAAAAAACTCTTTGAATGTACCCCTTGGAAATAAATAAGAAGAAAAATATCTTGTAAAAAAAATCATTTGGCAAAAGAAATCTCCTCTGAAAATCCCTTCAAAAATATTTTTACTTATACGAAATGAAGAGGTGGGAAAATAATGAGGCTCTTTCGTTTTATTTATACGAAATGAAGAGGTGCAAAAAATAATGAGGCTCTTTCGTTTTACTTATACGATTTTTTTTCCGATTGACGAATTTTTTCTTGCGCTTAGTTTTTCGGCTGAACAACCTTGCTTGTAACGTCTCCGTAACGGAAAAACATTATTCGGCCGAATAACCTTTGAGACATGAAACTTGCACATTTTTTAGGTTTCTCCATTTTCGGAAGGTAAAATGGATGCCTTACACTACAAATCGACTGTTGGACTTGATACCTTTAGTTTCGTCATTAAATCTACTTTCTGTAGGTATAGATTTTGTTGTGTATAGGTGAGATCCAATATTTTTATTTTTTTTCTTTCTTAACATGTGTTGAGTTTAATTTTATCTCTTTCAAAATGCGGTGAAATGAAAAATATATAACTTTAAAAATACACCACCAAAAAAATTGAAACAAATATGGTGCGGTTAATTGGAGTGTCTACTTCAAAAGGGTATTCATAGATTTTTACGTTTTATAGTCAATTGAGAGAAAAGTGTGGGCATATCCGGTGTGTTTGGAGAAGCAAAATCTCGCAGGTTATGGTCCTGCTACTAGCTGAATTTTCTCTTAAGGAGAAACTAAAATTCAACAAAAATCTATCTTAATGTTATTTCTATCTAAATAAACCCTAAAACTATTTTCGACTATCTAAGGTATCCTACGATTGCTTTCTTAAGGAAAGTCTTCGATTTTTTAAGAATTTTTCTAAATATAAAAGCTATTTAAAATTATTCTAGAAAATTACATAAATTTAATTTAACAACTGTTAAATGTAACTACACTATGGTAATAATAACTAAACTATCTTAGTTGTTCTATCTATCCTATCTCAGCTGAAAGCGATTTTGAATACTATATTAATTATTAATTAATACAACATGAACAGAAAGATAAATTGTATGATCTAAATAAAAATATTTAAGCCATACTTATCAAACTATTCTGCTATAATATAACTTATCAGAGAAACTGAAAATAAACAATTACTTCAATTTTCTGACGTGTCTAATTAATTAATAACTAATAACCAACATAGATATTTGAATAAGAGATAATGTCCAGTATGAAACCACTGCAAAAATACAAATTATATCAAACAGACATAAATGAATATCCTTATATCTTGAATTTATAGTAAAAATACTAATAAATTCAGTCACAATGACATATTAATTCAAATACAATATTGGGCTGACAAAGTAAAAATTATAAATAAACACAAGCATAACAAAGCATATTGTATTAATATTAAAATAAAAGATGATATACTGAAATATAGAGTGTATCCAAAACAATACCAATCATGATATCAACTTAGAGATTTCCAGTTACATCCCATATCCAAAGATCAAACTTCAGTAAGGAAATAAAACCAGCATCAAAATATATCTCAAGTATGTCTCTCTTTAGTCACTCCATCCCCCAGAGAAGCACCACAGAGTCTTCAGAAAACAAAGTTCTTCATCTCCATCGATCTGCCCTCTCTAGCAGCAGCATTTACAGAACAGAAAAAAAAACTTCCTTAGCTTTGTCTCCCCTTCTTCTGTAGAAATTTGTTGTTTAAGTAGACCAATCACCAACAGAAACTCAACTGAATTTCTTAGCTGGTCGCACCTATGAAAAACGTGTTCAGAGCACCCCGAAAATATCCCAAATTGTTCACTCTTTTCAGCAAATTTCTCACTATTCTAGGTAAATGAGGATCTTCTGGAAAAAACCCATGTTTTAGATTTTATTATTTCGTCCTAGTTTGCCCGCAGTTCACTGTAGAAAATCCTCTCCTGAATAACGACGGGAATCCGACAATCTTTTATTTCTTCAGGCAATCTCTGATGCATTATCTTTTCAATAGGGCAGCATCATTTTGAAAACTCCTGTAACAAACCTGCACATTAAAATACATAAGTTACATAGGTCAAAATAAAAATAATATAAATGGTAAAACAATAAGAATGTTCTCCCTAGATCGATCTGGTAACGTAGATGATACAATTTTCCTCTAGCAAAAAGTTTTCATCTTCTCTGATCCCTTCCAATGAATCAATGTAAATCATATTCTATGGGATGAGTTAGGATGCTCTTTATTGATAATTTATTGGGCTGATGCGTTGCCTCCTCAAAAATCTCATTCAACTGATAGCACGGTATTGTGAATTACCAGCATCCTTACCTAATTCAATACCTTTTTCAATGAAAACTACCAAGGCTGGCGTGGAAAATAAATTATGTTATCCCTTAATGTGTAACAAATCCCTTAATTTAAATCCCTTAATTTGCGGATGGTATGAATATATTCAGATCTTTATTTTAAGCTAGTTTATAGCAGTGAATTTCGGCGTAACTGATGCTCTTCCTCTTAGCATCTTGATGATGAGTATTATCTGCAAATCTTCATTTTCTAAAACTGAATATGTCAAATTCCATTACTTGAAATATTATCTTCCAAAATAAATAAAAACAAAGTTTAATCAATATGCAGGTTATACTATCCACATGTTTCTCTTCATTTATATCGCATCCTTTCAAAAGGAAAATTTAAAATCTAATGCGTTAAAAATCAATCTTATAATCTTCATCTACATTTTATGATTATGTATGTGATCATAAAAAATTATCTGGCTCTTTTAATTTAGTCTTTTTCAATCATTCCATAATATTCAAAGAAAGATAAAAAGTTTATTTCAAAAGGATGTATGTGTCTTATGTTTAAACCTTTTAGATAAAGTTATCAGTTCCTTTTAGATAAAGGTTAATAACAATCAAATGTTCAAACATATACTTTATAATATATATGAAATCATGAAATGTTGGGTTAATAACAAAAACTCTACCTTGTAACAATAACTCAATAAAGCACGTGAAGACCTTAAGTTGAAAGGTTAATGAGATGCTTTTTCGATCATTAAGTTATCTTTCTTAATTGTAATGAATCTTACAAAAATAATTTTGTAAAATCCATTTACAAATAATAATAAAATAAGAGTTTTAAATTATAGGTTCTACTTAAATTATATTTTCGCATTTGAATTATTTATGAATAAGCTTTTTTTTTGGGGCGGGGGACATTATAAATTTGCTTAAAAAAAGAAAAAAAATCAAATAGTTCTTGAATGCTAATTTTGAAGACAATAATTGTTTCATAAATAGTTAATAAAATAAGTATGTGTCAAAAAAAAATATCGACTTTAATAATCGACAATATCTCAAGTTTCTCAACCCTTTTTAACTATCTATAAAACTAAATTCACCATTGATAAAATAATCCCTTTTTATGATGCCTAGTAATTTTGAATAAATTGAATAAAATCATTTTATAATTAAAAATAAAGATCTGGTTTATGAGAAGAAAATATAATAACCTTTGATGCTAATAGTGTGTCATATTATATCAAAATCAATAGTGCTAATATTAACATTGTCCTAAAATTAAGTTATATATAATTAGACAATGGTAATAACTAAAAATAGTGATTTTCATTGATAATAGACGCCATATAAATATTTAGAATAGGATTATATATGACTAAACATATTTATTAAAATATTCATATGGAAAAATATTTAGTAATATCTCAAAAGACAAATGTTTCCATATATATGTAAATGTTTAATAAGCCATAAATACCCTATCTAAATAAAGAATAAGGTTAATATGTTTAAGGACAAAATACAATTATGCATTGTGAGGAAAAAAAATATTTGATTTCAAAATGAAAACTGTTGACATATTTTAAATGTTATCAAAAAAACAAACCTTTAAACAAAGTTCTAGATATTTGTCCTAGAATTAAATAATTTAAGAAAAGGACAAATTTTAAATCAAATGATTAAGGCAGATAAAAAATTCGATGAACCATGCATATTGAAAACTAAAAACATGATCTCACTTTTGATATGTATAGTGAACTCAATGCAATTAAGCCAAACCAAGATATGTATTCAATGTAAACAAGCTCAAAATAAGGGATATGCAATCAAGATATATAACCAGGACATCAAGAAGCCAATAAACCAAATCAACATAGATGATTCATTTCTCATGACAACCAAGCTAAAGAGCAAGCAGTGCATAGAGTGAAGGATCTATGAAATCTCTTAGTAAAAATAAAAGAAAGAACACTAAGATAAATATTTACAAAATTTACAATGGGGCCCCTTTATTATTATAAAATCAAGGGGAGTTGTTGGGGTGCCAACATGTCCCGGCGGGTTTTCCTTGTATAATGATATTAAATATATGGAAGTCAATTGGTACTAGAGCGTGTTAAGTCCTGCTAAACACATAATTCATTTTTTGTAAAATAAACTTATAAGTAATTTCATAATGGCCTTAACCATAGATCATGTCAAAATAAAATAACTTAAAGATGTTCTTTGACCTTACAGTCCTTCTTCTTCATAAGAGTTAAGTAATGTTCCCCACAGGCAAAAAATTCCACTTACTCTCGAGTTATCACCAAAATACTTTAAGAGACAAGTTTTGATAACAAGTATAATATGAACTAGTAATCCATAGGTGTAAAATGAGATTGTGAAAAATATAATAACGAAAGTGGGTCTGTCAAGCAATTATTCAAAAAACAAATCAGAAATATACATGTCTAGATCAAAGTACCAAAAACCATATGAATCATAGAAGAGATGGTTAAGAATGATATATAAAGGATTGTATTTTTTGAATTTTCACTATAAGCTGCAAATTCCAAAAGTACCCCAAGAAAGGTTAAGATACCCGATGAGTGTTTTAACATACTTCCATTTTCCAAGTAATACTCCATGAGCTGCTTATAGAGATAAAGTACTTGTAATCAAACTGCAAAACCGCTTGTTAGATGATTCAATTTATTCATGAAAACATATATAACAAAAAATAAAGAAAAAGAGTCCCTTGTAAACAATCTATTAGAAATGACTCTTATCTATTCAGAAAAGGAAACACATATTTACATATATACAAGTGATGATAACCCCAAAATACCTTTTTTAAGGATCAGGAGGAGGAGGAATAACTTCCCCTTCAACTAATTCCATTTCCCTCCGTTGCAAAACATTCTGTATGAAATCTTGTTTAGATGTTGGTTGGTGATAAATTCTAAGTCTATGTCAATTTACTACAAAGGAAATTTGTGAGCCATCAATTGTCTTAATTTCTACTAACCCATTGTCAAAAGCTGTAACTACTTCATATGGGCCCATCCAACGGGTAGTTAACTTTCCTTTGAAAATTTTAAACCGTGAGTCAAATAGTAGTGCCCAAACTCCAGTATTAAATTGTTTTTGCTTAATAAATTTATCATGCCATGTCTTTCGTTGATTCTGTATTAACATGGTTCTCTATAGTGCATCTTGTCTAATCTCATCTAACTCATTAATCTGCAATATTCCTTGTTTATGTGCTTCATCCAAATCCATGACTAACTGTGCTTCCATACGAAAGGTTTTAACTTGAAATTCAATAGGTAAAAGGACTTGTTTTCCATACACTAACTCGTAGGGGGTATGTCCGGTAGTGTTTCTCCATGTTATCCTATAGGCCCATAAAGCCTCCAGAAGACTATCTACCCAATCCTTATGATGTAAGTGAATGGTTTTCGTTAAAATGGATTCTAAAACTTTGTTGGTTGACTCAACCTGACCATTAGTCTGAGGGTGATAAGGTGAAGACTTGCAATGTCGGATGCCATATTTCGTAGTAAGTTCTTTCATTAATTTAGAAGCAAATTGAGTACCTTGATCTGTGAAAAATTCTCTAGGTACACCAAACCGGGTGAATATTTCTTCATATATGAATTCTAACACTGATTTCTCTATGGCCCTAAACAAATCTTTAGCTTCTACCCATTTGGTGACATAGTCCATGCAAACTAGGATATACTTCTTTTTACGAGACATGGGAGAAATCGGTCCTACAAAATCAAGAGCCCATTTCTTAAAGGGTTCAATCATGACTTGGGGTTGTAGGGGCATCTGATCAGACGAGGTAGGTCTACCCATTCTTTGGCAACTATCACATTCTTTAACGTATTTGGCAGCATCCTTAAAAATGCTTGGACAATAATAACCAGAATGTAATACTTTGTATGTCATCCTATTATCATAAAAATGTCCTCCACATGGTCCATCATGGCATGCATGGAGGATGTCTGTCATTTCATCCTCCCGCACACACTGTTGAAAAATAAGATGTGGATCAGTGTGGAAGAGAGCATTAGCCACCCAAGAATAATTGGAACTCTGAACTATAATATGACGTTTCTCATGAGGGGAAAAATGGTTTGGTAATTTCCTAGTTGCTAAATAATTGGCAATATTTGCAAACCAATGGGTTTGAACAGATACAGCAAATATATGTTCATCAGGAAAAGTGTCGTCAACTGGTTTAGTACTGTCTTCATGTTGAATATGGGAAAGGAATCTGGTACTAGATTTTCTTTACCAGGTCGGTTAATGACAGTAATGTTAAATTATTGCAATAGAAGAAACCACCGGGTCACTCTACCATTGGTAATTGGTTTATTCATTAGAAATATAATGGCATAGTGATCGGTATACACAAAAACTTCATAACCTGTAATGTAATGGTGAAATTTATTAATAGAATAAACTACTGCCAAAAATTATTTTTCAGTAATAGTTTAATTAAGTTCGGCAGGAGTCAAATTTTTGCTAATAAAATAAATGGCATAAGGTGCTTATCCCTCTTTTTGGCCAAGGACTCCTCCTATGGCCGTATCAGAGGAATCAGTGGATATATGAAAAGGAAGGGACCAATTGGGACCCCTGAGTATTGGTGCCACCGATAGTTTAGATTTTAGAATTTCAAAAGCATTTTCACAAGATTCTGTTCATTGAAATTCTACATCCTTTGTAAGAAATTTAAACATTGGTGCAGCTATTTTAGTGAAATTTTCAATAAAGCGGCGGTGATAACCTACATGACCAAGAAAGCTTCTTACCTCTTTTTGAGTTTTCGGAGAGGGAAGGCCAACAATGACTTCGATCTTAGCAGGATCTGCCTTAATTCCTTGGGAGGAAACATGGTGTCCTAAAACTATACCTTTTGTCAATAACATTTTATATTTTTCATGACTAAGGGATAAATTCATTTCTTGACATCAGACTAGGACCTTTTCAAGATTGTCAAAGGATTCTTGAAAGGTATTACCATAGGCTGTAAATTCATCCATGTATACCTCCACACAGTCATGTATAAGATCAGAAAATATTCCTAAGATTGCTCGCTAAAAAGTGGCAGGTGCATTACATAGGCCAAATGGCAAAACTCTATAAGCATATGTTCCCCAAGGGCATGTAAAAGTGGTCTTGTCTTGATATTTTAGTGATATTAAAATCTGGTTGTAACCACTATATCTGTCAAGAAAGGAAAAATATTGTTTACCAAATAGGGTATCTAATACTTGATCAATAAAAAGTAAAGGTAAGTAGTCTTTGAGTGTGGCTTTGTTTAGCTCCCTAAAATCAACACAAATGTGCCATTTCCCTGTGAATTTCTTTGGAACTACCACTAAAGGAGAAACCCATTTACTATCGGAGATAGGATAGATGAAACCAACAGTGAGGAGTTTTTGTAATTCTTCTTTTACGATATCCTTTAGAGCAGGATTCATCCTCCTTTGGGGTTGCCTTACAGGTGAAATGTTTGGATCCATATAAATATGGTGAATACAGGTGTCAGGGTGTATACCCTTCATATCAGTGTATTCCCATGCAAATGGTCCAGCTTGTTTTTTAAGGACTTTAAGCAGTTGTGCTTGTTGGTTTTCACTTAACCCTGCGTTTATATGTAGAATTCTTCAGGGACAACCTCACAAGTTATGGTATAGGGTCCTGTATGCTCTTCAATCATGAAGACACAAGGTGTCTCCATAAACATTGAGAGAGCCATATTCTCTTGAAACTCATCTCCAAAAATATGATCGAATTGAGCAAAAGACTGAGGAAAATCTGTCCAAGTTGTTGAAGAAACAAACTTGTTTAATACATTCTCAGTGATCTGCTCTTGAAGTGCCTAGGAGAAATCAATAGGGAGGGAGAGGTCATCAAAGTCTTCATCCCCGAAAGTTAACCACCATGAGTTTTCAGTTATTGGTTGTGCTGGGGGGTATAAAATAAGTCTCTGTGTAGACAACCCATTGGAAATAGTCATCTTTCCATCCCTACATCCTATAAAAGCATTTGCAGTTGCTAACCATGGTCTTCCTAAGATAATAGGATTCCCTTTAGAAGGATCATTTGATTCTATGACCATAAAGTTGACAAGGTATTCCCATGAGGCTACTGATACGACAATGTCATTCAGGACTCCAGCAAGTTTTGCCGTAGTATGGTCTACTAGTTCTAGGATGGAAGGGGTAGGTCAGAGAAATTGTCCTAACTGTAAAACTTCTAATAATGCGGTGGTCATCATGTTGATATCGGATCCTAAATCAATTAATGGATTTTCTATGGCGGTGTTGTTTATAATTACATTCACTACTGGGGCTCCTGTATTTGTATTCTTTGCAATCTGGGATTGATATGTCATACATTCAGACATCTCTCCTATAACATGAATTATGAGAGGGTTTTTTTGCTTCTTCCCTAGGTGTTTAATGCATAGCTCCTTTATTAACTTGTTGTAAATTGGTATGTCCTTGATAGCTTGTAATAGAGTAATTTTGACACAGATATTCTTTAATTCATTCAAAATGTCATACTCCAAATGAACTACAGGTTTTTCTATCACTAGTCTTTCCGGGAATGGAGGAACTCTTGGCTCCTGAATAGTTTCCTGTGGAGGATGGGTGTGTACTAGAACCTTCGGAATGTTCACATCCTCCAAAATGACATCATTCACGGGTTCATTTGAATCCTCTTCTTCTTCATTTGCTTCATGAATGGTGATTGATGACTTGGGTTTATCATTCACAACTCTTCTAGATCGTAACTGAATCTCGTGTATAGGTACGGTCGAAATAAGGTACGACAGAAGAGTTTGCAACTCAATGTTGTTAAGAGCTTGAGTTGGTTTATTATTTGGGTTAGGTATCAGTTGTGCAGGTAATAATGTTGGTCAAGGAGGATTTATGTTCTGGAAGTGATGAGGTTGTTGTGTAATGAAAGGAACTGGAGGTACAAATCCAGGCAAAATTTGTTGGAAATTTGTTTGATGCTAAGGATAAGGATGATTAGGTGTAGGGATAGGTTGTGACTGAGGATATGGTTGTCCTCTCCACCCTTGTGACCAATATTGTTGCTGCAGAAATTGAGGAGGAGGGTACTGGGGTGGCCAATTCTACCAACTTGAATTGTTCCATTGTTGAGGTGGTTGATATGGAGGATAATAGAGTGGAGGTTGTGGTGGAAATTTCTGATATGCTGGTTGGTATCTAGGTTTCCAAGGAGGCCTCCTAGATGTTTCAGCTACATCCCCACTCTTATAGATGGCTTGTAACCCAAGCAAGGATGGGCAGTTATCTGTTGGATGATCTTCTGTACAGATGTGACATACGGAGATGTTTTTTAATGGACATTCCCTTTGGAGATGTTTGGTCCTACATCTTGGACAAAAAATACTCATTGCTGCTCACTCTTCATCCTGCCTTGGCTTGTAAAGCATCTAGTTGAGAACCCATTGCTCCTAAGATATTAGTTTTGAAATTCTTCAATAGGTTTCCTAACTATACCCTTGTAACTCTTCCTAAACTAGGAATGTTTCCTCTTACATTTCTACTATAAGGCTCTCGAAAGTTTTTCCCAACTTTCCCCCTACTTCTAGAATAATTTTTACACATATCACTGATTTGTGTAAAGGTTTTGTGAGAAATATCGCCAGCTGCAATGAGATTAAGACTTTCTAACAAGTCCTCGGATATCCCTTTAATAAAAAGTGTACATATTGCATCTTCTCGGAGGTCACTATATTTTGATTTATGTAAAGTATAAACAAACCTTTCGAGATAATCTTCTAGGCTCTCATCTTCAAGTTGTTGTATCTTGAATATATCATGTCGAGAGTCCTTAGGTTTGCAATACTCTTGATATTTTCGCAAGAATGAGGTCTTCATATCATCCCAAGTCCTGATAGTGAATTCACCTAATCCCATGAACCATCTCAAGGATAAATCTTTTAGTGTAGCGGGAAAGAGTTTTAATTTATGAGCATCTTGTAGATAATTATAGATCCTACAAAGGATATCGAACTTGAACAAAAATGTGTCTGGGTCCTCATTATTTTTTCCATAGAAAGTAGGTAAGGAGTAAAGAGGGATGTTCTTCATAGTTACATCCTGTATAGTATCTAAAATAGGGAACCTGAAGGTAGCTTTAGTTCAATTTTCCCCTTCTCCTTCGTGATTTCTAACTTCATCATGATCTTCGTTCTCTCCCCATCTCTCCATATAGGCTAGGTTTTTAATGTAAATATACATAGGAGGCTCCTTTCGAGGTGATAATGGGGTGTCCCGACGTTCTTTTTCGGGAGAGATATTCCTCTAATCAACTGAATTTTTATTGAATGCTAAAGGGATAGTAGGTTCTACTGTGGATGTTTCAATTTTTGAGATAACTGGATCTATGGAGTTTCCAAAGAGAGATTTTACCTAGGAAGGATCAACAAAGTCAACGAAATTCAGATGTCCTACTAGTGAAAAGGTTGTATTATTTGGATTCAAGAGTAGTGGAGGGTTAGAGATTCCTAGTGGCTGATCCTCTTGAATTTCCTCAGAAATGAGGTCCTTGTGACCTCTTGCAAAGGTTCCTTCTCCTTCTATGGCTTCCTTGGTAAGATCTCCCAAGAGAGTCTCCTTAGGTTTTTGGGTAGAACTACTTCACATAGGCATCTTTCGATACCTTTCTCCTGATTTAGTGGTTGGGGTATTACATCCCCTGTAGAAGTTAGTAGGAATTTCAATAAGTTTTCCTTTCTTAACAAATCTACCCTGAGGATATCTAAGTCTTCTCATGAAAAACTTTAAACTAAAGAAAACCTATGCTACTACTATTGCTGAATTTGGGAGTGCCTATTATAACAGATGTGCAGGTTCTTACCTCTCATCTTACCGCTCCCTCACCACCAGCCTATTACTAAGCTTCATAAAGAATCTCTATCTATTCTACCTTAAAGAAAAACTCCCCAACAACGATGCCAAAATATTGGGTGTTATATCATCTAGATTAATTCACCTAATATTTAATTATCGACCAGGGTTGGTAGGCTTAGAGTTGACACAAAATATATATGAAGATAGAGGGATTCCTATGGTGTCGTAGAAATATTTTAACAAACAAAAGATTGAAAGATCTTTCAAAATGAAAAACTGAGTCAAACTCCTAAGAATTCAACTATTAAGGTAATTGAACCGGAACATAATACTAAACTTAATAATCAATAATTTATTTAATAAGCAAATAACTTCAACTGAAAAAGATACTATCAACAACTAATTTTAAAATGTGAAACTAGGGTGCAAGGAAGACCTAATTCATAAATAAGTAGAACACTTAATAAAAGGAACAAGTAGAGAACTTAATAAAGAAAAATTAAGAAAAAGAAACAAGTAGAAAACTTAATAAAGAAAACTTAATAAAAAGAAACAAGTAGAAAACGTAATAGGAATATCTTTGAATTTTGTCCTACAAGTCTCTTTCAGTAATCACACAATGAAAAATGAACAGCCTAAAAAGATACTAAGGATAACACATCTAATACTGAATTTTACATGCAAACGGATAAATGAATCCAAAGGCATGAACACAAAACAGTACAACAGTAAAAGGAATCAGAAACAAACTCAAGAAACAAAACATAACATAGCTCAAAACATATTCAAGATGAAAAGAAGTAGGGTAACTTTTAATAAATAACCTAAAACAATCCAAATTTAACTTTATTGTGAAATAGAACTATCCTCTAACTATTACAGTCAAATCATACTTCAAATACTAAAGAAACAAAACTTAAAACAATTTCAAAACACATTAAAACACCAAAAATGAAACGATGGGTTGAATGACAGACTGAACTGTGGGTCTGAAAGGGGTGACTGAATGACAGTTTAAACAGGTTGTCTGAATGATAGTTTGTGCCATTAAAATGACAGAAAATAACCTAAATGATCTAATCTTCAGTTGAATTTATGCACATGTAAATACAATTCAAAAAGATAGTAAGTAAACCTACTTATTAATCAAATTTGACAGTGAAATATACTTAAACAAATTCATAAACATAGAGCAATAATTAAGAAATAAACTAATTCTACTTTAACTTGATAACAACGATCTATTCTATCTACTTGCAAATAAACTGAACAGTGAAGATAGAAATGAAATGACTGAAAGAAAATTGAAAGCAAACTATGCACGCAACTAGCGATTTAACTTCAGGAATAAAATGCATTACAGGAAATAAATGAAATAAATGTTTACAGTAATCTAATAGCAGAAACAAACTGGAAATTAAACTAACTGTAAAAGAATAAAGATAATGAAACTACAAGAAAATAAACCTTTGGTTGATGAGGGGCCCTCTCAACAGTCAGGGGTGATTCCTGGCTAACGCTTACTCGAACGCAATCATAAACAACAAAGCATACAACTTCTATTAAAAACATGGAACATAGTTACATAATTCTTCTCTTCAAAAAAGACTGTCTAACAAATGCAATGATCAACTCTTTAACTCTGCACCTGGAGGTGTTTATATACAATGTTTACAAGGATGAGCAAGTCGACCCTTTAGTGGTGGATTGCTCTCTAAATTTAGTCAACCATAATGGCGTCTAACTAATCAAATTCCAACGCACAGGACCATTCCTTCTTCAGCGTGCGTCGACTCTCTTCATTGCGTGATATAGCGCACAAGCTCCTTTGTTAGCATGAACAGATCTCTTCAGCGTGTGTGATATGGCGCGCAAGATCCTTCTTTAGCACGGCTGGTGGAGTGGTGTTGGATAGAGGAGAGCATGCTAGAGAGTATTCTAGGACATGAACCATTTCATTACCCAAACATGTGGACTATTGGTGTGGTGTCGAGCAAATGCAGCGTGTGTGCAATTTTTCTAAAATAGGAGCTTTTCCATCACCCGAACGCGTGGACAACAGGTAGTTCACAGACTGTTTCAATGTCTTAATGCCTGAAATCAGTTTTCAATAGCACGTGGTTGGTTCGGCGAGATGGATCGTGCGCTGGATATGTTGTGCACATATATGAGGATGAATGCAATGTTTGTTTGCCGGTGCGCTAAGGGCTATGGTCTACAAATAACAACATTTTAATATCTGGAAACCTGTTAACGAATATCACGTAGTGAGCAGGATGATGAGCTGAACATGATGTGTGCATAGCCAGCTGAATGCGTTTTTGTTGTTAATTCATCCAAAAATACTATATAACCTACAAACAAATATACATATAAATTAATATATCAAATGCACTTCAAACAATGCCAATTTTAACCAATAAAATCGTAAAAAGATAGTAATAAACAGAATTTACATAAACCTTAAATTCATTCATACCTGGGGTTGAATAGTGAGCTGCATGATAGAAAATATGTAAAAAGATGAAAAAACATGTTTAAATGAGTAATTTAACTGCCAAAAAATTATGACAAATCTGGGATCAACATGGCTATTTGTGGAACTTGAGGAGTTAAGCAATAAGGAAGTTTTTTGGATAAAAAATGTATATGGAACTAAAAACCATCATCTTTAGTGACCAACTTATCCTCCATGATTTTCTCTGTAGATTCCTTGATTAGAAATACTTTCCATCACTCATCATCGCAAATTTGGAAAGTGCTTTAGTCACCTATGGGGGTTTATCATATTTAGTAATCCCGATTTATGAGCTAGCATGAGTTGTCTTCTAACAACTCTATTTTTTCATTTATAAGTATGTATTAACAATTTAATATTCATCATTCATGAATCAATCAAGTCATTGATCAATAATCAATTATTACTCTTCATTTCTATTGTGTTCAGTCTCATTATTCGTCTCTCTATTTTTCTTGTGCATACTTGTGAGAAATATCTTGTAGATAGATCTTTATCATGTGTTTCTAAATCATATTAGAGCCTCAATTACTACATGGTATCAGAGCACAAGGTTTCTCAGTCTATAAGATCACCGACGTTGTCAAGTTCTACAGAGTTAAGGAGCTATCCGCACTCTACATCAGAGTGCATCCAGCATTCTATCCCTCTCTGAAGAAGAGCTTGAATTAAGCTTACAAGTATTTCTCCTAGTTTATATTTGTGTAGGTTGCAGAGAGCATCTCCATGAGTGCAAAAAAATCTAAGCATGGATTCCTCTTCATCTATGATCCATACTCCCTTCAACTTTCATGAATCGAAGGCCAAAATTGACATTATGTTGTGTAGTAAGGGACTCTATAGAGTTTCTTTGGCTTTAGAGAATGATCCCAATGCTAATGTTGAGAAAACTAAGCGACATAATAGGTTGGATGAAGCCTATGGATTGCTTTGTCTCTCAATTTTTTCCTATCTTCTTTTTCATCTTGATGGTTTGACCACTCCAAACCAAGTATGGACCAAACTTGAGTCTCTCTTTGGAGTACAAGATGAGATAAGAGCGCATCAATTGGAGAATGAGTTATTCTCATTGAGTCCAAGTAGTTTCGATTCCATTGAAGGGTTATTCACCAAATTCAAGTCATTTGTTCTATTTCTCAAACAATGTGGGATTGAGAAGAAGGAAGATCAATTGATTATTTCCATCCTATCAAAATTGGGTCCTGAATATTCAGTTTTTGTGTCAACTTTTCATGCCACTAGGCTTGTTATTTCTAATTGGAAAATGCATTCTTTGAGTACATTATTTGATTCACTGACAAAAGAGAAAGAAAAATTGATTCAAATGGGGACTCTTAGAATATCCAAAGGCAAATATCATGATCCTATAGTTCAAGGAAGTAAGAATGCAAACTCAAAAGAGAAGCAAATAGTGAAATAGAAGAAGCCAAAGTTAGAAAATGAAGATGAAGGTTTGAAGAAAGTCAAGAAGAAAAAGATTACATCCAAGTGTTCTTATTGCAGAAAGGGTTTTCATTCTGAGAATAAATGTTTCAAGAATAAGATGGACATCATGTCTCAGTTGCTTGGGAATCATAACATTGATGTACCAGATGAACTAGAGAAGCATGTTGAATCCTGAGAACATTGTCACAATGTGCAGTCCCAAGGTAATATCAATTATTCCTTGAGTGCCAGAGTTAAATATTGTTTTCAATTATATGATATAGATTCATTTTCTGATATATCAGAAACAGAAATCTCAATGTCTTTCTTGGATAAATCACCTATCAGTCCACTAGATTCATCTCACAATACTTGTGTTTTTTCACTAGATCGTGACTTGTCTTTAACCAACTCTTTCTCACTCCATTCAGATAATTATGAATATGATTTAAAATCATTTTTGCGGGATGATATGCATGTTATGACATCATCCATACCATTTACCCATCCTTTGAATACTTCTAAGACTATACAAACCCCAAGTTCACTAGTTGATTCCTTATTGGACTCCTATGCAGTGTTACTTATTTTCGTTGGTTTCAAGTCTTGTCTATTTTTCACAGGTTGGTTATTTATGACATTAGTCATATTTGGAATTATGTTACACATATTTGTATTTGATATAAACATCTATGGTTGAGATTTTCAAGTCCATCTATCATTCATATTTACACATCCATCAGTTTTACCCAGTTTCTCATCATTTTCCTACTATGGCCCTATATCCTCATGGAGACACTATCTATACCTTTGGTTATTTATACTCTATATGATAATATTTCTAATATTTCAAAGTCTCTTGAGCCTCATTTCAGAATTGGGAAGGTGATACAGCAGTTTGAAAAGAATGTACATGGTCCATTTCACCTTTTTGCAATTATACAAGGAACTGATTATATTGAATTTTTTACTCTTTGGGAAGGAGTATGCACAAATCTCTTTTCCTTTTCAGATTATGTTTGCAGATAAGAGTATGTTAGTAGAAAGAAGCATTCAGGTAATTCTCTTTCATCATATGATGAGTTACAAGGAGCCTCTCCTCTTCTTTCTTGCAGATACTACACTCTTGAACATGATCATGGAGCTCACAACTTATTCATCAAGTTCTTCTACCAGAAGCATTTCAGTCAAATCATTCAAGAGAATAAAAAGACATAATGAAGACATGTTTTTCATTTTGTGCCTTTTCCTTTCTTGAGGGAGTATTTTTCCCATGTGGTTTTTCCTCTTTCCTCAATTTTCTGGACAAAATAATTGTAAAGGGTGACCATAGGAGCTTCTCCATCACCCGAATGCATGGACAGCAGGTAGTTCGCAGATTGTTTCAATGTATTAATGCCTAAAATCAATTTTCAACAGCACGTGGTTGGTTCGGCGAGCTGGATCGTGCGTTGGATTTTTTTTGCGCATATCTGAGGACGAATGCAATGTTTGTTTGTCGGTGCGCTAAGGACTATGGTCTACAAATAAAAACATTTTAATATCTGGAAACCTGTTAACGAATATCGCGCAGCGAGCTGGATGATGAGCTGAACATGATGTGTGCATAGCCAGCTGAATGCGTGTTTGTTGTTAATTCATCCAAAAAGACTATATAACCTACAAACAAATGTACATATAAATTAATATATCAAATGCGCTTCAAACAATGCCAATTTTAACCAATAAAATCGTAAAAAGATAGTAATAAACAAATTTTACATAAACCTTAAATTCATTCATACCTGGGTTGAATAGTGAGTTGCGTCACAAAAAATATGTAAAAAGATGACAAAACATATGTTTAAATGAGTAATTTAACTGCCAAAAATTATGACAAATCTGGGATCAACATGGCTATTTGTGGAACTTGAGGAGTTAAGCAATAAGGAAATTTTTTGGGTCGAAAATGTATATGGACCTACATATCATGGGAGAAGGGAAGAGTTCTGGAACACCCTAGAGAAACAACGGGAAGGGAAGAAATAATATGCCTACATCATAGCAGGGTATTTCAATGTCACAATCTTGTGAAAGGAAGAAGAGATGATTCCAAGGTTAGGGACCCCTTTGGAGAAAGGTTAGCTGAGACATTTTGGCCTCTTGGAATTTGATCAATATCAAGCCAAAAAAGGAAAGTTTACTTGGAATAATAAAAGAACAGGACTGAGACACATCGTAGCAAGACTTAATAGGTTTTTGGTAAGTACCTCTCTTCTAAGAAAAACCTCTATCCTGGAATTCAAAATATTGGCTTATGTTGCTTCTAACCACATACCCACTGCTTTATTTTTTTCCTCCATGGGGAACTTGGGGCCTATCCCTTTTCACTGTAATCCAGTTTGGATGAAGTTGAAAGGTGTAATAGAGGTGATAAAGGAGGCCTAGAACATCTTTGTCGTTGGTTCTCCTAGTTTCATATGGGAAACCAAACTTAGAGATGTCAAGTTGGCTCTGAAAAAATGGGCGATGTTGCATTACAAATATCCAGGGGAAGAGAAAAGGAGATTCTAAAAGAGCTTGAAGATGTAAAAATCAGAATGGGGAAAGAACAAATAATGGAGGGAATTTTGACGCACAAAAATGAGCTAGATATAAATTTACAAGAGATAGATGGAAAAGAGGAAGAGGAATGACGACTATGATCCAGAATTCTATGGTTAAACGGAGGGGAAAGAAACGCTAAATTTTTCCATAACCACTGTAAGGCTCGAGGAAGAGGAACAACACTATAACAAATCTTATTAAGGATAATGGAGAAAGGATAGTTGAGAAAGAGAAAATAAAGGAAGAAATAAGTTATTTTTTTGAAAATCTATCTGGTGAAGAGGAGGAGGCAACTCACGAAGAAATGGAACTAATGATTCCATATACTCCTCTAATAACAGAAGAAGACAATAATTTATTGAGCCGCCCCATCTCAAAATATGAGGCCCAAAAGGCTATATGGTCTCTTCACCCTAATGAGGCTCCTAGATCAGATGGATTCTCTATCAGATTCTACAAAAGATGTTGGTTCGTTATTAAAACGAACTAAATAAGAATACTAAACTGTACTATAAGAAGCTATAAGATTGGAGGCGCCACCAATTATTCCTTCATCACCTCGGTTCCTAAAAAAAAGACCCTCTTCAAACAAGCGGTTTAGGACTATCTCCTTGTGTAATTCATCTTACAATATCCTAACCAAAATCATCTCCAACAGGATCAAAAAATCCCTTTCAATTTTAATTTCATCCAGCCAAGGTGGGTTCATAGCATGCAGGAAAATATTTCATAATATTTTGATGGTCCAAGAGGAAATCCAATCCAGTCAAAAGAGAAAGGAAGCAGGCATGTCTATTAAACTGTATTTAGCCAATGCATTTGATACAGCTAGGCATGAATTTATTTTTCTGGTTCTCCAGAAATTTGGTTTTCCAATAGTTTTATTAGATGGATAAAATATTGTATCGGCACTCCTTAGATAGCTCCACTTGTGAACCATCGTCCCACATATCTCTTTATCATTTCATGAGGTTTAGGAAAAGTATGTCCCTTGTCTCCTTTTCTTTACATCCTTACAATTGATACCCTTAGCAAAAGACTAAATCAGCTTATGATGGAAGGAAACATTCTTGGGTTAAAACTTGCCAGGGGAGTATAGTCATTGAATCATGCCCAATTTGTCAATGATACGATTATCATGGGGAGTGGTTCATTTCATATATCCAGAAGGTTTAAAAATTCTCTGGATCTATTTCTTTCAGCCTTTGGAATACAAGCAAATTTTGGGAAAAATTGTTTGTATGGATCATAATTGTAAATCTAAAACCCTAAGAGTCATTGCCCTAGCTCTTGGATTTAAGGTAAATATGGATTGGACCTCATTCAATTATATGGGGGTACCTATTATTCAGAAACAGTCCAACTCTACAATCTAGAATCCAATCATCCAAAATATCAAAAGCAAATTTCAATCACGGGGAATGAGATGCCTCAACTTGGTTGGGAAGGTGACTCTCATAAAATCAGTTCTATCCTCTTATCCCCTATATAATAGTGCTATTCTTCTAGCTTCGAAAATAATAATGAACAACATTAGCATGGAAATAAGGAGGTTTCTATGGCAACGTAGGAAAACACAAAATAAAAAATCCCACCTTGTGAATTGGAATGTAGTCAAAGAATCCAAGAAGAATGGAGGCATTGGGATCAGGGATTCAGGGAAAATGAATATAGAAATGGGAGAAAATATTATATGGAGGTTTATTTTGGGGGGGAGGATTGGTGGAAGGAAGTCGTGAGGAATAAATACATAAGGAAGTCGAGGCTACGAAATTTGGAACACAATTGGGTTAGGGAAGGCACACAAATTTGGGAACTTTGTAAAACCTCTTCTAGTCTAATCAAAGACAACCTTTTTGGATTATCGGGAATGGAAAATAGATTAAAATATGGACAAAAAACATCTTAGGACATCCTCTATTAGGTGATTGCCCATATCTTGATGGAATTCATCCGTTGATGCAGGAGAAAAATATGATAAGTCTATATGATATCTCATATTAGTAAAATAATGGGGCTTGGAAGGGTTGGGAAATTTTAAATCCACCTCGACATTTACATCAATAATTCTCCGCTTTCCTCTCTCTCATGCTTGGGAAAGATCCAATTCACTTTCAAGAAAAGGACAGAAAGGGGTGGGCAATATCTAGCAAATATACGGTCAAGGAAGGATACAAAATTCTGGAAGGAAGAAATTCTCATCCATCCCCCAAAATCTGGAACATGTTATGGAATTTTGAATATATACCTAAAATGAATCATTTTTTCTGGTTATTAGCTCATAGTAAATTCCTCACATCAAACAATCTACTCAAAAGAGGTATTGAGGGTCCCTCATGGTGCGTATGGTGTAAATATGTTGAAGAAAATGCCATTCATCTCTTCTCGACATGTGAATTTGTTGAGAAAGTATGGAACAAAATATTTGAGAGCCTCAAAAGGATTGTCAACATGCAAGTACATTTGGAGGAGATGATTGAAAATTGGTGAAAATTATTCCCAAATTATTTATGAAAGAGGCCAATATTGCAAAGGGTTTGGGAAGTTATACCTATGAATATTGTTAGAATATTATAAACCCACTCCATACTTAGTATAAAACTAATTAATCATTTCTAGTTAATTTCTTATACTCTAGACTAGGTATTTGGCCTCCACTTGCACCACTTGCTCAATACTTGCCACATATACCCCAGGAGAGACTTTATACTGATTCTGGTTAGATTCCGTCAACTTTATTGACTACCCAAAATGGAAATTATGCCTTCCTGTATTTTCCGCCTTTAGACAACTTTATCTTGCTTTGTAGTAGATAAGGGAAAGCTAGTCAAACTTAGAAACCATCATCTTTTGTGACCAACTTATCCTCCATGATTTTCTCTCTAGATTCCTTGATTAGAAATAATTTCCATCACTCATCATCACAAATTTGGAAAGTGCCTTAGTCACCGATGGGGGTTTATCATATTTAGTAATCCTGATTTATGAGCTAGCATGAGTTGTCTTCTAACAACTCTATTTTTTCATTTATAAGGATGTATTAACAATGTAACATTCATCATTCATGAATCAATCAAGTCATTGATCAATAATCAATTATTACTCTTCATTTCTGTTGTGTTTAGTCTTATTATTCCTCTCTCTATTTTTCTTGTGCATACTTGTGAGAAATATCTTATAGATAGATCTTTATCATGTGTTTCCAAATGGTATTAGAGCCTCAATTACTACATGGTATCATAGCACAAGGTTTCTCAGTCTATAAGATCACCGACGTTGTCAAGTTCTACAGAGTTAAGGAGCTATCCGTACTCTACATCAGAGTGCATCCAGCATCCTATCCCTCTCTGAAGAAGAGCTTGAATTAAGCTTACAAGTATTTCTCCTAGTTTATATTTGTGTAGGTTGCAGAGAGCATCTCCATGAGTGCAACAAAAACTAAGCATGGATTCCTCTTCATCTATGATCCATACTCCCTTCAACTTTCATGAATCGAAGGCCAAAATTGACATTATGTTGTGTAGTAAGGGACTCTATAGAGTTTCTTTGGCTTTAGAGAATGATCGCAATGCTAATGTTGAGAAAACTAAGCAACATAATAGGTTGGATGAAGCCTATGGATTGCTTTGTCTCTCAATTTTTTCCTATCTTCTTTTTCATCTTGATGGTTTGACCACTCCAAACCAAGTATGGACCAAACTTGAGTCTCTCTTTGGAGTACAAGATGAGATAAGAGCGCATCAATTGGAGAATAAGTCATTCTGATTGAGTCCAAGCAATTTCGATTCCATTGAAGGGTTCTTCACCAAATTCAAGTCATTTGTTCTATTTCTCAAACAATGTGGGATTGAGAAGAAGGAATACCAATTGATTATTTCCATCCTATCAAAATTGGGTCCTGAATATTCAATTTTTGAGTCAACTTTTCATGCCACTGGGCTTGTTATTTCTAATTGGAAAATGCATTCTTTGAGTACATTATTTGATTCATTGACAAAAGAGAAAGAAAAATTGATTCAGATGGGGACTCTTAAAATATCCAAAGGAAAATATCATGATCCTATAGTTCAAGGAAGTAAGAATACAAACTCAAAAAGAGAAGCAAATAGTGAAAGAGAAGAAACCAAAGTTAGATAATGAAGATGAAGGTTTGAAGAAAGTCAAAAAGAAAAAGATCACATCCAAGTGTTCTTATTGCAGAAAGGGTTTTCATTCTGAGAATAAATGTTTCAAGAATAAGATGGACATCATGTCTCAGTTGCTTGGGAATCATAACATTGATGTACCAGATGAACTAGAGAAGCATGTTGAATCCTCATAACATTGTCACAGTGTGCAATCCCAAGGTAATATCAATTATTCCTTGAGTGCCAGAGTTAAATCCTTTCCTCAATTATATGATATAGATTCATTTTCTGATATATTAGAAACAGAAATCTCAGTGTCTTTCTTGGATAAATCACCTATCAGTCCACTAGATTCATCTCACAATACTTGTGTTTTTTCACTAGACCGTGACTTGTCTTTAACCAACTATTTCTCACTCCATTCAAATAATTATGAATATGATTTAAAAGCATGTTTGCAGGATGATATGCATGTTATGACATCATCCATACCATTTACCCATCCTTTGAATACTCCTAAGACTATACAAACCCCAAGTTCACTAGTTGATTCCTTATTGGACTCCTATGCAGTGTTACTTATTTTCGTTGGTTTCAAGTCTGTCTATTTTTAACAGGTTGGTTATTTATGAAATTAGTCATATTTGGAATTATGTTACACATATTTGTATTTGATCTAAACATCTATGGTTGAGATTTCAAATCCATCTATCATTCATATTTACACATCCATAAGTTTTACCCAGTTTCTCATCATTTTCTTACTATGGCCCTATATCCTCATGGAGACATTATCTATACCTTTGGTATTTTCTACTCTATATGATAATATTTCTAATATTTCAGAGTCTCTTGAGCCTCATTTCAGAATTGGGAAGGTGATACAGCAGTTTGAAAAGAATATACATGGTCCATTTCACCTTTTTGCAACTATACAAGGAACTGATTATATTGAATTTTTTACTCATTGGGAAGGAGTATGCACAAATCTCTTTTCCTTTTCAGATTATGTTTGCAGATAAGAGTATGTTAGTAGAAAGAAGCATTCAGTTAATTCTCTTTCATCATATGATGAGCTACAAGGAGCCTCTCCTCTTCTTTCTTGCAGATACTACACTCTTGAACATGATCATGGAGCTCACAACTTATTCATCAAGTTCTTCTACTAGAAGCAGTTCAATCAAGTCATTCAAGTGAATAAAAAGACATAATGAAGACATGTTGTTCATTTTGTGCCTTTTCCTTTCTTGAAGGAGTATTTTTACCATGTGGTTTTTCCTCTTTTCTTAATTTTCTGGACAAAATAATTGTAAAGGGTGACCATAGCCTTATTGTTGGGCCCTATATACATCTATATTTCTGATATTTTTTTTATAGATAATCTATCATAAAGCCATACATAAAGGGGGGTGTTAGAATATTATAAAAGCCACTTCACACTTACGCTAAAAATAATTAATAATTTTTTGTTAATTTCTTAGATTCTAGACTAGGTAGTTGGCCTCCACTTGCACCACTTGGTTAATACTTTCCATATATACCCCAGGAGCACCTTTATACTGATTTTGGTTATATTCTGTCAACTTTATTGACTAGCCATATTGGAAACTGTGCCTTCCTGTCTTTTATTCCTTTAGACAGCTTTAGCATGCTTTTGAGGAGATAAGGGAAATTTAGTCAAACTTAAAAACTTGCATCTTTTGTGACAAAATCATCCTCCATTATTTTTTCTCCAGATTCCATGATTAGCAATCATTTCCATCACTCACTCATGCTTTATTCAATTCGTGATCTCCTTAACATATTTGGAAAGTGCTTTAATCACCTATGGGACTTTATCATATTTAGTAAGCTTGATTTATGATCTAGAATGAGTTGTCTTCTAGCAACTCTATTTTTCCTTTATAAGGATGTATTAACAATGTAATATCCATCATTCATGAATCAATCAATTAATTGATCAATAATCAATTATTATTCTTCACTTCTCTTGTGTTCGGTCTTTGCATTAGTAGTCTCTCTATTTATCTTGTGCATATTTGTAAGAAATATCTTGTAGCTAGATATTTATCATGTATTTCCACATGGTATTAGAGCCTCAATTTCTACAAATATATGTTGGCAAGTATGGCTAGCTAGGAATAAACTCATCTTTGAAGGCAAGAAAGATCACCATATTAGAGTGGCAATCAAAGCAATTAACCTGGTATCTGAGAGTTTGGGAAACAAGGGTATCTTTTTTCCTGAAGGGGGAGCTCTATCCAGTCAGGAAGTTTGTTGGTACAAAGGATTTCTGAAACAAAGCTTTCTTCAGTCCAAAAGGGTAAAGGAGAATAAGGAGTGGGGAATCAGAATAAGCAAAGTCAAATTCCACAAATGGAAAGAGAAGCATCGATGTTTTATCTTGTTCTTCGATGGTGCTTCAAAAGGATATCCAGGGGAGAAAGGTGCGGGTGGCATCATCTTCGATCCAAGAAGAAATATCGTCAATTATTTTGCTTAGGAAATGGGAATAACGTCCAACAATGAGGTAGAATGGTTGGCGCTCCTTCATGAGCTTGAATTAGCATCAAATATCAGCATATCCAAGTTGATAGTAATGAGAGACTCAAGGAAAGTAATTTAGAATATGAAGGAAGGATATGTCAAGGGATATTCTAGATGTAAAAGAATACACAAGATAATTCTTCTACTTGAGTCCCTCTGAGATTTTATTCATCCATGTTTTGCAAGAGAATAATGACCTTGTCGATTATCTCACTAACAAAGGGGAAAGGATAAAACAAGGAAATATAGTCTATGCCAATGGTGAAAAAAAAGAGATTTAAGTTCCTTGACAATATCGATTTTTGGGCCCTAAGAACCAAAAAGAGGATGGATTATGGTTTTTGTGGGAGTCCCCCTCTCCCTTGACGGAATAGGACGTGGGGTTTAACACTTGGTGATTTCCTTATCCCACGTATTAGTCGGTGCATTAAAGGAGGCTTTATCATGCTTTCAAATTTTGAAGGCCCAGTTTACACATGCGAGATGGAAAGGAGGATTTTCAAATAGCCGGATGGAATTATGGAGTGCCTCATTCAATCAATGGCAATTGAATAAGGGTGGAGGATTCTAGAAGGTGCGGATAACCAAAGGTTGTGTAGTCTACTTGAATCATTTTCCTCTTGTTCATTCGGTGATCCAATAATCCAGTTAATGGTGAAGAACACATATGGAGGATGGCAAGAGATATTTTCTAGTTTGAAGAATGGGTTCAACGACTTCAAAGTTCATTTGCAAAGGGTTTTTGAAGCAATTTGCAGTGGGATACAGTGAAAATGTGAGACGGCCTCTAGTGTAAGTCACATCTGCTACCAGTTATTGTGCTAAGATTCTAAAATAGATGACTTAGAATGCGACTTGAAGGAGTTAATGGGTAAGGTGGATGAAATAATAAAAATGGATCAGATGATGCAATGCAGCCACTACCACGAGAGAATAGATGATGAAGCCCGTTCAATAGAAGAAGTATTGGTCTCGAATCCAATATTTGACTATGCAGAAAATGACATATCCCCAATTAAATAATTTCCAAATAAGTCTATTTGCAAATAATGTTCCACCAACCTACTAGTTCCCTTGAGAATAAACACAAATACACCCAGAAGAGATGAACAAAAAAAATATAGAAATAACCCTTTTGATAAGACAACACCTATAATTATTCCTTATAGAAGTAATCACTCCACAAGCTATATGCTTTCTATAACTCTTAGATCTAATATTATTTCGACGACATGTCGTTCCATTTCTTCTACTTATTTATATATAGTTTATATCTAATGCAAGTTTGGCCAGAATTTATTCACAAAACTACTAACCAAATATGTTAACCTGGATTGTAGTTATAAATTCCTGTAGTTATACCTAACAACCTTTTAATGGTTGAGTTACAAAAAATTCCTGTTATTAAAATTTTTTGCAACGAAGGTTCATAGTGAGATTCACTCCAAACCATTATTAACGCTGTCACTCAGCAACAAATAAGTCAGTTCTCAACATCAAATAGTAAAACTTCGATCATGCAGCAAATCCACATTCAAAAGGTCGATTTCTTCAAGTGCAGGATGGCTACAGGAATTATAAATTCTGGTAGTGGCGAACGCAGAGATTACTCTATTTTAATCTACAGCCAGCGATTAATTCAAATGCACTCAATCATTCTCCCTAGAATCGTAGGAAAGATCTTCACGATTCGTGGAAGGTTTGGTAAATTGACAAGCTTTCTCTCTTTGTTAGAATCAATTATCAACGTGAGTGAACAGTGGTTATTAACAGGATATTCATTTCAAAACAAAAGAACACTTCCAGAACCAGAATTCCTATCTTTTGTTTCCATTCAAAAAATCACGTGTTGTTATTGTTTAAAATACAAATACACACAGCCGAAAAATATCTTGATCTGCATCAGCGCGTTTAAATTTAGAGACAAGAGTTTTAAACTTACTAGATTTATATGTGAAGAACCTCTGCAAAATCATCATTGAGTTTTCTTCAATGTCAAACCGAACTTCAAAGCATTTCAATAGATCCCAGCTACGCAAGATAACGTCCCATTCACACAGATTTTTCTTTCGAGACAATAATATGATATCTATGAACATGTTGAGGCCTAGAAAATCGCAAGTAACAACAGTTGGAGATTCTCCCCAATAATGTTCCCAACTAGCTCATTATTGTTTGGTATGGGAAATCCATCTGGTTTACGGTCTGGCTACCATAAGTCAAGTAACAAATGAAAAGGTTTTACCGGTTACAGCCCGGTCCATCGTGTATATTTTTAGTTTTTTTTTGTGTGTGTTTAAATATGATGTGCAAGTGCCTAACTAAAATGCAGATTGATAGATATATCGAGGAGCGCCACAATGTAATGCGCAAGTTCTTACCTCTCGTCTTAACTCTCTTGCATCTAAATCACACACAGCAAGAAAATAACTACAACTAACTATCCTATTCCTGGGGAGCAAAATTAACAGTTAACAATGAGTAATGTATTTCTGTACATGTATTATGAACAATTACAGATAGTTGTTATTTATTTCAGAGCACATGAACATTAATAGAAATATTGACAACAAGATAGCTTATTGTTTATGACAACCTCCATCACTCACAGTGGAAATTTCACAGAATAAACTATAAGACATTCATAACATAAACATGTATGCAATGAGTTAGAATGATCTCACAGTTAATTGACATAATCTGAAAACGAAACACTTCGCATTCAATTGATCCATAGCAAAACATTTGAAACAGTCCACCAAACTTTCTCCAGCAGAAACTTGTAATTCTTTATTGCAAAAGGAAGTAGTTCTTCTTACAATATCGCTCAAAAATTGCTTGGGAAAGAAGTCCTTTCTACATCTAACTCTCCTATATTTATACAAAAAAGCAAAACCTTTGGGCTGCCCCCAAATGACTTTTGGGCTTCTCCAACGTTTCAATCCCAAAATCTTGTCTTGTAGTGAGTGCTCATAATTTACAATATATTACATTTAAAATAAAAATTAATAGAACACTTTTATGACTCAGGGCCCCGCTTGGTCATTTATGAACTTTTTCCATGCCTGGGCCTCTGCTGCTATGCCTTCAAAATCAGAGGGTTCAAGAAAACGGATGTTTATCTCATACTTAGCAGCCTGATTCTTAATTAGCTCTATTCTCGCCAGACTCAGGCGCAACTGATCTTCAAGTAAGTGGATGCTTACTGTTGCATGAGCTACTACATTCTTCAGAATCTGCTCATCTAGATTCTTGACTTATTGGATCTCCTGTTCATCTTCCTGATACCGATTCTGTAGATGTTCTATTAACAGCTCATGCTCTGGTATCATATCCAATATTTTTTTTGCAGAAACCTGACATCTATTGTATGTGACCAGCACTCTTCTGTAGTATTTTGTACATGCTCCTCTCGTTTTCTTGATTTCTTCTACAGTATTGATTGCAAACTCCAATAAGTCAGAATCCTGCTTTAAACTATGCCGATCTTTAGCTGGTAGCTCCGCAGGGGTTTCCTCATTAGTTTCTATCCACACTATCCTTCCAGTCAGGACCTCCAAAATATTTTCAGATCTATCTACAAAATACGAAGTAGTGTCCAAGATTTCTTCTAATCTGCTATCTATTTGCACAATATTACACCTTTCTTCCTCAATGCACACTTGTAGTTGGTGGATTTTCTTCCTCTGAGCTAGAACATATTCTTTCAAAGGTTGGACATTCATCTTCTGTTCCATAGCATCTTTCAATGATGTTGTCAATGAAGCATTATGCCCCTCCAAAACTGCTACCTGCATTTGATATTGTTTCTCTCTCTCTCATCAGTGGCAGCCTTCTCTGATTCGAACTCAATGACCTTGTTTTGCAGCTGGACCTTCTCTGCACTTAGAGTTTCATAGGATACCTGAAGGTCAGTCTTCTCAGTTTTCAGCGCTTGATGCTCCAGCTGTAGCTTCTGTGATTCTGCCAAGTTGTTCTGAGCATCTTTCTTTATTTTCTCCACGGAAACTTCTAAAGTCATCGTATTAGCCTGCAGAGTCTGGAGTTCAGTCTTTGAAGTCCTCACCTCATTCTGCATGTCCTCAAATTTCCTCTTCAACTTATGGCCTTCATCTCTCTCTTTCTTCAGTGTTTCTTTCAACTGAGCTGTGTTTTTTCTTGATTGCTCGAGATCTGTCATTAGCCTATCTATATTATCTTCAGTAGCTTGGGTTAATGCCACCCCATCTCTTGCTGTCGATCTCGGATCTGCATCTGTTCCATACACCAAAGCCTTATCAGTTATCATCTTACCTGATTGTCCTTCTGTTTCAACATTTTTCTCAGTTCTTTTGACAATCCTTTTATTCTCCTTGTCATAGAAAATGGTGTTGAATTCAGGGACCTCTTCTCCTTCTTTCTGTATGAAAGGTATCAAGTCCATTCCAAAAAATACAACTTGCCCTTGAGTGTTGTCAGAAGTTGCAGCAGGGTCCTCGGAATCAGGATTATCTTATCCATGCTCTTGGTCCATATGATCATGTGCCTCATGTGTATCTATCGGGTCAGTAGTTTGCTGATCTTTTTTAGATCCTGTCAATATCAGACCCTCGGTTTCATCTTGTCTTTTCCTTATCTCTACATCTTCCTTCTTCTTTCTTTCCTCCTCTTCCTTCTTTGTTGCTTCCTCTCCAACTCTCTTTCTTTCTTCTTCTTCATTCTTTATCCAACTCTCTGCCTCTTGTGCTAGCTTTCTAGCATCATCTTCCCTCTTTTTGGCTTCAGTTCTTTAGCTTTCTTCTGTGCGGTTTTGCCCTTTCTGCCCACAATGGTGATTTTCTATTTAAATCTCTTCTTTAATGCAATCATATTCTTTGCATTTCTGAAGATTTCTTCATCCTTGTCCCAGAAATTTGTGTATTCGAAATGAACATTTTCCTCCTTGCAATGCTCTGCAACCTTATTTTGGGATTCATTCCTGTGAAAGTTCATCTCACCAAAATGGAAGTGCTCCAGCTCCTGCATGAATTCTGCAGTCTGTTTCACCTTTGCAAATCTATAACTCCCCAGCCAGAAAGGTATGGCAGGATATGCTGCCTTCTTATGTTCAAACAAGAAACTCCCTACACCATCAAGATATACTTACCTGACTACTTCTTTATGTAGCACATAATCAGTGGCATATTTAGGGAGTAGAGAAGGTGCCCTAGAGCCACCATACATTCTGATATACATCCCTTTATTAGTCAGATAATAACTTCCATATTCTTCAATGAATTTGAATGCCTCTTTGGACATGCAGTTGCATTCTGTCAGGAAAATTAGAGTGTACAAAGGCATAATGAAGTGTTCACATATCTCTTTGTAGTGTCTATAGTATTTGTGTGCCCAAAATAATTTATATGCAGTGTATATAGGAGTCCTGTCCTTATCCCAATTACACCTCAAGGCTGGAAATGACTGGGTACATAATATATAGTCCACTAAGATAGAGCTCATGTAGAATTCTGACTTCATCTGTGACACCCCTCCCAAATCTGAAGATATGCATGCTGGAAGGCTATTGGACACTATGTTTTCTCAATTGAATATGGTCCCTTGAGTGGCCACATAGAAAATAATTGGTATCCATCCCAATTTGAAGCTTTTCCATGAGCTCTACCAAAAAATCTATTCAGCATCAGTGCTATAAATCTATAAGGGGTCCGAAGAGTGGTTGTTTCATATTCTCCTAATGGCAGCGTTCGAAATTTCTTCTCTGGTATCATCATTCTTTGGACTGTTTCAACCAGGTCCAAATTTATCTCTTTCAACCAGCTTTCAGTTAATTAAATTTGAGCAGGGGGCAGGTGATATGCCATTGAGACATAAGCAGGAATGTATGCAGCATATCCATGTTTGGCAATATTTTCCAGGATCATCGTAGTAACATCTGCCCTAGGAAGAATCCAGCTGATCACTTTGAGCATGGAAACACCTCAGGTCTTGTGGCTACCTTCATCAGAGCATATTTCTTGATGTTTGCATATATAGTCAGCTCTTCAAATCTTGCATCAGGCACATTTTGATTTGCAATCATCCTGTATATTTCACCCCATTTATAGTCCGGCTCGACCCCAGTGGTAGCCTTGGTATCTTCATATATGTATTCCACCTTGGTAATGATTTCAACATCTGGTTCTCCCTCAGCAACAGCAGCCTTCTTCTTTTGTCTTTTAGACATATCTCTTTTGCAATAGTCACCCTGTCATAAAAAAAGTATGTTCTTAGACCATTTGAGCTTGTAGTAAGTGTTTCAGTAATGAAGAAAAACTGTATCAACCTATTTACCTCTTCCATATGCATTTTCACAAATAAACTATACATGGTATCAATGCATAAAGAAAATGACAAGGAAAAAATGAACTTCTGCAAGCTGGGTCTAAAAATCCTCTAAGTCTGCCTGCAACTAAAACATAACCCTGATAGAAAACTCATCATTTAATTCGGACTGCACTCGCTGCTACCGCTAAACTTCAAGCCGCTAAACCTTATCCTGATAAAAAAATCAAAACCTACGCCGCCCCACGACACTTGGGTAAACTCATATGAAAACTAAAACCTTCCCCGGACGGCCATAAACAACCCCAAAATAGGTGGTGCAAACAGCATAACGCTCGTCTGTACCAAATACCTAATCTTTCAGACAGGGATAACATAACCATAATGGCTCAAAATGCAAGCTCAGAGAAATGAATGCAGATAGTTAGTTGTAACAGTCAAATCCTGGACCTTTAAATGTTATGCAAGCATTACGGTGAAGAAAATCAGCCTTAAGCGGGAAAACCCACGCAAAATCTAGGTGGGAAACCTAACCCGGGGAAAACCTAATTTCTCAAAATGACCAATAAAATCAAACAACAGAAAACGTGATTGGCCTACCTGGAAAAACGTTGCACAGTCGGTGGGATAATCTGAAACTTCCACGGCAGCACTTCAAATGAACGAAATCCTGACAGCTGAGCATGTTGGTACAGCTCGACTCAATAACGACGGAGCAGACGCGAGTTTTCACAAGGATAAAAAATAAAATAAGACCCCGTCCCAATATATAAACATTGGTAAAAGAATCGGCAAGAAAAAAACCCTATCGACGGGCGGAACCACTAATGCATTGGCAGGATAGTTCATTAGAAAGCCGCAACGGCAGGTAGCAAATAGACTATGGGTTCCGCAACCAACTGAAATCTTTAGTGATCGGAGGCTCTAAGGACAATGGATCGGTGACTTTAAAACTAAGCATCTCCGTAGTGTTGGTGCTTTAAAGTTGAAAGCTTCTGCAGTGTCGGCGATATAAATCACTAAACGCCGCCGTAGTCACATATCGAAGATCGAAACCACTAATCAATAATGCGTCGGCAGATGAACATTCTAAACGTCAGAGAGATAGTGTGATCGACCACCGCAACAGCGGATAACAAATTGATTGTGGACCCCGCGAATCACAAAATCGTCGATGATCGAGAGCTTTAATAACTATGTATCAGTGACTCAAAGCTCAACGCTGCCACTGTGTCAGCAACGCAAAAGACTAGCCCTCCGATCAATTGTCAAACACCATTTTGATAGAGAAAAGAAAACAAAATCATTGAAAAGCAAAAGGTTTGAGCAATAAAACCACAGAATCAACAAGGATAAGAACTGTCCGTTGGGACGTTTGCTATTTGCCCTCCGAAACGGCGGTGACGTAGAAGACTAATGCTCTGACTGCAATAAAACAAAATCGTCGACAGTCAAAAAATAAAAATTTTGAGAAATAAAACAAAGGAGATAAAAGCGCATCCGCGAAAAACAGAACTGTCCATCGAGACATTCATTGTTTACCTTCTGAAACGTCGGTTGCATAAAGAACTAATGCCCTGATTCATTGTTCAACCGACTTCCGACAGCGATAAATGAAATCATCTATAAATCAAAACTTTAAGTTCGACAGTCAAAAGCATTGGCTAGACAAAAGGCAGTTTTAAATCATTCAACTTACGAAATGAAAGAAAACAGTTGACTTCAATTCAACCTCAAAAAATCCAAAATTGTAGCAGAGGAAAGACAAAGTTCGGGAATCCAAACAATCCCAAACAAGATAAAATCAAAAGGAGGGTCCAAAATTTTAAAAATTTGGGAAAAAGTTACAGCTGCAACACTCGACGACTACCTGGTGAACAAAGATCTCTGGACAACTTCTTTTTTGAGCAACAAATTGTTTTGACAATAAATACCAACATACTGAATTCTTCTAGATGTCTAGATTTCCCAAATGACATATGTATGTACTATAATCATTGATGATAGTCCAATTTAGGGATAATGGGAACTAAGATTTAAAGGTCTAAATAACTCTTTTGAGTCCAGGAATATGAGTTTCATTTTACCTCTGTCTTCGGGTAGCTCCCAGCTTGGACACCACAGGATTGTAACATATGGTAAACAGAAATATTCGTTTGTTCCTCATTCCCATGCCATTTTGCACTTTAGTGCTTTTGGACTTTTTGTCATTTTTGAGTCCTCCTGCATGTCTTTTTTCTGAATTTTTTATTCAGGCTCCTCTATCCATAGTGTCCTTTTGTGTGAGAGATGTATTGATTTTTCAGCTCATGGATGGAGAAGAACTTTGGCAATCTTGTACTCATATGGTTTAGTACTTTGTTTTGATACATATTTCTTTCTTAGGAGTTTTTTTACTCTTATTTGTCTTTTTGGCTTTCAATTCTTGGCATGGGATCATTTATATATAATATACTGTCTACCATGCTTTCTCTCCATGGGTCTTTGCTGTCATCCCCTAAGACATCTTAAATGTGAGATGGATAGAGCCTCGAAATAGTATACCAGACCTTTTGACCCTGAGTTATTTTACAAGGATTAAGTAGGACTTCAATGTGTTCATAGCCATTTAGGAAAACTGCTAAACTAGAAGAAGTTCTTTCAAATAAATCAATAGTACACAGTCTTATAATCAAAGATTTTAGTCAATCCAAAATTCTGATGAACTCCATGCACCCAAAAAGTTGTGCTTTTTATTGAAATCAAACAAACCCTAACTAAAAAGAAATAAAATAAATCAAAAATAAAACAAACCAAAGCAATCAGTTTATTTATGTTCAAGATAATCGAAAAATAAAAATCAAGAAAAATAAAGTTGGAGAACTAAACCACTAACTGGTAAGTTCTCTTCCCACCCCTGTAAATCTTGCAACTTATGAGTTGAGGAGTTAGGCTTGAATGCAATTTGAAAAAGGCCTACCCATTATCTAATTCTACTGATCTTGACTTAAAAACTACATCTGAAACAAAATCTAATATCTTACAATCAATTTCATCATCCCATGAAAATCAAAGGAGATCGGGTTGGGTGTTAGGTGTATCGCTGGCTTCTTCTGCTTGGTAATTTCTCGGTTCTATCTCAATGAAGTAATTTCCCAACACAGAATTCACTGGTTCATTTTTTCCCTCCAACTGAGTAACATTGTGCTTCATTTGAGGCTCTCTTAATATTTTTATCTGATTTGGACTTCCCTTATGAGGCAACCATAGATGAGACCAATCTGATGCAAAGTATCCATTTAGTTTTTTCGACCAGTCTCTAATCAAAACGAGTCCATAAGCATCCAGAATGTCTACTACTACAATATCGATGTACTAACATACCTTCTCATTTGCAGATAAGCGAATTAGAACATCTTCCATTTCTCATATTACTTTCACAGCTATCCTGTCTAATTGAATAACTTGCCAAGTGGATGGTTTGGGCTGTCCATTAATTCTCTTACAGACTGAAAGTGGCATAACATTGATTGATTCCCCTGAGTCTACTAAACAGTTGTGCACATTATAGTTGAAAATATCAAAAGTTAAGAGAAATGGTGGGGTTCTAAACTTAGACTTACCTCCCACACTTGCTTCACCAATTTCTTCTTCATGTTGGTTGTCAGTGGGAAGCTCTTCTTCTGGTACTTCAAGTGCTTTTAACAATTTTTCTTTCTGTTGAGCTACATTACACATTTCAAATAATGAGATATTTTCCTTAGCCTTTTTAATGTCCTCCACAATATCATACCCCATCTCAGGTGCTTTGAGATTCTTCTTGACATTATCAACCTTGTCTTTAATAGGCTTAACATGCATGCTAATTTTCTTAGGATCTTGACTTGTAATGGTAAATTTAGGTATTTGATCAGTTGTAGTGTTCTTCCGTATTTTCTTCATATTTTCTTGAAGTCTCTTGATCTTCGGAAGTATTGAATTGTCTTCTTTTAACAAACCTTGACTTTATGTTGTCACATTGGTTTCTGATGTTTCCTCTTGTTCCAGAGAATCTCCCTCTTCTATATCAAACATTGAGACACAATCCCATAAAAATAAAGCATCTTCCTCTTGTTTTTCTGTGGATTGATTATCTTTTTCTTCTTTGTTATCAGTTTCTGTTAGTTTGGAGTCCAATAATTGATTCATTACCAATGTCATAGAATTTATCCATTGGGGGCAATTTTTCTTAGAATGAGGATGATGATGAAAGGTACAAAAATTATCCATACCTACCTCAGTTAAATTCATTGATGCAGGACTCTGTGGAGGAGGTTTAGGTTGATTGTTGTCCTCCCTCCTTTTATAGTAAGGCTTATATGCTTTATGAGCCTCCTTTTCTTTTTCCAAATCTATTACTCTGTTGGATAGCTTCTGCATCATCTTCACCATCCCTTCAAAGTCATGTGACTGCTCATCCTTAGGCTTAGTCAGTAATAAAGCTTTCTTACCTCCAAAAGTTTTTTCTTCCGACTGCACAGGATAATTTTCTATACTCTCCATCTCATCCTCTACCCTCTCAGCTTCTTCATAAGTTTCTGATAATGTAGATTTGACTGATATATTGGCAAACATGGCCAAGTCAGGCCCTAGAGCTGAAGTATAATATTCAATCAGAGCTTTTTCGGATGGCTTATCAGCTGCAGTAAATTTTTTTAGATAAGCAACAAATCTTTGAGTGAAATTATGCACTTTTTCCTTCCTTTCTTTCTTTAAAGTGCATAATCCTTTCATTAAAGTTGCATGAGTTTTCTAGACTGCATATTTACTTCTAAATATTCTCTCAAATGTATCTCAGTCTGTTATTGAATTTGCAGGTAGATCAAAATACCATGAGGTTGTTGCTCCTTTCAGGGTATGTGGAAACAATCTGCAGACTACATCTTCATGTTCTCCAGCCCATAGTCCTTCTATAGCCGAGTAAAAACTTTGCAAATGATCATCTACCATAATTTTTTCACTTGGGTCAAACTTAGGAAACATTTTCTGAAATGCTTGAAAAAAATCATGTAAGGGAGGTGTCAGGTTTAAAGGTGACCTAGCCTTCCAAGCAGGTGGTGGATTTGTGTTTACATTAGCCATGATTTTGAGTGGAGAATGAGGTGGTGACTGAATAGGGGTACGAATAGGTGAACAGTAAGGTGTATCTGGATCCAATTGATTCAAATGTTGGAAAAATTCTTGTAAGGCTACTTCTACCAGTTCTTCAAGGTCCTCTACCAATACTGAGTCTTCTAATTTAGGGCAATCATTTTTCTAATATTCTCTTCTGGGTAAGACAGGAATAATCGGTAATCCTCTGATCTTCTTCACATATTCCCTAGTAATTCTTATCAAATCATCAACTACTTTTCTATCGACAGAATACAAATGCTCTTTACCATTCTCTTTCGGAGTTGGATTGGGAAACAAACTGCTTTCAGAACTCTCACCAGTGGAGTAATTTCGAGAAAATGGGTTTCCTCGGCCAGCTATGCACTGGAAGCCCTCCTTCTAGAACCAAAAACTGTTGAGGCCTGGAAAATCGTAGATAACAATAGTTAGGGATTCTCCCCAATAACGTTCCCAACTAGCCAGTTATTGTTTGGTATGGGGAATCCGTCCGGTTTACGGTTCGGCTACCGTAGGTCAAGTAACAAATTAAAAGGTTTTACCAGTTACAACCCAGTCCATCATGTATACTTCTAATTTTTTTGTGTGTTTAAGTATGATGTGCAAGTGCCTAACTAAAATGCAGATTGATAAAGATAACGAAGAGCATCACAATGTGATGCGCCGGTTCTTACCTGTTGTCTTAACTCTCTCGCGTCTAAATCACACACAGCAATAAAATAACTACAACTAACTATCCTATCCTTAGGGATCAAAATTAGCAGTTAACAATGAGCAATGCATTTCTGCACATGTATTATGAACAATTACAGATAGCTGTTATTTATTTTAGAACACAAGAACATTAATAGAAATATTGACAACAAGATAGCTTATTGTTTATGACAACCTCCATTAATCACAGTGGAAATGTCACAGAATAAACTATAAGACATTCATAACATAAGTAGGAATGCAATGAGTTAGAACAATATCACAGTTAATGGACATAAGCTAAAAACAAAATAGGTCACATTCAACTGATCCATAGCAAAGCATTTGAAACAGTCCACCAAACTTTCTCCAGTAGAAACTTGTAATTCTTTATTGCAAAAGGAAGTAGTTCTTCTTACAATATCTCTCAAAAATTGCTTGAGAAAGAAGTCATTTCTACATCTAACTCTCCTATATCTATACAAAAAAGCAAAACCTTTGGGCTACCCCCAAATGATTTTTGGGCTTCCCCAACGTTTCAATCCCAAAATCTTGTCTTGTAGTGAGTGCTCATAATTTACAATATATTACATTTAAAATAAAAATTAATAGAACACTTTTATGAAGAGGGCCCCGCTTGGTCATTTATGAACTTTTTCCACGCCTGGGCCTCTGTTTCTATGCCTTCAAAATTGAAGGGTTCAAGAAAATAGATGTTTATCTCATACTTAGCAGCCTGATTCTTAACTACCTCTATTCTCGCCGGACTCATGAGCAACTGATCTTCAAGTAAGTTGATGCTTACTACTGCATGAGCTACTGCATTCTTCAGAATATGCTCATCTAGATCCTTGACTTGTTGGATCTCATGTTCATCTTCCTGATACCTATTCTGTAGATGTTCTATGAACAGCTCATGCTCTGGTATCATATCCAATCTTTTTTCTGCAGAAACCTGGCATCTATTGTATGTGACCAGCACTCTTCTGTAGTATTCTGTACATGCTCCTCTCATTTTTTTCATCGTTTTCTTGAATTCTTCTGCAGTATTGATTGCAAACTCCAATAAGTCATAATCGTTCTTTAAACTATGTCGATATTTAGCTGGTAGCTCCGCAGGGGTTTCCTCATTAGTTTCTATCCAAACTATCCTTCCAGTCAGGACCTCTAAAATATCCTGAGCTGATCTGTCTACAAAATATGAAATGGTGTCCAAGATTTCTTCTAATCTGCTATCTATTTGCACAATCTTACACCTTTCTTCCTCAATGCACACTTGTAGTTGGTGTATTTTCTTCCTCTGAGCTAGAACATATTCTTTCAAAGGTTGGACATTCATCTTCTGTTCCATAGCATCTTTCAGTGATGTTGTCAATGAAGCATTCTGTCCCTCCAAAACTGCTACCTGCATTTGATATTGTTTCTCTCTCTCTTCAATGGAAGCCTTCTCTTATTCTAACTCAATGACCTTGTTTTGCAGTTGGACCTTCTCTGCACTTAGAGTTTCGTAGGATACCTGAAGGTCAGTCTTCTCAGTTTTTAGCGCTTGATGCTCTAGCTGCAGCTTCTGTAATTCTGCCAAGATCTTCTGAGCATCTTTCTCTGTTTTCTCCACAGAAACTTCTAAAGTCATCGTATTATCCTATAGAGTCTGGAGTTCAGTCTTTGAAGTCCTCTCCTCATTCTACATGTACTCAAATTTCCTCTTCAACTTATGGCCTTCATCTCTCTCTTTCTTTAGTGTTTCTTTCAACTGAGCTGCGCTTTTTCTTGATTGCTCAATATCCGTCATCAGCCTATCTATATTATCTTTAGTAGCTCACCCCAACTCGTGCTGTCAATCTTGGATCTGCATCTATTCCATACACCAAAGTCTTATCATTTATCATCTTACCTGATTGTCCTCCAGTTTCAACCTTTTTCTCAGTTCTTTTGACAATCCTTTTCTTCTCCTTGTCATAGAACATGGTGCTGAAGTCAGGGACCTCTTCT
>LPNX011169370.1:0-166784 GCA_001517045.1 Pseudotsuga menziesii | reverse complement strand
TTTTTTTCCAATTTAAGGTTGATTTTAAAGTTTTGTTAAACAACAATATGGGATTTTTAGTCCATGGCTCTATTTTTTACCCTAAAAAAAAACGTGTATACTTGGTATCAACACTTTTCTATTTGGGGGGTGTTTTTGGTGTTTTTTTTGCAAAAATCATCGTTTTTATGGGTAGAGTTCTCGTTCATAGTATATAGTTCTCGTTTCATAGTATAAGTGGTTTTCTCCTTCTTTCTGTATGAAAGGTATCAAATCCATTCCAAAAAATACAGCTTGCCCTTGAGTGCCGTCAGAAGTTGCAGCAGGGTCCTGGGAATCAGGATTATCTTGTCCGTGCTTTTGGTTCGTATGATCATGTGCCTACTGTGTATCTATTGGGTCAATAGTCTGCTGATATTTCTTAGATCCTGTCAATATCAGACCCTCGCTTTCATTTTGCCTTTTCTTTATCTCTGCATCTTCCTTCTTCTTTCTTTCCTCCTCTTCCTTCTTTGTTGCTTCCTCTGCAGCTCTCTTTCTTTCTTCTTCTTCATTTTTTAGCCAACTCTCTGCCTCTTGTGATAGCCTTCTAGAATTCTCTTCCCTCTTTTTGGCTTCTTCTTATTCAACTTTATTTTGTGCGATTTTACCCTTTCTGCCCACAATGGTGATTTTCTATTTAAATCTCTTCTTTAATGCAATCATATTCTTTGCATTTCTGAATATTTCTTCATCCTTGTCCCAGAAATTTGTGTATTCAAAATGAACATTTGCCTCCTTGCAGTGCTCTGCAACATTTTTTTGGTAGTCATTCCTATGAAAGTTCATCTCACCAAAATGGAAGTGCTCCAGCTCTTGCACGAATTCTGCAGTCTGTTTCACCTTTGCAATTCTATAACTCCCCACCGAAAAAGGTATGGCAGGATATGCTTCGTTCTTATGTGCGAACAGGAAACTCCCTACACCATCAAGATATACCTACCTGACTGCTTCTTTTTGTAGCACATAATCAGTGGCATACTTAGGGAGTAGAGAAGCTACCCTAGAGCCACCATACATTTTGATATGCATCCCTTCATTAGTCAGATAATAACTTCGATATTCTTCAATGACTTTGAATGCCTCTTTGGACATGCAGTTGCATTCTGTCAGGAAAATTAGAGTGTACAAAGACATAATGAAGTCGTCACATATCTCTTTGTAGTGGCTATAGTATTTGTGTGCCCAAAATAATTTATATGCAGTGTATACAAGGGTCCTGTCCCTATCCCAATTACACCTCAAGGCTGGAAATGACTGGGTACATATTATGCAGTCCACTAAGATAGAGCTCATGTAGAATTCTGACTTCTTCTGTGACACCCCTTCCAAAGCTGAAGATATGCATGTTGAGAGGCTATTGGACACTATGTTTTCCCAATTGAATATGGTCCCGTGAGTGGCCACCTAGAAAATAATTAGTATCCATCCCAATTTGAAGCTTTTTCCATGAGCTCTCCCCAAAACTCTATTCAGCATCAGTGCTATAAATCTATAAGGGGTCCGGAGAGTGGTTGTTTCATATTCTCCTGATGGCCGGGTTCGAAAGTTCTTCCATGGTATCATCATTCTTTTGACTGTTTCAACCAGTTCCAAATTTATCTCTTTCAACCAGCTTTCAGTTAAGTAAATTTGAGCAGGGGGAAGGTGATATGCCATTGAGACATAAGCAGGACTGTATGCAGCATATCCTTGTTTGGCAATATTTTCCAGGATCATCGTAGTAACATCTTCCCTAGGAAGAATCTAGTTGATCACTTCAGAGCATGGGAACACCTCAGGTCTTGTGGCTACCTTCATCAAAGCAGATTTCTCGATGTTTGCATATATAGTCAGCTCTTCGAATCCTACATCAGGCACATTTTGATTTGCAATCATCCTGTATATTTCACCCCATTTATAGTCCGGCTCGACCCCAGTGGTAGCCTTGGTATCTTCATATATGTATTCCACCTTGGTAATGATTTCAACCTCTGGTTCTCCCTTAGCAACATGAATCTTCTTCTTTTGTCTTTTAGACATATCTCCTTTGCAATAGTCACCCTGTCATAAAAACAATATGTTCTTAGACCATTTGAGCTTGTAGTAAGTGTTTCAGTAATGAAGAAAAACTGTATCAACTTATTTACCTCTTCCATATGCATTTGCACAAATAAACTATATAGGGTATCAATGCATAAAGAAAATAACAAGGCAAAAAGAAACTTCTGCAAGCTGGGTCTAAAAATCCTCTAAGTCCATTTGCAACTAAAACATAACTCCGATAGAAAACCCATCATTGTTAGGATATTTAGACACTTAGGAGTTAATTAAAATCAACTTGTGTAATATATCCGTTAGGTAAAAGTGTGTTTCTTTAGTATGCATTAGTATACATTTGTAAATATTCTAATCCGACGGTCACGATATGTTCTAGACATAGAGTGATCTGACGGTTCAACTTCTCTTAGATCATACCTACCATTGATCTGTGGCTTAACACCCGATTGGTCTAAGATCTCTATTTAAAGAGCATAGAGGGTCCTTGGCTAGTTGAATGATTATGAGAAGCTCATGTAACTTTCTTTCTTTTGCATAATAAATTACTCCAAGTAGCTATTTGGCTGGGGCCATGGACTGTTTCTCTCTCGAGGGTTTTAACCACGTGACAAACTTTGGTGTGTTGATCTGTGATCTGTTTGTGTGAAATGGTATCTGAAGGTGTTCGGTCTTTTGGGAGTACCCTATGTACCCGAACACGGTATCATAGCTTTTATGAAGAGCCGCTTTCGGTTTTGATTAAGATCTGAAACCAGTGTTGCCGAAACTTTGAAAGGGTTTCTGGTTCTAGATTTTCTGTGCATTTGTGGCCTATGGGAGCTATTCCATTGCGTCTGGAGCACTATTTTCATTGAGAAATAGTTTTCGTTTCACCGAAAACCGTTTCCGTTTGCTCCAGAAACACCCATTTCGGCAAATCTGAAGGTATAATGTTACAGTGACGGATTTGTTTTTTTTTAAATCTCTCATATTTCATCAGTTTATTATTAGATCTTTATGTTTTAGTCTCAAACTGTTGTTTTCTCTGACTGCGTATGCTCTTTTCCGTGCACCTTGCGCGATCGCGGCGAATCAAAAACAACAAGGGAAAGTTTTTTTTCTTGTCTTCTCGGCTACGTATGCTCTTTGCCGTGCACCTTATGCGATCATGGCAAATCAGAAACAACGAGAAAACTTGAAAACGTAGACTTTCCGGGTAAGCTAACCAAGATATAACCCCATTGTGTAGAAAAATGTTTTTTGTTTTTGTTTTTCGTTTTTTTTGTGATTTGCAGGAAAAGAAAGCAAGCATAGAAAACGAGAGAGAAGAGTAAAAAAAAAAAAAAACCCTTCCTCTTTCCATACTTTTACGTACCTTTTAAACTTAGCTCACTTGGTCCAAAGTTGCTTTACACCTTGATAAGTCTTGAGTTCATGTCTTATCAAGCTACTTTTTAGTGCATGCAATTTCTATTTTCGAGTTACTTTATTGTAAAAATGCATCTCACATAAATAAAATAAAATAAAAGTGAGTCACTTAAGTCTTTTAATTTATTGCCGCACTATTTAAAAGTCACATTATTGTAAAAGTGAACATAACTTATTCTACAAAAGTGATTCACTTCAAAGCAACTTTATTGTAAAAATGATTGTCAAAGGTTGATTTTGGGAAGAGGGGGCTAAGTTTTTTTAGTTGGTCAAGTTAATATCTGTCACGTCACTATTGGGGACATCTTCAACATTTTCTTTGATCAAGCATAACTTCATCATCCAGAATCCGTTTTAAGTGCCGTTTTTTTTAAATCGCATATTTTTTCAAGCTCTTTGCATCCATATAGTTAGTTTCTATTCTTTTATCCATTATTTTATATTATGGCCGCCCCTTGTGATATTATACTTACAAGTTCTAACTATTTCTCATGGAAATCTCGTATGGAAGATGTTTTACGAAGTAGGGGACTTTTCAGGATAACCTCAGGGAAAGAAACAGAACCCACTGATGATGATAAGAAAATTAAATGGGAAAATAGATGTGATGAATCTCATGGATTGATTAGGATGGCAATCTCTATTGATTTGTGATTCCACATATCTGACATTGATGAACCTGATTAAGCTTGGGAAAAGTTGGAATCTGTGTTTGGTAAACACAATGAAATTCAAGGTCATCAACTTGAGAATGAGTTGATTTTCTTGAATCCAAATGATTTTTCATGCATTCAAGACTATTTATCTAAATATAAAACTCTTAGACTCTTATGTGTAGAATGCAAGATTAAGAAAGAAGACAAACAATGTATTTATCATATTCTTTCCAAACTTGGACCTGCATATTCTATTTTTGTATCTATATTCTACTCCATGAAAGAATCCTTGACTGTAGCTAGCTATCAAGAGCCTAGCCTTGAATCTTTTTGTGATTCCTTAATTAGAGAGCAAGATAAGCTCATTCATCTTGGAATAATTAACAATGCAGATACATCTGGAAAAGCCTTATTGTCCCAACAGAAAAGAAAATTCCAAGCCTCCCAAGAAACATAATTTTCGTAATAATAAGCAAAACAACAAGGGTTCCAAAACCTCTCAGTCAGCTCCTTATTTAAAAAATGACAAAGGATCCAAGCAAAAAGGAAAGAAGACTGAGCGTCATTGCAATTTTTGTGAGAAAGATAATCATGATGAATCTAAGTGTTTTAAGAAGATGGTAGCCTTGGAAGCAGTAATGAAGAAGCACCACATCAGCCTAGATTCGTCTTCAGAATATAACTCTCATGGTATCAGAGCTGAGGTCTCAGGTTCAATTCCCCCGAGCTACACCGGAGGTGGGGTGTTGGAGTATCGGGTACCTCCACATGGTATAACCGCCACACCTCTAGGAATATAAAAAAAGTGGTTTAACCACCACTCCTGGTGATAGGGCCTTGTGCTGGGTTTCAAATAATCACCAATATCTGCAGGTTTTGGTGTAACTACAAACCTTACATGGTATCAGAGCACTCGCTTCTACTGCTAAACCTTATCCTACTAAAAAAAATCAAAACCTCCACCGCCCCACGACATTTGGGTAAACGCATATGAAAACTGAAACCTTCCCCGGACGGCCATAAACAACCCCAAAATAGGTGGTGCAGACAGCATAATGCTCGTCTGTACCAAATACCTAATCTTTCAGGCAGGGATAACGCAACCATAACGGCTCAAAATGCAATATCAGAGAAACGAATGTGGATAGTTAGTTGTAACAGTCAAATCCTAGACCTTTAAATGTTATGCAAGCATTACGGCAAATATAATCAGCCTTAAGCAGGAAAACCCAACCCGAGGAAAACCTAAGTTCTCAAAATGACCAATAAAATCAAACAACAGAAAACGTGATTGGCCTACCTGGAAAAATGCTGCACAGTCAGTGGGATAATCCGAAACTTCCACGGCAACACTCCAAACGAACGAAATCCTGACAGTCGAGCACGTTGGTACAACTCGACTCGAAAAATAAAATAAAAAATAAGACCCCGTCCCAATATAAAATAAAATAAGACCCCTAAGGATAAAAAAATAAAATAAGACCCCATCCCAATATATAAACCTTGGTAAAATAATCGGGGGGGAAAACCCTATCGGTGGGCAGAACCACTAATGCATCGGCATGATAGTTCATTAGAAAGCCACAACGGTGGTTAGCAATTAGACTATGGGTTCCGCGACCAACTGAAATATTCAGCGATCGGAGGCTCTAAGGACTACAGATCAGCGACTTTAAAACTAAGCGTCTCCGTAGTGTCGGTGCTTTAAAGTTGAAAGCTTCCACAGTGTCAGCGATATAAAACACTAAATGCCGTCGTAGTCATGTATCGGAGATCGAAACCACTAATCAATAATGCGTCGGCAGATGAACATACTAAATGTCGGAGAGATAGTGTGATCGACTACCGCAATGACGGATAACAAACTGACTACGGACCCCGCGAATCACAAAACCATTGGCGATCAAGAGCTTTAATAACTATGTATCGGCGACTCAAAGCTCAACGCTGCCACCGTGTTGGCAACGCAAAATACTAGCCCTCCGATCAATTGTCAAACACAGTCCGATAGCGAAAAGAAAATAAAATCATAGAAAAGCAAAAGGTTTAGGCAATAAATCCATGGAATTGGAAAGGATAAGAACTGTCCATCGGGACGTTTGCTATCTTCCCTCTGAAACAACAGCAACGTAGAAGACTAATGCTCTGACCGCGATAAAACAAAATCACCGATAGTCAAAAAATAAAAATTTTGAAAAATAAAACAAAGGAGATAAAAGCGCATCAGCGAAAAATAGGACTGTCCATTAGAATGTTCATTGTTTACCTTCCGAAACGTCGACTGCATAGAGAACTAATGCCCCAATTTATTGTTCAACCGACTTCCAACAACGATAAATGAAATCATGTACAAATCAAAACTTTATGTTCCGCAGTCAAAAGCATTGGCTAGACAAAAGGCATTTTTAGATCATTCAACTTCCGAAATGAAAGAAAACAGTTGACCTCAATTCAACCTCAAAAAATCCAAAATTGTAGTAGAGGAAAGACAAAGTTCAGGAATCCAAACAATCCCAGGCAAGATAAAATCAAAAGGAGGGTCCAAAATTTTAAAAATTTGGGAAAAAGTTGCAACTGCAACTGAGCATTTTCTTTTTTTGTGTGTTATGTTCACTAAAACAGAAAACTCTCTTTTTTCTTACCCATGGGACGCATTCAAATCTAACTGGAATTTTTAACTCATACATGACAAAGGGAAATCCCTCTCGTAGTTGAATGAGGGATCCAATAATCTAATTTTATCAAAGTTCCCTAAGTTATATCAACAATGGGGCAGGGATGTAGGTCGATTGGCAACTACATGTTATGTTAAGGCATACAGGCTTTAATGCAAGTCACCGGTAAGTATAAGGATGGCATTGTTACTGATTCCCCTAGTACACAAATTTTTTTATCTCAACAACAAACAAACTCATACTTAATCCTATCTACAGAAATTCAAAATTATCTTATTGTATTTCTAAATATCTAGAAATCAAACTTTGCTTAAACATTCTGGTTTCATAATTTGAAAACTTGTACCCTCCACCTTCCATGTGACCACATTATCACATCGTCATGTTGAACTTGATTCCCCTGCATCAGACTCCTAAGGGTAAAATTTTATGAGATATTGCTCATGAGTTCATCCACTGAAAAAACCCTTATTTTCCAACTCTGCGGCATTCATCCAAGTGGAGTCTTCCTTCAGATGATCTTTCCATTTCACTAAGTACTCTAGGTACTCCTTCCTTCTGGTTCTTTTTGTAACTTTAGAATCCAAAATAGCTTAAGATTCAAAAGATTGTGCATCAGGAATTTGATGTAACCATTGTACATCCTTTACTCCATCATCATTGACATCTTCCTTGGACTAACCTATATCATTTGCTAAATAGGTATATAAATTTGTTACATTAAAAATGGGGGAGATGTTAATACCTATAGGCAGTTCCAGCTCATATGCATTTGCTGAATATTTCCTAAGAACCTTGCATGGTCCTACTTTTTTTAGTTTCATCTTGTTGTATTCTCCCTTGGGGAACCTTTCTTTTCTTAAGTGATCCAACACCATATCACCAACTTTGTAATTTTTCTCCCTTTGTTTTTTGTCTGCTCTCATAGTGTACTTTAAATTGTTGTCCTGTAACTTTGTTTGACCTATTCACGTAGCTCACTGATAACTACTGTAAATTTTTCTCCATCTATACTCACTCGTTCAAGTTTTCCCAAAACCTTGAGTTCTTACACACCCCTAGGATGCATTCCATATAAAATTTGAAATGGACTCATTCCAATACTCTTCTTCGGTGAATCATTGTAAGAAAAATCATCTTAGGCTAACACTCGATCCCATTGCTTAGGATTTTCACTTACCAAGATTCTCAGTATGTTTCCCATACTTCTATTTACCACTTCGGTCTACCCATCAGATTGTGGGTGATAAGCCGAACTAAAATTAAGTTTAGTTCCAATCTTCTTCACAAAGTCCTCCAAAAGTTTCTCATAAATTTAGTATCCCTGTCTCAGACAATGCTCCTTGGAAAACCATGTAATCTAACAATCTCATCAAAGAAAAAATTTGCAATGTGTGTGGGATCACTTGTCTTATAACATGGAATTGTGCCATCATCGTAAATCTATCAACAACTACAAATATTAAATCATTCCCTTGTTGAGTCTTTTACAAACCCAATACAAAGTTGATACTAACTGAATTCCAAGGTATGCTTAGCATTGGTAAAGGGTTGTATAAGCCTGTATTTTGACTCCCTGCTTTGGCATGTTAACAGATCTGCACCTCTGCATAGAATTTTCCACATTCGATCTCATCTTTGTCCAAAAATAAAAATGGTTCAATTGTCCCAATGTTCTGTCAATCCCAAAATGTCATGCCATTTCTCCATTAGGCTTTTCTTCGTATCAAATTTTATGTCATGGAGCAGCTAGGAAAACAAAATTTATTGTTTTTAAATTGTAGTCCATCTTGCAACATGTACTCAATCCAAGGACCTCGATCCCTATCCATAGGATTATTGCATGCTTCAAAAGTATCTTGAAAATCTGATTCAGCCTCGTATAGGTCCTTCAAAAAGTCAAAGCCCAAAACTTGAACTTGACTCTCATGCACAATTAGATTTCTTCTACTCAGAGAATCAACTACTCTATTTGACTGCCCACTAATGTGATTCAATACAAAGCCAAAACCTTGTAAGAATTCTACCCATTTAAGATGATTTTGGTTCAATTTGGGTTGCTTCATTATAAATCATAAGGCATGATTAGGTTGGGAACAAGACAAACTCCCTGGACATAAAATAATGTCTCCAATGTTTTAGGGCTTGTAGGATGGCATAGAACTCCTTATCATAAGAAGACTATTTATTTCTTCACTCATTTAGATTCTCATTGAAGTAAGTGATAGGTATGTCCTCTTGACTTAGTACAGCCTTAATGGTTGTCCCACTAGCATAATATTAAACTTGGAATGGTTGATTAAAATCAGGTAGCTTTAATACTGCTTGTTCGGTAATCTTCTTCTTCAACATCTGAAAATTTCTTTCAGCTTCTGTTGTCCAATAGAATGGTTGTTTATATTTCTTGATGGAATTAATAATATGTAATGTCCTCTTCCGATTAGGCCTTGAGGCCCAAAACCACTAACCTATGTGATTCTTGTGGGTTCGAGTGGTTACTGATAGCTAGGGAATCAGCTGAGGACTGATGCCATCCATAGAAGATCTAGGGCATCATCATTGGTCAAGAAGGGCCACTGGGGCCAAAGGCTACCTTCGTGCATACCATCCAAGCATTATTTAATGATGCATTCACTCTTTAAGTCTCCATCCGCATGCATGCAATTCAACTGCAAATTAGAAGATAAAGTGACCTAATTAGGTCAAAGATTAGGGTTTTCGCAGTTGAAAGTTATAAAAGAGGGATAAAGCGAAAGGAGACTTCACTTTTGATTATTATTATTTTGGGAGCTCTTGGATAGTAGCACAGCGTGCCGCACAGCAGTTGGGGTTGGAGACGGAGTCTTCAGCTAATGGGATTTCGGTAGTGAAACATATGTCCTAGTCTCATTCCGGGTAAGCCATATAGGTTCACCATTTGTTCTTACATTCATTCATAAGTTATCCAGTATATGGTATATATCGTTGCAGGGACACGTGTGCAGCCGTAAGGGGGGGTTTTTAGCCAGAAAGCCCTAATCAGTTGCAGGGCCTTCAGATCTCAGCTTTACTCCGAAACTCAACCACCATTCTCATCATCAGCATCATACTCTAGTACCCGGTGATTATCAGATCCATCTGTGCTCATCTGGAGCAGTTATCAGCAATTTTGGGATCGAGGGGGCGTGAGCAGCTGTCTCTCTGGAGCAAGTCACTATCCTTCCTAGAGATATCAGAAATCCCACATGTACAAGGCATTCTCTCCGGCACGGGAAGGCTATCAGTCCTGCAGATCGGCAGCATCATTGGACACCTCCTTCACTGAAAGTGTCACCCTTTTCTGACTGGGGTTCTTGCTGCTGGGGGTTCACCAGAAGTAGAAGAGATCTGCCCATCTCCGATCCAGTTCTCGGTGCTTGCATACTATCTCAGGATAAGTCTATCTGACTTATCAGTGGTAAGTGTTCATTCTGTCCCACAAACCCCAACCCTAATTTTTGCTATAAAATAGGGATTTTTGCATGGCAGTTTGCATGCCCAGTTGTATTAGCATATTTGCTTAGAAATAGAAAATATTGCGATTTGGGATATTACAATGGTATCAGAGCTATCTTCTTGGCCAGCTGTGGGCTAAAGAAATGAAACGTAGATGAATATAGGAGGAGAAAGAGTAGATACACAGGGGAGTTTGAGGATATCCAACTAGAAGATACCAATTCAAATATGGAACAAATAGGTATACACTCGGATAGGGGAAAAGGAATGGGAGAAGAGGAGGATCGGATGGAGTTTCACAGCTTGGTCTCTGCATTGCAAAACTTAGCCAAAGGACAAAAAGATGTACTCAATGCAATCAACAGATTATCAGCGAAACCGGAAACAGGTATCAACAGTACACCTCCCTCACCGGTACATCGGGGATCTACAAGCAGCAGTGGAAAGATAGCGTACACTAACATTCAGAATACTTCGTACATATACAGTAGACCTTCTATTAGGCCTACCATGCCTCACTTCTTGGCAGATACAGTAGGGGGCCCAGTCATGCAGGTAGAACCTAGCGAGCCATTTGGGGCTTATTTACATGAGTATAGAGACTTAGGGGATGATTTCATGCTACCATGTCTTTTTCAGATTTCTGCAACATGAAGAGTAGAAACAGGCCCAGGAATCTCAACAAGGGTTTCAATCACAATTATGAGCTGCAAAAGACCTTGGGTAGGTTGACCATCCCAAACTTTGATGGGACTCGCGGAGGATCAGCGAGGATATGGGTTCAAAAGTTGGATACCTATTTCCAACTCAACCCCATGACAGAGACAGACGCCATTAAATTGGCTACACTTCACCTGGACGGAGAGGCTCACTAGTGGTGGTACCACGGACTGGTGACATTGGGTCACAACACCATACATTCCTATGGTGAGTTCACTCAGAAGCTCATAGAGAGATTTGACAGGAAAGATCCAAAGATAAATTTCAGGGAGTTGGCTCAACTCAAACAAACTGGTAGTGCAGAAGCTTTCATTTCAGAATTTCAAAGGATAGTCGTTATGGTAACAGACGTGTCAGAGAGCACATTGAATATGTTATTCACTGAGGCCCTCACAGAGCCACTACGGGGATGGGTGAAAGCCTACAAACCATTCACTTTGCAGGATGCCATTAGTAGAGCAAGGGATCTTTAGGATTCAGTCCCCAAAAACAAATTCCCACTGAAAACCAATTTTCCTGTTAGGGACAAGGACAAGAAACCTTTCCAGCAGGATGTGCCCAAGAAAACCTGGTTAGACGAGGACACTAGGAAAGATCTAAGAAGGAAGAAACTATGCTTCACCTGTCAAGAACCATGGGTACCAGGACACAGGTGTGCAGGGAAGGCGAAGGCTCACTACATTGAGGTATATTCAGACAGTGATGAGGACGAATTTGAGCAGGAAGCCACAAAAGAACTACAGGCAGCTGAGGAGGAATCACACCAGGGTGATACACCAAAGGGGGTCATTGCTACATTATTTGGAGTACCAAGATTCCATACTCTCAGGGTCAGGGGAGTAGTACAGGGTCATAAAGTAGGAGTATTAATTGATGGGGGAGCCACCCACAATTTCATTGACTCCGTTTGGGTAGCCAAGAGAGGTATTCAGACCGAGAAGTTCGAAGGATTCACTGTAGCAGTAGTCGAGAACTCCAGCATGGAGTGCAACTTCTGGATCCCAAAATTGAATGTCACCTTAGGTAACTATCAGATGACAGACTCTTTCTATGTAGTGGATGTAGCGGATACTCATGTGGTATTGGGTGTTCAGTGGCTTTATTCTATAGGGAAATACACTACAGACTACAAGGAAATGGAAATGGAGTTCTAGGGGCCAGACGCCAAACGAGTAGTTTTGAGGGGCATGAACACTTATCCCCCAAAACCGGTCTCATCACAGAGGATGGAGGCAGTACTCCGACAGGATGATATAGAATGGGCTGCAGAATGTTTGGTCACCTTCAGGAAACCCCCAAATACCAGCACACAACACCCAAATGACATTCAAACCTTGCTACAGAAACATGAAAAGGTTTTTCAGGACCTTCCATCAGGTAGACCACCAGATCGAGGTTTTGAACACATCATTGAGCTAGAGGAGGGGACACAAGCAGTCATCACCACTCCTTACAGGCATCCCAAAAGGTACAAGGATGAGATTGAGAAAACAATCAAAGAATTACTGGAGCTTGGATATATTTGGCCCAGTTCTATCCCCTTTTCATCCTCAGTAGTACTGGTCAAAAAGAAGGAGGGTACACTGCGAATGTGCATCGATTATCGAGCACTCAACAAAAAGACCCTTAAGAACAGGTATCCCATTCCTAGAATTGACGAACTCATGGATGAGCTTCGGGGAGCTCAATACTTCTCCAAGATCGATCTTCGCTCGGGATACCATCAGATCAGGGTAAGGGACCAGGACATCTCCAAAATAGCTTTTCGCTATCACTATGGTCACTATGAGTTTTTGGTCATGCCCTTTGGACTTACCAATGCTCCGGCCACTTTTCAGTCATGCATGAACCACACCTTCAGAGCACAGCTACGTAAGTTTTTGCTCGTATTCTTTGATGACATCCTGATTTACAGCAAAACATGGGAAGAGAATCTGAAACACCTAGAAAAAGCATTGAATATTTTAGAAGAACATTCGCTTTATGCGAAAATGTCCAAGTGTGAGTTTGGCATGAAGGAAATGTTGTATTTAGGACACATAATCAATGCAGAAGGAGTACGGGTTGACATGGAGAAAATACGAGCTATCAGAGATTGGCCCATGCCAAAAACAGTTACAGAATTGAGAGGTTTCTTAGGTCTGTGCACTTATTACCGACGGTACGTTAAGGGATTCTCCCAATTTGCAGCTGCCCTCACAAATCTCACCAAGAAAGGAGCGTTCACTTGGATAGACTTAGCACAGAAAACTTTCGAGGAGATGAAGGTTATTATGAGTTCTTGTCCAGTTCTAGCATTACTAGACTTCTCACAACCCTTTGTAGTAGAATGTGATGCCTCAGGGGAAGGGTTAGGAGCAGTGTTGATGTAGAATAATCACCCTATTGCATTTGAGAGCCGTAAACTGAAGAACTACGAGCGCCATTACTCCATATATGACAAAGAGATGCTAGCCATCTTGCATGCTCTCACAAAATTTAGATAGTACCTGGTGGGCAGTAAGTTCAAAATCAAAACCGATCATAACAGCCTCAAGTATTTCCTCGAGCAGAAGGAACTGAATGAGCGATAGCAGAAATGGGTCAGCAAAGTAAAAGCCTACGATTTCGGGATCGAGTATGTAAAAGGTAAGAATAATGTAGTAGCTAATGCATTATCCAGGCGTCCAGCCCCATTATCTCTCAGTAGTATATCCATGGATTGGAGGGCACTTCTCTTAGTGGAATACTCCAAAAATAAATTTGATTGTGAATTATTGGACAGGCAAATCCAGGATGACAGGTACAGGATTGTGGATGACATCATCTATTACAAAAATAGGATATACCTCGTTCCAGAATCCACATTGAGGAAAAATATCATTCAGGCAGCCCACGATTCTCCTTTATCGGGGCATCAAGGTTTCTTAAAGACCTATAGGCAGATTAGAGAGAGGTTCTCATGGAAGGGCCTCAAGGGGGGAATTATGCAGCATGTCCGGGAATGTAGCATCTATCAGCAGAACAAGATTGAGAACACCCATCCAGCAGGGCTACTCCAGCCACTACCGATTCCAGAGCAGAAGTGGGAAAGCATCTCCATGGACTTTATTTCAGGCTTTCCCAAGGTCCAAGGGCGAGATTGTTTCTATGTAGTAGTTGACAGACTAACCAAGTTTGCACATTTCTTCTTGATATCATCAGACTACTCTACAGATCAAGTGGCTGAGTTATTCTTCAGGGAGGTCTTCAGGTTACACGGGTTACCTAAGACCATTGTCAATGATTGGGATAGCAGATTCACGGGTGCCTTCTGGCAGGAACTGTTCAGATTGGTGGGGACCGAACTGGCTACTAGTACGAGTTATCATCCCCAGAGTGACGGGAAAATGGAAATAGTCAACAAGTGGATGGAAGGATATTTAAGGAACTATGTAACAGGGCAGCAACGAACCTGGATCAAATGGCTACACCTAGGAGAGTATTGCTACAATACTACCTATCACATGTCTATTAGGATGACTCCTTTTAAGACATTATATGGTTACGAGGCCTTGGACTATGCATATTTGGCATTTGGAGATAGTAGGGCTCCTAAGGCTAAGGATTGGATATAGGACAGTCAGGACATTCTGAAAATATTGAAGGATAATTTACAAACAGCCCATAATCAACAGAAGTTGTATGACGACAAACACAAGATTGAGCGGAGCTTTGAGGTAGGGGATTTAGTATACTTAAGGCTCCAACCTTACAGACAGTCCTCACTTAAGAAGAAAGGAGCAGATAAGTTAAAACCCCGCTTCTATGGACCATACAGAATAATCAGGAAGGTGGGAGAGGTGGCATACGAACTAGAACTTCTACAGGGAAGCAAAATTCACAATGTGTTCCATGTATCTAATCTGAAGAAGACCCTTGGGCAACACATTGCTCCATCTACCAAATTGCCTCCTTTACATGATGAAGGACTGCTGATACTGATTCCCGAATGGATCATACAGACTAGAGAAAGGAAGCTCAGGAACAGGGTAATCAGAGAATACTTGGTTCAATGGAAAGAACTATCGCCAGAGGATGCCACCTGGGAAGGTGAACATGTATTGCAGCATTCCAGTTTGAAGTTGCTTGAGGAAAAGCAATATCAAGTGGGGAGGACTGTAATGTCCTCTTCCGATTAGGCCTTGAGGCCCAAAACCGCTAACCTATGTGATTCCTGTGGGTTCGAGCAGCTATTGACAGCTAGGGAATCAACTGAGGATTGATGCCATCCATAGAAGATCTAGGGCATCATCATTGGTCAAGAAGGGCCACCAGGGCCAAAGGACACCTCCGTGCATGCCATCCAAGCATTATTTAATGATGCATGCACTCTTTAAGTCTCCATCTGCATGCATGCAAGTCAACTGCAAATTAGAAGATAAAGTGACCTAATTAAGTCAAAGATTAGGGTTTTCGTAGTTGAAAGTTATAAAAGAGGGATAAAGTGAAAGGAGACTTCACTTTTGATTATTGTTATTTTGGGAGCTCTTGGATAGCAGCACAGCGTGCCACACAGCAGTTGGGGTTGGAGACGGAGTCTTCAACTAACGGGATTTCGGCAGTGAAACATCTGTCCTAGTCTCATTCTGGGTAAGCCCTACAGGTTCACCATTTGTTCTTACATTCATTCATAAGTTATCCAGCATATGGTATAGATCGTTGCAGGGACATGTGTGCAGCCGTAAGTTGGGGTTTTCAGCCAAAAATCCATAATCAGTTGCAGGGCCTTCAGATCTCAGCTTTACTCCGAAACTCAGGCACCATTATCATCATCAGCATCATACTCCGGTACCCGGTGATTATCAGATCCGTTCGTGCTCATCCAGAGCAGTTATCAGCAATTTCAGGATCCAGGGGGCGTGAGCAGCTGTCTCTCTAGAGAAAGTCGCTATCCTGCCTAGAGATCTCATAAATCCCGCATGTACCAGGCATTCTCTCCGGCATGGGAAGGCTATCAGTCCTACAAATCGAGAGCATCATCGGACACCTCCTTCACTAAAAGCGTCACCCTTTTCTGACTGGGGTTCTTGCTGCTGGGGGTTCATTGGAAGCAGAAGAGATTTGCCCATCTCCGATCTAGTTCTCGGTGCTTGCATACTATCTCAGGAGCAGTCTAGTGGGCTTATCAGTGGTAAGTGTTCATTCTATCCCACAAACCCTAGCCCTAATTTTTGCTATAAAATAGGGATTTTTGCATGGTAGTTTTCATGCCCAGTTGTATCAGCATATTTGCTTAGAAATAGAAAATATCGAGATTTGGGATATTACAGAATAGGTGCACAAACGCTAATAAAATTGATGATAAACTTCCTATAGAATCAAGACAAACCATTGAAGCTTCTTGCCTCACAAATACTCTTAGGTCAAGGCCAATTTACAATCACTTCTACCTTTTCTAGGTCCATTCTCAGCCCATCTTTATAAATAACAAAACCCAAGTGCACTAGCTTTGTCTTCATAAAAGAACACTTCTTCATGTTTATGAGCAAATTTTCTTGTTGTAGCTTTTCTACAACATATCTCAAATGCATTAAATGTTCTTCTTTTGTTCGACTGTAAATTAAAATATCATCCAAGTAAACAATGGCAAACTTACTGATGAAGTCCTTCATAACTTCGTTCATCGATCTCATAAATGTATTGAGTGCATTGGATAGTTCGAAAGGCATGACCAACCATTCATACAATTCGTCATTTGTCTTGAAAGATGTTTTTCAGTCATCCCCTTCTCTAGTTCTAATTTGATGATAACCACTTTTCAAATCAATCTTGGAAAAGCAAGTTGCTCCACTCAAACAGTCCATCATATCATCCATCCAAGGTAGTGGAAACCTATATCTAATAGTGATTTTGTTGATTTCTTTGGAATTTGTGCACATTCTCCACTCTTCATATTTCTTCATACTAAGTAACGTAGCCACTACACATGGACTCAAAACTTTTTTGTAACAACCCTTTGTCTAACATCCCTTAGACCTGCCTTCTAATCTCTTCATTCTCCTTGGGTGTCATCCTATATGCAGCCTTATTTGGAAGTCTTGCTCCAAGTATGAAGTCAATATGATGACTTATACTTTTGTTAGGTGGTAGTTCATTTGGGAGATCATCTACCATTATGTCACTAAATTCATGCAACATTTATTGAACTTCAAAAGGTAAATTGACAAAATTAGTTTTCATAAGCACAACTTTTGGTTTGCAAATCACAACAAAACTTACCTCTTCTTCTTCGATCTACTGTACAAACTCTTTTGCCACTTAGCAACAATGCTTTGGGGTTGCCTTGTCCAGCTACACTTCCTTCTTATGAAGGGAAGAGTATATGCTTAGTTCCATCCTTTTTGAACTTATAGTACTTGCTTCTTCTGTCGTGTACCTCCAATCAAACTGCCAAGGTGTGCCCAAAAGAATATGGTAGACATCCATTAGCATGAAGTCAAAAATCACTTTATCTTTATAATTTCCCACTTGTAATTCTACTTCATTTTTCTCACTTACAATATCTAATAGCCTTTATGTGGCCGTGACACATTATATGGCATTGGATGTTTGGTCCTCTTTAAGCCTAATTTGTCCACCATCTTTGTGGAAACCAAATTATTAGTGTTTCCACTGTCAATCACCATTTTGCAACACTTTCCCTGAGCTTTACAAACAATCCTAAATAAATCTTTTCATTGGGTAGGTTCTTTCGTGGTTCTTTATCTGGCTTCAAGAGAATCTTATTCATCATTAAAGGCTGTCTAGTCTCTGGCATGTTTTAAGCCACAGGTGTCTATTATTTATCTTGCTATGCTTGAGCTGTGTAGGTACATTTTTTCTGTACACTCAAAACTTCTATGACCCAACTGGTTACACATATAACATCTATAGACAACCTCCTTTCCTATTCCTCTACCTATAACTCTCTGGTAGGGTATTCCCTTACTTGAGTCACCTCCTTCTTCTGACTGTCCTTACTGATTTGAGTTGCCTGCCTCACTTTTTTGACTTGAAAACTATCCCCTTCTAGCAGATTGTCCTCTTCCTTGATTGTCCTCCTCCTTGAGATGAACGTCGACCTCTAACTAAGTTTTTCTTACTCATTATCTTCTCTTTTGGCCCTTAAAGCACATTGATATGATTCCTCCATAGTCCTAGGTGACAACATATTGATTTCATCTTGAATTTCCGTTTTTAATCCATTGATGTATATCGGTGTCTTAACTGGCGAATCTTCTAAATAACCTGCTAAAACTCCTCATTATACTCCTTTACTATCAACAACCTTAATCTAAGGTTATGTACTTGCCTGTAAAGAGCTTATTGATAGTCCTTCAGCAAAAACTGGGCTTTCATCTTAGTTACCATCATATCCCAGCTTTTAATCGTGGGCTTGTTCTTCTTCCTCCTTTCATGCTACACACTACCCCGCCACAGGGATGCATGGAGGGGATACATGTCCATGCATGTCCTTTTAACCTTGTTATAGTGAATCTGGCCCTCTTGTTCTCTTCAACCTCTTCATACTCGAAATATTTATCCATGTCATTAATCCAATCCATTAGATTTCAGCCGCCAAAATCCAATCATAAATAGATAGTTTAGGCCTGAGTCTTGAACTTGCCCCTAGTATTGACCTTAATAATCTGAACTATGCATGTTCTTGAGCTATTTCTTCTACCTCTACTTGGGCTTCCTCCTCTAGTTCAATCACATCTCCATCTTCGGCTCACAATTCCTACTAATATCGATAGCTTCCAACCGAGCTTGCATCCTTCTCTTTCTTCCCTGAGTTATTCATTGGTTGTAAGTCAACTTTGGCCCCTTCGACCTCATGCTCTACCTATTATAAGAGCCAGATCTTGAGCTCTCTTATATAGAGTTCTTGCAACTTGCAAATATTTAAATGGAAGTCTTCAGACAACTAAATCAACTTCTACTCTGATACCAAAAGTTGGCACAGGCTTCAGGAGAACTGATTCCCAAAACTGCCAACCGAATATGTTTAACTGGGAGTGTGAATTTCTGGTAGTTATACCTCACAATATTTTAATGGTTGAGTTACTGGAAATTCCTGTAATTATTAAAATTATTTGCAACGAAGGTTCATACTAAGATTCACTTTAGACCATTATTAGCGCTCTCACTCAGCAACAAATAAGTCACTTCTAAACATCAAATAGGAAAACTTCGATCACGCAAAAAATGCACATTGAGAAGGTCAATTTCTTCAAGTGCAAGATGACTACAGGAATTAAAAATTATGGTAGTGGAAAACGCAAAGATTACTCTATTTTATTCCCCAACTAGTGATTTCTTCAAATGCACTCAATCATTCTACCTAGAATCGCAGGAAAGATCTTCATGATTCGAGCAAGGTTGGGTAAATTGGCAATCTTTCTCTCTTGGTTAGAATCAGTCATCAACATGAGTGAGCAGTAGTTATTAACATGATATTCGTTTCGAATCAAAAGAACTATTCCAGGATCAAGATTTTGTATCTTTTGTTTTCAATTAAAAAAATTATGTGTTGTCATTATTTACTAGTAACAACCATATTAAATTAATTAATGTGTCTGACTACGTGGATAGGCGTAAATTTAAGCACATACTATAGGGAAAAACATTAATATAAAAAGTATGTGCCTAAATTTAAGCCTATCACCGTATTCAGACACATTAATTAATTTAATGTGGTTGTTACTAGTAACAAGTGAGCGCATGGACATATCTACAAAGTATTAATGGCAATAATAATGTTTATTTAATTATTCAAATATATAATAATAAATATAAATTATTATTATAAAAAGTATTAATGAGAGTAATATTGTTTATTTAATTACTATAATATAAATAATAAATATAATTAATTATTATAATTAAATTGATTAAAATTGAAATTTAATACCTTAGACTTAATTATTTTAATATCCATTTGGATTTAAATAAATGTCTCTTTTTATACATTTATACATTGTATTATTTAAAATAATAAATAATGTATTCCAATATTACAACAAATTAATAATCCATATTAATTTATGAATCTTGAATATAAATATAGTATAGTTTGGAGATATTTTTTCTTATTGGGAAACAATTAATTTAGTAAAAATGTTTTTCTTATTTATAAAAATATATTATAATATTTTAGATAATAACAAAATAGTAATAATATTGGTTAGGTAAGTGTAATTAATATTAGGAAACAATTCATGTATTAATAATTTTGTTTTTAACATACATTGTAATATTTTAGATAATAGTAAAATTTTAATAATTATACTTGGTTAATGTTTTATTACATAAGAATATTAAATACAATATAGTATTTAATTAAAATAACTCGTATAAAGTAATAAATGCAAAGTGTGACATCAAATCCTTGCAAAGTGTGTGAATGTCACATAACCTTTGTTTAATTTCATAATTTGTCAATTACATTGGGGAATGCAAGCATTCAAATAGTATGTAGACGGTTGACAAAGGGTTGTGATAATTGTCATTGGAAATGTGAGAGTGGAATGTTAGCATTTAAAATCAAAATTTAATATGTGGTGGAAAGGTTTTATTAGATTCTAATAGTCCATAAGTTCTCTAATTGCCATGTTGCATTATGGCTATGTTGAGTATTGTGGAAATAAAATTGTAATAATTGTAGTTAACTGAGGGTAATTAATGTGTTATTACATAGTAATATTCAATACAATATATTATTTCAGATCTAAATAAAACAATATTAAAAATAGTTAAGTAAAATTCTAAAATAATTTTATAATAACTATATTTAAGTACAATGATAATAAATTAATATTACTATATTATATTATTTTATTGTGAATGTCAAACTAATATTTTAGATCTTAATAAAATAATATTAAAAATACTTAATAATATAATTTGAGTAGAATGAGTTTAATTTTAATAGTACGATATTCTATTGTTTTATTGTGAATGTTAAACTAATATAATATAGTATTCAATTAAAATAACTCGAATAAAGTAATAAATTAATATAACAACCATACAAAGAAAATATTAATATTTAATAATACTAATGTATTTTATTATTTTATTGTCAAAATATGGTTATTAGTTAAAGTATTGATGTGAAAGGAATAAAATATAGTATTTTATAATGAAAATAATAGTATTAAAGTAACAATAAAATAATAACATGTTTTTTATAATATATTATTTTAGATGTTAATAAAATAATATTAATAATTGTTAAGTAAGCGTAATTAAATAATAATTATATAATAATAGTATGTATTAATGATGAACATATGTTCATTATTATTAGAATGTATATGATCAATGTCACAATGCGACATAAAAAATGTCACGAAGATGTGACATCAAATCGTTGCAAACTGTGTGAATGTCACATAGCCTTTGTTTCATTTCATGATCTGACAAATACATTGGGGAATGCAAGCATTCAAATAGTATGTAAGAGGTTGACAAAGGGTTATGATAATTGTCATTGGAAATGTCACACTCCAACGTTAGCATTTAAAATCAAAATTTGCTATGTCGTGGAAAGGTTTTATTAGATTCTACCAGTGCAAAAGTTTTGTAATTGCCATGTTGCATTATGTTTATGTTGAGTAATGTGGTAATGTGACAATATGTAATTCATTGTAATGTTGCACAATGATTAGGTGTAGTGATATTTTCAGTTGTTAATTATGTTTTGACATAAACGAAGGGTTGTGTTCGATTGCGTCATTTCTGTATGAATATATTGTATTATGGTTATGTTAATTAATGTGGTTGATTGCATTACAACATTAAAAATAATTTAATAAGTCAAATATATGTTTAATTTATGAAGTGCTATGGTAGATTATCATAGTCACTGAGTATTAAGTTGAATTGTGACATTGCTCTATGGTCATGTTGGTTGCTGGATTTTTGTTACATGATGCCATTAATTAAATTGTTTTGTAGTAGTTGGGTTTAGTTTTATTTTGAATTTATTTTTGCATTCTGAAATTGATGAAGGGTTATCTTGGATTCTGATGTTCATTGGTGCTTATGGTGTCTTGTGACATGTGGTGTATAGAAAGTCATCATAAATTACATGATTGTTAGTTATGTTGTTTTCATTTGAACAAGGCGTGAATTTCAATTGTGGAGAAAATATGGAATATCTTTGTTATTTCAAGTGGAAAAATTGTTATATAATCTACAATGTTTGTACTGAAATGTTTTCATAGACTCGAATACTGCAACAGTTGTTTAATTGATGTGTATTTAATGTGAAAATGAATTATTTTCTAAGCAATTTCAGTTCCATATATTTTATGATTCGTGATATTTATGAAAAAAATAAAATTCTTGAACGAATGCAAAAAGTAACAATTTTTATAAAATAGTAAGCATTGCATCCATGAATATGATGTAAATGAATGTATGGATTGCTAAAATCATGAAATCTAGGATTTTAATTGCGACAATTACATATATTATTGAAATTGTTACTTGAGAAAGTGAAATATTGTATTGATTATTTAAATTGTAATTTGAGCAACTGAAATATGCAATTGTTGAAAAACCTTTTACATTACATCAACTTAGTACAGAAATTCATCATAAATTACATTATCGTTAGTTATGGAATATCTTTGTTATTTCAAGTGCAAAAAAGTGTTCTTTAATGTGCAATGTTTGTTCCCATACCGAATTCAGATCGAATGCTTTGTTTATTCATTTGTTGATAATGCAATCTTTGTGTGACTGTATTAGAGATTATTGGTTTAATTGGAATGTTTACATTTTAACCACATTATTTTTATTAATATAGAAGGACACGAGATCATATATTAGTGTAACTATCAACACAATTGCTAAAATACTTTTAGTGTGTGAGGTCAAGATATGTAATATTAGTTGTACTATTTAAAAGATGTAAATTATAGTTTCCATTAAATTCCTGGAATATAGCCAATAAATTTTGATGTTATACAGTAAATAAATCTGTTTATTTTAGATCAAAAGAAATAAAAATATTGATTTGAAGAAAAAACTCAAACATAGCTACTCCAAATTTCCATATCCTTTATAAAAAGCTTCATGGATTGAAGCCATGTTTTATTTAAAACCAAAACATACCAAAATTTGCACATAGTGCAAAAACTAAAACATAGTTTTGTTTACAAAGACTCATAAACCTATTGAATTACATGCCAAAATCCTATAGGGACTGAAACAATGTCGGAGGGAATGGGAGAAGATCATTGAATAAAACCATGCTTGGAGTTAGAGGAAAGAAATTCTTATACATGATAATGTTACTACATTGATTGTTTGCTGGTAACGATAGACGGTGATTTGGAAGTGATGACCTTTCATCAACTGCTAAATGAGTAACACTGCAAGTTTCCAAATCATAGTATATGAATGGAATTTCAACATTCTTGCACATCAATATAGAATTTCCAACTGCTCGGAATGGTAGATAGTCTGAACAATGTCTATTTATATTTCTTGTCATACCTTGTAAAAGGGTCCATCTTAACCCTCTACCGTCCTTTAAATGACTATTTGTTTGTTGAACGCAATGTTGACCACATTTGAAATGCTGGATTTCATCTATGCACCATATACTTGTAAAACCATCATTCACAAGACATATCAATCGGTTGCAGTGTAAGGTCAGACACATAGATCATTTCCTACATCCTGTGTAAATTGAATGCATACCCCATGTATTCATTTCAATTTTCAGCGAGTACATTCTGTACACATATGAGGTACCTTCTTCAGAAGTTATTTTCACACGCAACCAATAAATTTTTCCTTTATTAAAAACAACATCTTTAGGAGCAGTAGGTTCACCATTAGCACCAATTGTTTCTCTCCAAACTCTTTGGATATTGTTGTAGATAAAAAATTTAGGACCGTATTCAGTACGCTTATGACGTACAAGTATCCATCCATGTTTTTGTTGACCAGTGTTTCCTATCAGAGAAAAGAAACCATAGTCTCCTATATCAATAATTCCTAAATTTGAGAAACACTTTATGAATGGATTTGTGATGTAATAATCCTTATGCCCTCGCAGAGGACAATATTTTGAGAGCAAAATGATTGAACCAACTGTACATTCAATCGTATATCTATATTATGGATAAGGGACATGCAACAAAGATGTATATCCTATACGATTGATAAACTTATATACAAAATGGTTTTGATACTATCCCAATAGTTCAATTAAAATCCCAGTTTCTGTTATATTGTTATTTTTCCAAGCGCTAACAAAACATGGCCTGGACAATAGCTCTTCACAATGTTTAGAGATTGATCGCAAATGAACCAATGTTGAAAATGGCACCAATAGGAGAATCATCTCTAGAAACTCGAGTGGCAGTAAAGTCCAAATGCTCGGATCCATTTGCAATTAACTAAACAAAAACATTAAAAATACATAGTTATTACCAATAAAAACATAATAAATTATAAAAATAATTTCTTTGCATAACATAGACATAGTAATAGATAACCATGAACCAATGTCACAAGACACCATAAGCACCAATGAACATCAGAATCCAAGATAACCCTTCATCGATTTCAGAATGCAAAAAGAAATTCAAAATAAAAATAAACCCAACTACTACAAAACAATTTAATTAATGGCATCATGGCAACAAAAATCCAGCAACCAACATTACCATATTGCAACAGAAACATAACAAATCATAAAAATAATTTCTTTGAACGAACACACAAAGCTATTTAAACTACTTATAAAGAACATTAAAAATACATAGTTATTACCAATAGAAACATAACAAATTATAAAAATAATTTATTTGCATAACACAGGCATAGTAGAACATAACCATGAACCAATGTCACAAGACACCATAAGCATCAATGAACATTAGAATCCAAGATAACTCTTCATCGATTTAAGAATGCAAAAAGAAATTCAAAATAAAAATAAACCCAACTACTACAAAACAATTTAATTAATGGCATCATGTAACAAAAATCCAACAACCAACATTACCATATTGCAATAGAAACATAACAAATCATAAAAATAATTTCTTTGAACGAACACACAAATAAATAACATTAAAAATACATAGTTATTACCAACAGAAACATAATAAATTATAAAAATAATTTCTTTGCGTAACACAGACATAGTAAAACATAACCATGAACCAATGTCACAAGACACCATAAGCACCAATGAACATCAAAATCCAAGATAACTCTTCATCGATTTCAGAATGCAAAAAGAAATTCAAAATAAAAATAAACCCAACTACTACAAAACAATTTAATTAATGGCACCATGTAACAAAAATCCAGCAACCAACATTACCATATTGCAAGAGAAACATAACAAATCATAAAAATAATTTCTTCGAATGAACACACAAAGCTATTTAAACTACTTATAAATAAGATATAGGTTGACAACATATTATTTAGGAACAAATCAAAATTCAAAATATTATTCAAACTTATAAAATATCTTCAACACATTTACATAATTGCATGCAACGATAGAGTGAATAAATACAATGATGCGAAAAGAAAGAAAAAGCACTCTCACTATTTTTTCATATATAAATGATGATGAGAGTGGCTCAACAATCTTTTTATTTTCTTGGCATGACTCCACGAATTTTCTTTGCTTTTTTTTCAGTATTTTTTTGGGTTTTTTGCCAAGATCACGAATTCCGTTCTTCACCAATATGTGGTTAGGCTCATATTTTATTGCATCATCAAGATTGTCATATACCAACCCAAAACCTGACGATCTTTGTCCATGTGTACAAAAACCGTAAATAAATATTTGTTGTGTACCAGTAATGCCAAATTTCTTCCTTATCTCCTTTTGAATTTCTGGTTTGGAAAGGTTTCCTCTTCCAGGATGTAGAACATGTATCTAAAATCAACGTCTCAACCTTGGTTCGTCTATGAGGTGTCTGATGCATACTGTTGGACGATGTTTGATTTTTTTTACATCCATTTTTTATTTGGATTTTATGCAAAGATCTGGAAAATAAAATCATATATGGTTTTATGAATTCGAACATCATGATAACCAAATAATACAATAAACAACATTGGAGGAAATGTGGCATAATCACTAAAATTATAAGATATCAATAATAATTAAATTAGACAATATAACAAAATGTAAGTTGCATAAAATGGTAACATGCATGGTCATGGTTATATATGTTAAAATCATTGGCATGTCATCGTGATAATCTATCATTCAATATTGTTTTTCTGGCACATTTCATCATTACATTCACATTTAATCGATAAAACTCAATTAAAAAAAATTACATTTACTTGTGAGGATATTATGAAAAAGAAAATAGATAACTAACTATATCTTTACTCTTTCAACACATAAAGAAAGAATATGAAGAACAAAAATCCAAATAAATTAGTAAAAAAATGGTTGCCACTATATTTGTATGTCGTAATACAGCTTAACAAATGCTTGTAAATTGAATTGTAATTGAACATATTGAAAAAGTGTATGTTAACATATAGAAAAAAAAACATTTTCTCGACAACTATATGAAAAGACAATAAATAAATAGAGATTAAACCTATTCTGTTTGTAATTTGGTTTGCTCTCTTGCAATCTATATTTCTTGCTACCAATTAAAATAATAAAAATGAAACATCTCAATATAAATATCTATACAATAAACAATCAAGTTACCTAATAACCTAATAGTTGCGATCTTTAAGATGAAATGGTTTCCAAGCGTTGTTCTTCTTTCTTCCTTATTGTAGCATATGCACTATTGGCCATCTTTGAATAACTTTCAAATGTAAATGGCGGAGATATTCATAAACCATCAATAGATTTTACCCTTGAAATTGTTGTGAAAGTTAAACCTGGCCTCTCTGCGATACCAATATCGATGGTTGCCCTTTGTAAAGTCAAACCTTGCGATTTGTGTATGGTAATAGCCCAAGCCATACACAATGGGATTTGCTTGTGATTTCCTCTAACAACGGGTGCTATTGGAACAATTTTGGGATATTTGATGTCCCATGGTAAACCAATGTAATCGTTAAAAGAGACTGTAGCATACATTGGCATCTGTGGTGGTTTGGATCCATCAGAGAAAAAAATGTTTTGAACTGTCCCAAGTGCTTCATTTACCAACCCTGCTTCCACCCACAAGTTACATGTCAACATCACTCATTGGCCAGGACCTAAAAGCACTTCTTGTTGAAGCTGGTCATCATCAGTGTCAGTAAAATCTGTAATTTTTGTATGTTCAGCAACGCATCGTGCTATAGGAATTCCAAGTGACTTTAACATACATTGATTATGTACATTTACCAAGGTGTTCGTAGGAAACAAATGGATTTCTGAATTGAAAGCATTACTTTCAGTACCATCCATATTTGCATCTATTCGTGACATTAAAAGATTCTAATCATCCACTGTTGGGTTTGCATTTCTGATGTTGGTTAGCAACCTCTTAAATTTGACTTGATTTGGATCTGTGCCTTGTTGACAAAATATCATGTCCAATGTAACAACCTTTCTGAAATCTTTCCATAAGACCCTGCCAGTCGTGTTTCCTATGTACAATGGTTTATCTATAACAGGAGGCAACTGCCTAAGATCTCCAACAAGAATCAATGATCTCCCACCAAATGGAACTGACCTTTTTTCAGGAAATGCCTCCCAAGGACGTGAATCAATTTGTATGAACAACCTTTTCCCAATGAAACTCATTTCATCAATTAAAATGTGTGTAACATATTGCATTTCTTCTTGCAAAATAGAAAGTGACTGACCCTGTAAAGATTTGAAGTCTTTAATAGGGATTCCGAGGGCCGAGTGAATTGTTTTGGCTCATATGTTGAAGGCAGCTACTGCTGTAGGTGCTAGCAATAGAAGAGGGATTTTTCCATTTATGGAATGCATTGAAAATTCATGTCCAATATAATGTATAAGGTAAGAATTTCCTGTCCCTGCAGTTCCTTGAATTATCATCTTCAGCGGGTCTGCATTAGGTCCTTCATGGAAATGTTCAATAACAGTTTCGAAACAAAGACATTGCTTATCAGAAAATGAGGATGGAGAAGCTGACCTAGAATGTGAGAGATCTGGTATGGATCCTCTTGAGCGTGCATTTTTTATGAAATCTGTTGGGTCCTCTAAGTTTCTATTTGAACCTGTAGTACTATTCCATTCATGGATCAAGTCAAAGCCTCTACGACCAAGAGTATCAATGTATAAAACTTGAACAATATTGGGAGGAACAAGACGTGACAACATCTCCCACTCATCCATGTCATTCTCATGAATCACTTCATCTTGATGTGTATCGTCATCTTCTTCATTGGTATCTGGTCCCAAAGGTATCCTATTGACATGCCAAGCTCGATATCTAAGGATCCTCCAATTCTGAATAATAATTTATGTGTTGACTCCAATATCAATCTGAATGTTTCTAAACGGTTTATAGAGAAGTAATTCACTAAGGCAAAATGACTCAAAGGAATTTGAATTGTTGTTAGGAACCTCACAGAACCGTGGCCATACACGAACTATTGCAGGTGTATCTCTTGGCTTCCATGGTTCTTTCTGACGTCGACCACTAAAAGACCATGATCGTGTAGTTTCAATCAAACATAAGTGCCCCAGAAATGGAGGTCTCTTTTGGTAGTGTTCTAGAAACCCAGACCCTGTTGGGAATTTGTTGTTATCTGAGTCGAAAGAAACTCTTTTGAATATTTTTTTGCCAACATTAACTGAAACAAAGCTATGGCTATAAATAACAAGAGGAAGCTTTAACAACATATGACAGGTTTCATGTGCTCCTATATCTCTTTCCACAATTGTTTCAGCAAGAAACGTTTCATATGCACATATAGAAGGAATGTCAGAGCCAACGACATTGGAAATTCCTGTCAGCATGTCTTGATATCTTTCTGATCTTCTCTCTGATTTTGAAGCATAATTTGCAATGTATTTCAAAACTGCATAACGTGGAAGAACCGGCTGGTTATCAACATTGGCACGCCATATTGAAAGAAGAGGAATTTTATGAACATCTAACCTATCGTCGTTGCGAGCAGGTTCATATTTTTTGTGTCCTTTGTCATTGACAAATATTTTCGACTGGTCTTGAAGTTCCCATGGTGCATTGTATCGAAACATGTAGGAGGAACCTTTTTTCGTAAACATGAATGAACACTGCATCTTGTGTGTTGTTGCACTCGATTCACTAGTTGCTCATAATCATAAAGGGGATTTGTATTGAATAGTTCATTGGTATCCAATAAGCAAGGATCTTCCTCTGGAGGTCGATGAATAGATATATTCCTATGGCGAGCATCACGAGGATTCCATGCTGTTACATAATTGTCAAATTATCATCTTGCTGCATCAACTCTTATCGTGTCTTTCCAATCTAGTTGTTCCATGTCTGGTGCACCTTCTAACCATAGAAATCCATGGATATGTGCTGATCCACTATGTTGCCATTCATACCTATGAAACTCATCATGTTTCAATAATATTAGCTTGCAACAAAATTTCAAGTAATAATCTAACATGTTAGATTAAAAAATAGAATAAGAAAATGACGTACCTGTACCAGTAGTCTTTAGCATGAAGGTATTTCACAATGATTTTATCACGGAATATACTGAAACGTTTATGCATATACTTTGCAACAATATGTGGATAGTTTCGCCAAAAGTATGATTTATGAAAGGTTCAATAATTTCATTCAACCTTTCGTTACAGTTGTCGCTATATGTAGGAGTTGATGATAGAAATTGACTTTGGCGATTTGATCTCCTCATTATATCAGATATGCTCTAGAATTTAGTGGGCTCGCCCTGAGAATCAATGACATTTTTACAGGAATGACCATGACGTTCTCTACATTGTTTTTTTATTTTCTCACTATTATCTTTGTATAATAAACAACGTTTCCTATTAATATCTTCCTTTTTTATTATAGTGTTTTCACGAGGATTTGTTTTTTGTGTGACGGGATGTTTCCATCAAGTTCTTCTCACTGCTACAATTATTATTTTTCTCTGACGACATATCTACATGAACATAAAAAAAATTACTTAATGTCAAACCATATTAGTGTACAAAGTCATGTTATAGGTATAGCAAAAAGAAACACATACGTAAAAGTTTTGAACTTTATTCAAATATTATCTTATAATATTTGTATTGCCGAAGATCGCCAAGATATAAACTAATATTGTACTCAAGTTTTGTATCCAAGAAAATAAAAAAAATGGCATGTATGATAAATTTCTATTTCATAGAGAATGTAAATTGGCAAAAATCGGAAGAGATAAATCCAATAAGCATGATAATGAAGTATTGAAGATGTCGATTTGCATAAGTACAAGTAAGTAACATTCCATATGTAGCACTGATTTCCAAAAATTCGGTCAAGTTTGTTGGGAAGAAATTTTTTGAATAAGTATGATTAAGAACCATCCAAATATGTCAACTTGCATAACATACATGCAAGTAACATGCCATATATGTTTATATTATCCCATTGAAAACACATCATCAATTGAATCCATTTTTGGGCAACTTAGAATGATGGATATGTTGTCTACAAGCTCAACAACACTTAGTTGTGTTAGATTTTCAAGTTTGGATAATGCAGAATCCAACATTCTATCCTCGCTTACAAAATTAGAATGTGTGTCGATGAAGTCATAGAAACCAAAAGTAAGACAGTCGTATTTGCACATGAGCATGTCATTATCAAGTGCTGCAACAAGAAAATATCCACTGCATTTGCCATTAATGCCCGAGGTCAAATTAGACATGATACTCCATCACAATCCACCTTCTAAACATCCATTTCTTATCGAAGAATCTGTTGAATCATTTTGATTTTTTGTTTTTTCTATAGACCACACTATAGTTCTCCCATTATTGATAAAACAAAGAAGCTCATTGCAATAACATGCTAGGCTAATCGATAACGTTGAATTCGAGTGTGGAATAAATTGGAACCCCCATTTTTTATTCTCAAGATCTATCCAACATAGCTTGTATATAAATATATGATTATCTCTAGAAACCACATGACTATCCACCCATACCATTGTTTGATTATACAATATGGGATTTTTGGGCCGCAAAACATCACCATCGATAGGACATGTTTGTCTCCACTACATATGAAAACTGTTGGAAATAAAATATTTTGTTTGAAATTCTGTATAAACATGTTTCAATGCTACCCAATGGTATTTTTGTTTTTGAAAATTTTTCAACGATATAAATAAACGCCAATCACCAAGACCAAGAGACCCTACAAATGTACAAGTCTTTGTGAATGGATTGACGAAGTAGTAGTTTCTTTTTCGATATAAGATACTGGAGGATGAAACTGCAACAATTGAACCACATGTGGATTCAATTTTGTATTCGTTGTTTAAGAGTTGCATAGACAGAGATGAACAATTTCCTATTTGGATAATGTAATGGCCAACGAACTGATGTTTACCAGAAGAGCCAAAACCAACCAGAACTCCATATTCTTTTGTTTGATTGTGTTTCCATTGTGAGATGAAATTGTTTCCGAACACAATGCGACTCCAACCTTTGCAAACCATTTTCAAATGGATAATCATCGATAAAGGAAACCAAATAAAGATCATTTCAAGTATGTCTATTGGAAGATATTTCCAAATCGCAGGGACCATGTCCATTTCTATAACACAAAATAAGAGAATATGTTAGCAGATGGATTAATGTAAATATGCCTTTATTTTAAAATACTCATAAAACACAGGTTTTTTTTGTAAGCATAAGTATAATTTAAAAGTGTTAGACTAAGGGAAACATGTTTTTACATGTTACTTGTACAATTGAAGTACAATATAAAATGACGAAATGTAAAGATGATCGCAAAAAAATACATACACTACAAAAAAACATAACATTCACAATGGATTTTTTTGGTGCAATATAATTTAGATATAGCTAATGATTACATGGATGTAGATAATATAAAAATATGATCAAAATTCACAAAATATGCAAAATAAAACATCTTTTTGCATATTGTTTACATGCCATAACGCTCCAACGACTCATCCCAATTTGTAGGAAAAGGGAGTAAATCGTCGAATACTTTCATGCTTGGAGTTAGAGGGCAAAATTTTCTAGACATTACAATGTTGGTACATTGGATGTCTATTGGCATAGACAATCGATGACTTCAAAGAAATGATCCTTCATCGGGTCCTACATGAGTAACCCTACAAGTGTTGAGGTCATAATATATGTACGGGATTTGACCATACCTACACATCAAAATAAAACTCCCCACAGCCCGAAATAGAAGGTACCTAGGACAACATGTATTTATATGGAGTGTCATAACTTATAAAAGGGTCCATCTCAAATCTCTTCCAAATATCCAAAACCCATGCACCTCTTGAACTGCAGATGCACCAATCCTCAGATCTGTCATTTTAGTTATGGACCATATAGTTGGCCTACCATCGTTCACAAGACATAGCAACTAGATTTGATGTATAGTCAAACACATGGATCTTTTGATGCGTCCTGTATGAATTGCATGACCAGCCCATTTGTTCAATCCAATGTCAAGTGACCACATAGTATAGGAATATAGAGAATCTTCCTCTGAAATGATTCTCATATGTAGCCAATATAGTTTTCCATTAAAAAAAACTGCATCTTTAGGAGGGGTTGGAATGAAACCAGTTACATCAATTTCTCTGCAATCTCTATTCACATTGTTGGACACAAGGAATTTTGAACCATGTTCGTTCTCTTCATGACAAACAATTATCCATCCGTGTTTGTGATCACCGATGTTGCTTATGAGTGTGAAGAAACCAAGCACTCCAATTTCAATCACACATATATATAAAAACTATCTTTCGAATGGGTTAATAATGGAGTAGCGCTTGTGACCTGGCAATGAACAAAACGTCAATAGCAAAATATTTGAACCAGCCTTGCATTCAATTGAATAATTGTTTTCTGGATTGGTAATATGCAGAAAAGACGTATGTCTTACAAAATTGATAAACTTATATAGTATTTCAATATCATATGGGTGCCATACTTCAACAAAAAACCAACTTCAGTTATGTGATTGTTCAACCAAGAAGTTGTAAATGCTGGTCGCCATAAAAGTTCCTGGAAATGTTTAGAAATGGATCCTAACTAGATCAATGTCGAAAAAGGAACCCACAACAAAATCAGTTCCAATATCTCCATTGGCAACAAACTCCAGATGGCAGGATCCATTTGTAGATATATAACAAAACAATGAAAAAACGTATGATTATAAACAAAACCAATAAAATTGAAACAATATTTATTTTATACATTTTATAGATGCAACATAACTTCATTTGTTCACATTAAGCAATGTCTATGTCAAAGATAAAATTGATCTACCAATTGCAATTTTGAGGTCATTAACATGTGCTTTATGAGTCTAACATCCAAAAGAGGATGTTAGAGTGATAAACAACATGTCAATGATAGGTATCCTATGCCTAACATCTAACAATGGAATGCTAAATGAGAGCCCTCAACTATTCATTTATAAATGTGAGTTCTACATCGAAATGTGTTTCTGGTTGGGCCACATACACGTTAAACAAAACCTAATGTATCATTTTCAGTTTTCTCAAGATTATAAATATTGAGGTCATTGACATGTCATTTATCAATCTAACATCCAAAATTTGGATGTGCAAGAGGGGCCTCACCTCCAAATTTTGGATGTTAGACTGATAAATGACATGTCAATGACCTCAATATTTATAATCATGAGAAAAATGAAAATGATACATTAGGTTTTGTTTAACGTCTATGTGGCCCAACTAGAAACACATTTGGGTGTAGAACTCACATTTATAAATGAATAGTTGAGGGCTCTCATTTAGCATTCCATTGTTGGATGTTAGGCATAGGATATGTAATGATTGATATGTCGTTTATCACTCTAAAATCCGCTTTTGGATGTTAGAATCATAAAGCACATGTCAATGACCTCAAAATTGAAATTGGTAGATCAATTCATAAACACATTTGGATGTAGAACTCACATTTATAAATGAATAGTGAGAGTCCCATGGTATTCATAAATTATGAATTTATGAATACCATTTGAGAGAGATGTGTCATGATGTCAGAAGTCAAGAGACATGTGCTCAACCAATTGGTGAGGCCCCTCTTGCACATCCAAATTTTGGATGTTAGACTGATAAATGACATGTCAATGACCTCAATATTTGTAATCATGAGAAAACTGAAAATGATACATTAGGTTTTGTTTAACGTGTATGTGGCCCAACCAGAAACACATTTGGATGTAGAAATCACATTTATAAATGAATAGTTGAGGGCTCTCATTTAGCATTCCATTGTTGAATTTTAGGCATAGGATACGTAACATTGACATGTCGTTTATCACTCTAACATCCGCTTTTGGATGTTAGACTCATAAAGCACATGTCAATGACCTCAATATTTATAATCATGAGAAAACTGAAAATGATACATTAGTTTTTGTTTAACATCTATGTGGCCCAAACAGAAACACATTTGGATGTAGAACTCACATTTATAAACGAATAGTTGAGGGCTCTCATTTAGCATTCCATTGTTATATGTTAGGCATAGGATACCTACTATCATTGACATGCCATTTATCACTCTAACATCTGCTTTTGGATGTTAGACTCATAAAGCACATGTCAATGACCTCAAAATTGCAATTGGTAGATCAATTTGATCTTTGACATAGATATTGCTTAATGTGAACAAATGAAGTTATGTTGCATCTATTAAATGTATAAAATAAATATTGTTTCAATTTTATTGGTTTTGTTTATAATCATACGTTTTTTCATTGTTTTGTTATATAGCTACAGATGGATCCTGCCATCTGGAGTTTGTTTCCAATGGAGATATTGGAACTGATTTTGTTGTGGGTTCCTTTTTTGACATTGATCCAGTTAGGATCAATTTCTAAACATTTCTAGGAACTTTTGTGGAGACCAGCATTTACAACTTCTTGGTTGAACAATCACATAAATGAAGTTGGTTTTTTGGTTGAAGTCTGTCGCCCATATGAGATCGAAATACTATATAAGTTTATCAATTCTGTAGGACATATGTCTTTTTTGCATATTACCAATCCAGAAAACAATTATTCAATTGAATGCATGATTGGTTCAAATATTTTTCCATCGACATTTTGTTCATTGCCAGGTCATAAGCGCTACTCCATTATTAACCCATTCGAAAGACGATTTTAATATATAGGTGTGATTGAAATTGGAGTGCTTGGTTTCTTCACACTCATAAGCAACATCGGTGATCACAAACACGAATGGATAGTTGTTCGTCATGAAGAGAATGGACATGGTTCAAAATTCCTTATGTCCAGTAATGTGAATAGAGATTGCAGAGAAATTGATGTAATTGGTTTCATTCCAACCCTTCCTAAAGATGCAATTTTTTTTAATGGAAAACTATATTGGCTACATATGAGAATCATTTCAGAGGAAGATGCTCTATATTCCTATACTATGTGGTCACTTGACATTGGATTGAACAAATGGGCTAGTCATGCAGTTCATATAGGATGCATCAAACGATCCATGTGTTTGACTATACATCAAAACCAGTTGCTATGTCTTGTGAATGATGGTAGGACAACTATATGGTCCATAACTGAAATGACAAATCTGAGGATTGGTGCATCTGCAGTTCAAGAGGTGCATGGGTTTTGGATATTTGGAAGAGATTTGAGATGGACCCTTTTAGAAGTTATGACACTCCATATAAATACATGTTGTCCTAGGTACCTTCCATTTCAGGCTGTGGGGAGTTTTATTCTAACGTGTAGGTATGGTCAAATCCCGTACATATATTATGACCTCAACACTTGCAGGGTTACTCATGTCGGACCCGATGAAGGATCATTGCTTCGAAGTCATCAATTGCCTATGCCAATAGACATCCAATGTACCAACATTGTAATGTCTAGAAATTTTTTCCCTCTAACTCCAAGCATGAAAGTACTGGACGATTTACTCCCTTTTCCTACAAATTGGGATGAGTCGTTGGAGTGTTATGGCATGTAAAAATATGCAAAAATATGGTTTTTTTTGCATATTTTGTGAATTTTGATCATCCTTTTATATTATCTACATCCATGTAATCATTAGCTATATCTAAATTATATTGCACCAAAAAATATCCATTGTGGATGTTATGTTTTTTTGTAGTGTATTTATTTTTTTGTGATCATCTTTACATTTCGTCATTTTATATTGTACTTCAATTGTACAAGTAACATGCAAAAAAATGTTTCCCTTAGTCTAACACTTTTAAATTATACTAATGCTTACAAAACAAAACCTGTGTTTTATGAGTATTTTAAAATAAATGCATGTTTACATTAATCCATCTGCTAACAGATTCTCTTATTTTGTGTTATAGAAATGGATATGGTCCCTACGATTTGGAAATCTCTGCCAATAGACATACTTGAAATGATCTTTCTTTGGTTGCCTTTATCGACAATTATCCATTTGAAAATGGTTTGCAAAGGTTGGAGTCGTATTGTGTCCGAAAACAATTTCATCTCACAATGGAAACACAATCAAATGAAAGAATATGGAGTTTTGGTTGGTTTTGGCTTTTCTGGTAGACATCGGTTCATTGGCCATTACATTAGCCAAATAGGAAAATTTTCATCTCTATTTATGCAACTCTTAAACAATGAATACAAAATTGAATCCACATGTGGTTCAATTGTTGCAGTTTCATCCTCCAGTATCTTATATCAAAAAAGAAACTACTACATCGTCAATCCATTCACAAAGACTTGTACATTTGTAGGGTATCTTGGTCTTTGTGATTGGGGTTTATTACATTGTTGAAAACTTTTCAACAACAAAAATACCATTGGGTAGCATTGAAACATGTTTATACATAATTTCAAACAAAATATCTTATTTCCAGCAGTATTCATATGCAATGGAGACAAACATGTCCTATAGATGGCGATGTTTTGCGGCCCAAAAATCCCATATTGTATAATCAAACAATGTTATGGGTGGATAGTCATGTGGTTTCTAGAGATAATCATATATGTATATACAAGCTATGTTGGATAGATCTTGAGAATAACAAATGGGGGTTCCAGTTTATTCCATAGTCGAATTCAACATTATCGATTAGCCTAGCATGTTATCGCAATGAGCTTCTTTGTTTTATCAATGATGCGAGAACTATAGTGTGGTCTATAGAACAAACAAAAAATCAAAATGATTCAACAAATTCTTCGATAAGAAATGGATGTTTAGAAGGTGGATTGCGATGGATATCATGTCTAATTTGACCTCAGGCATTAATAGCAAATGTAGTGGATATTTTCCTCTTACAGCACTTGATAATTACATGCTCATGTGCAAATACCACCGTCTTACTTTTGGTTTCTATGACTTCATCGACACACATTCTAATTTTGTAAGTGAGGATAGAATGTTGGATTCTGCATTATCCAAACTTGAAAATCCAACACAACTAAGTGTTGTTGAGCTTGTAGACAACATATCCATCATTCTAAGTTGCCCAAAAATGGATTCAATTGATGATGTGTTTTCAATGGGATAATATAAACATATATGGCATGTTACTTGCATGTATGTTATGCAAGTTGACATGTTTGGATGGTTCTTAATCATACTTATTCAAAATATTTCTTCCCAACAAACTTTACCGGATTTTTGGCAATCATTGCTACCTATAGAATGTTACTTACTTGTACTTATGCAAATCAACATCTTCAATACTTCATTATCATGCTTATTGGATTTATCTCTTTCGATTTTCGCCAATTTACATTCTCTATGAAATAGAAATTTATCATACATGCCATTTTGTTTTATTTTCTTGGATACAAAACTTGAGTACAATATTAGTTTATATCTTGGCGATCTTTGGCAATACAAATATTATAAGATAATATTTGAATAAAGTCCAAAACTTTTACATATGTGTTTCTTTTTGCTATACCTATAACATGACTTTGTACACTAGTATGGTTTGACATTAACTAATTTTTTTTATGTTCATGTAGATATGTCGTCAGAGAAAAATAATAATTGGAGCAATGAGAAGAACTTGATGGAAACATCACATCACACAAAAAATGAATCCTCACAAAAACACTATAATAAAAAAAAGGAAGATATTAATAGGAAACATTGTTTATTATACAAAGAGAATAGTGAGCAAATCAACATACAAAGAAGAGAACGTCATGGTCATTCCTTTGCAAATGTAATTGATTCTCAGGGAGAGCCCACTAAACTCCAGAGCATATCTGATATAATGAAGAGATCAAATTGCTGAAGTCAATTTCTATCATCAACGCCTACATATAGCAACAACTGTAACGAAAATTTGAATGAAATTATTGAACCTTTCGTAAATCATACTTCTGGCGAAACTATCCACATATTGTTGCAAAGTATATGCATGAATGTTTCAGTATATTCCGTGACGAAATAATTGTGAAATACCTTCATGCTAAAGACTACTGGTACAGGTACATCGTTTCCTTATTCTATTTTTTAATCTAACATGTTAGATTATTACTTGAAATTTTGTTGCAAGCTAATATTATTGAAACATGATGAGTTTCATAGGTATGAATGGAAACATAGGGGATCAGTACATATCCATGGTTTTCTGTGGTTAGAAGGTGCACCATACATGGAACAACTGGATTGGAAAGACACGATAAGAGTTGATGCAGAAAGACGATACTTTGACAATTATGTAACAGCATGGAATCCTCGTGATGCTCACCACAGGAATATATCTATTCATCGACCTCCAGAGGAATATCCTTGCTTATTGGATACCAGTGAAATATTCAATACAAATCCCCTTGATGATTATGAGAAACTAGCGAATCGAGTGCAACGACACACAAGATGCAATGTTCATTCATGTTTACGAAAAAAGGTTCCTCCTACATGTGCCGATATAATGCACCATGGGAACTTCAAGACCAGTCGAAAATATTTGTGAATGACAAAGGACACAAAAAATATGAACCTACTCCCAATGACAATAGGTTAAATGTTCATAACATTCCTCTTCTTTCAATATGGCGTGCCAATGTTGATTGTCAGTCGGTTCTTTCACGTCATGCAGTTTTGAAATACATTGCAAAGTATGCTTCAAAATCAGAGAGAAGATCAGAAATCTATCAAGACATGTTGACAAGAATTTCCAATGTTGTTGACTCTGACATTCCCTCTATATGTGCATATAAAAAGTTTCTTGCTGAAACAATTGTGGAAAGAGATATAGGAGCACAGGAAACCTGTCATATGTTGTTAAAGCTTCCTCTTGTTATTTCTAGCCGTAGCTTTGTTTCAATTAATGTTGGCAGAAAAATATTCAAAAGAGTTTCTTCTGACTCGGATAACAACAAATTCCCAACAAGGTCTGGGTTTCTAGAACACTAACAAAAGAGACCTCCATTTCTAGAGCACTTATCTTTAATTGAAACTTCACGATCATGTTATTTTAGTGGTCGATGTCAGAAAGAATCGTGGAAGCCAAGAGATACACCTACGATAGTTTGTGTATGGCCACAGTTCTGTGAGTTTCCTAACAGCAATTCATATTCCTTTGAGTCATTTTGCCTCGGTGAATTACTTCTCTATAAACCATTCAGAAACATTCAGATTGATATTGGAGTCAGGACATAAATTATTATTCAAAATTGGAGGATCCTTAGATATCGAGCTTGGCATGTCAATAGGATACCTTTGGGACCAGATACCAATGAAGAAGATGATGATACACATCAAGATGAAGTGATTCATGAGAATGACATGGATGAGTGGGAGATGTTGTCACGTCTTGTTCCTCCCAATACTGTTCAAATTTCAGACATTGATACTCTTGGTCGCAGAGACTTTGACTTGATCCATGCATGGAATAGTACTACAGGTTCAAATAGAAACTTAGAGGACCCAATAGGTTTCATAAAAAATGTACGCTCAAGAGGATCCATACCAGATCTCTCACATTCTAGGTTGGCTTCTCCATCCTCATTTTTTGATAAGCAACGTCTTTGTTTTGAAACTGTTATTGAATATTTCCATGAAGGACCTAATGCAGACCCACTGAAGATGATAATTCAAGGAACTACAGGGACAAGAAAGTCTTACCTTATACATTGTATTGGACATGAATTTTCAATGCATTACATAAATGGAAAAATCCCTCTGTTATTGCTAGCACCTACAGGAATAGCTGCCTTCAACATACGAGCCAAAACAATTCACTCAGGCCTTAGAATCCCTATTAAAGACTTCAAATATTTATAGGGTCAGTCACTTTCTGTATTGCAAGAACAAATGTGATATGTTACACACATTTTAATTGATGAAATGAGTTTCACTGGGCCAAGGTTGTTCATACAAATTGATTCACATCTTTGGGAGGCATCTCCTGAAAAAAGGTCAGTTCCATTTGGTGGGAGATCATTGATTCTTGTTGGAGATCTTGGGCAGTTGCCTCCTGTCAGAGATAAACCATTGTACGTAGGAAACATGGCTGGAAGGGTCTTATAGAAATATTTCAGAAAGCTTGTTGCAGTGGACACGATATTTCTTCAACAAGGTACAGATCCAAATCAAGTCAAATTTAAGAGGTTGCTAGCCAACATCAGAAATGCAAACCCAACAGTGGATGATTGGAATCTTTTAATGTCACGAACAGATGCAAATATGGATGGTACTGAAAGTAATACTTTCAATTCAGAAATCCATTTGTTTCCTACAAACACCTTGGTAAATGTACAAATCGATGTATGCTAAAGTCACTTGGAATTCCTATAGCACGATGCGTTCCTGAACATATGAAGAATAAAGATTTTACTGACGCCGATGATTACCAGCTTCAACAAGAAGTGCTTTTATGTCTTGGTCAGTGAGCGATGTTGACATGTAACTTGTGGGTCGAAGCAGGGTTGGTAAATGGAGCACTTGGGACAGTTCAAAACATTTTTTTCTCTGATGGATCCAAACCACCACAAATGCCAATGTATGCTACAGTCTCTTTTGATGATTACATTGGTTTACCATGGGACATTAGATATCCCAAAATTGTTCCAATAGCACCTATTGTTAGAGGAAATCGCAAGCAAATCCCATTGCGTATGGCTTGGGATCTTACCATACACAAATCGCAAGGTTTGAATTTACAAAGGGCAACCATCGATATTGGTATCACAGAGAGGCAAGGTTTTACTTTCACAACAATTTCAAGAGTAAAATCTATTGATGGTTTACGAATATCTCCGCCATTTACATTTGAAAGGTATTCAAAGATAGCCAAAAGTTCATATGCTACAATCAGGAAGAAAGAAGAACAACGGTTGGAATCCATTTCAGCTTAAAGATCACAACTATTAGGTTATTAGGTAACTTGATTGTTTATTGTATAGATATTTGTATTGAGATGTTTCATTGTTATTATTTTAATTGGCAGCAAGAAATATAGATTGCAAGAGAGAAAACCAAATTACAATTAGAATAGGTTTAATCTCTATTTATTCATTGTCTTTTCATATAGTTGTCGAGAAAAAGTTTTTTTTTCTATATGTTAACATACACTTTTTCAATATGTTCAATTACAATTCAATTTACAAGCATTTGTTAAGTTGTATTACGACATAAAAATACAGTGGCAACCATTATTTTTTTTACTAATTTATTTGGATTTTGTTCATATTCTTTCTGTATGTGTTGAAAGAGTAAAGATATAGTTAGTTATCTATTTTTTTTCATTATATCCTCACAAGTAAATGTAATTTTTTTTAATTGAGTTTTATCGATTAAATGTGAATGTAATGATGAAATGTGCCAAAAAAACAGTATTGAATGATAGATTACGAGATGACATGCCAATGATTTTAAGATATATAACCATCACCATGCATGTTAACATTTTATGCAACTTACATTTTGTTATATTGTATAATTTAACTATTATTGATATCTTAGAATTTTAGTGCTTATGCCACATTTCCTCCAATGTTGTTTATTGTATTATTTGGTTATCATGATGTTCGAATTCATAAAACCATATATGTTTTTTATTTTCAAGATCTTTGGGTAAAATCTAAATAAGAAATGGATGTAAAAAAAATAAAACATCATCCAACAGTATGCATCAGACGCCTCATAGACGAACCAAGGTTGAGACGTCGATTTCATATACATGTTCTACATCCTAGAAGAGGAAACCTTTCCAAACCAGAAATTCAAAAGGAGATAGGAAAGAAATTTGGCATTACTGGTACACAACAAATATTTATTTACGGTTTTCGTACATATGGACAAATATCATCAAGTTTTGGGTTGGTATATGACAAGATTGAGGATGCAATAAAATATGAGCCTAACCACAGATTGGTGAAAAACGAAATTCGTGATCGTGGCAAAAAAACCCAAAAAAATAATGGAAAAAAAAGCAAAGAAAATTCGTGGTGTCATGCCAAGAAAATAAAAAGATTGTTGAGCCACTCTCGTCATCATCTATATATGAAAAAATAGTGAGAGTGCTTTTTTCTTTCTTTTCGCATCATTGTATTTATTCACTCTATCGATGCATGCAGTTATGTAAATGTGTTGAAAATATTTTATAAGTTTGAATAATATTTTGAATTTTGATTTGTTCCTAAATAATCTATTGGCAACCTATATCTTATTTATAAGTAGTTTAAATAGCTTTGTGTGTTCGTTCAAAGAAATTATTTTTATGATTTGTTATGTTTCTATTGCAATATGGTAATGTTGGTTGCTGGATTTTTGTTACATGATGCCATTAATTAAATTGTTTTGTAGTAGTTGGGTTTATTTTTATTTTGAATTTCTTTTTGCATTCTGAAATCGATGAAGAGTTATATTGGATTCTGATGTTCATTGGTGCTTATGGTGTCTTGTGACATTGGTTCATGGTTATGTTCTACTATGTCTATGTTATGCAAAGAAATTATTTTTATAATTTATTATGTTTCTGTTGGTAATAACTATGTATTTTTAATGTTATTTATAAGTAGTTTAAATAGCTTTGTGTGTTCGTTGAAAGAAATTATTTTTATGATTTGTTATGTTTCTGTTGCAATATGATAATGTTGGTTGCTGGATTTTTGTTACATGATGCCATTAATTAAATTGTTTTGTAGTAGTTGGGTTTATTTTTATTTTGAATTTCTTTTTGCATTCTGAAATCGATGAAGGGTTATCTTGGATACTGATGTTCATTGGTGCTTATGGTGTCTTGTGACATTGGTTCATGGTTATGTTCTACTATGTATGTGTTATGCAAAGAAATTATTTTTAAAATTTATTATGTTTCTGTTGGTAATAACTATGTATTTTTAATGTTATTTATAAGTAGTTTAAATAGCTTTGTGTGTTCGTTCAAAGAAATTATTTCTATGATTTGTTATGTTTCTGTTGCAATTTGGTAATGTTGGTTGCTGTATTTTTGTTACATGATGCCATTAATTAAATTGTTTTGTAATAGTTGGGTTTATTTTTATTTTGAATTTCTTTTTGCATTCTGAAATCGATGAAGGGTTATCTTGGATTCTTATGTTCATTGGTGCTTATGGTGTCTTGTGACATTGGTTCATGGTTATGTTCTACTATCTCTGTGTTATGCAAAGAAATTATTTTTATGATCTATTACGTTTCTGTTGGTAATAACTACGTATTTTTAATGTTTTTGTTTAGTTAATTGCAAATGGATCCAAGCATTTGGAGTTTACTTCCACTCGAGTTTCTAGAGATGATTCTCCTATGGGTGCCATTTTCAACATTGGTTTGTTTGTGACAAATCCCTAAACATTGTGAAGAGTTATCGTCCAGACCATCTTTTGTTACCACTTGGAAAAATAACAATATAACAGAAACTGGGCTTTTAATTGAACTATTGGGACAGTATCAAAACCATTTTTTATATAAGTTTATCAATCATATAAGACATACATCTTTGTTGCATGTCTCTTATCGAGAATATAGATATACGATTGAATGTACAGTTGGTTCAATCATTTTTCTCTCAAAATATTGTCCTCTACGAGGGCATAAGGATTATTACATCGCAAATCCATTCATAAAGCATTTCTCAAATATAGGAATTATTGATATAGGATACTATGGTTTATTTTCTCTGATAGGAAACACTGGTCAACAAAAACATGGCTGGATACTTGTATGTCATAAGCATACTAAACACGGTCCTAAATTTTTTATCTGTAGCAATATCCAAAGAGTTTGGAGAGAAACAATTGGTGTTGATGGTGAACCTACTGCTCCTAAAGATGTTGTTTTTTATAAAGGAAAAATTTATTGGTTGCATGTGAAAATAACTTCTGAAGAAGGTGCCTCATATTTGTACAGAATGTACTCGCTGAACATTGAAATGAATATATGGGGTATGCATTCAGTTTACACAGGACGTAGGAAACGATCCATGTGTCTGAACTTACACTGCAACCGATTGATATGTCTTGTGAATGATGGTTTTACAAGTATATGGTGCATAGATGAAATCCAAGATTTCAAATGTGGTCAACATTGCGTTCAACAAACAGATAGTCATTTCGAGGACGGTAGAGGGTTAAGATGGACCCTTTTACAAGGTATGACAAGAAATATAAATAGACATTGTTCAGACTATCTACCATTCCGAGCAATTGGAAATTCTATATTGATGTGCAAGAATGCCGAAATTCCATTCATATACTATGATTTGGAAACTTACAGTGTTACTCATTTAGCAGTTGATGAAAGATCATCACTTCCAAATCACCGTCTATTGTTGCCAGCAAACAATCAATGCAGTAACATTATCATGTATAATAATTTCTTTCCTCTAACTCCAAGCATGGTTTTATTCAATGATCTTCTCCCATTCCCTCCAACATTGTTTCAGTCCCTGTAGGATTTTGGCATGTAATTCAATAGGTTTATGAGTCTTTGTAAACAAAACTATGTTTTAGTTTTTGCACTATGTGCAAATTTTGGTATGTTTTGGTTTTAAATAAAACATGGCTTCAGCCCATGAAGTTTTTTATAAAGGATATGGAAATTTGGAGTAGCTATGTTTGAGTTTTTGCTTCAAATCAATATTTTTATTTCTTTTGATCTAAAATAAACAGATTTATTTACTGTATAACATCAAAATTTATTAGCTATATCGAAAATTGAATGGAAACTATATTTTACATCTTTTAAATAGTACAACTAATATTACATATCTTGCCCTCACACACTAAAAGTATTTTAGCAATTGTGTTGATAGTTACACTAATATATGATCTCGTGTCCTTCTATATTAATAAAAATAATGCGGTTAAAATGTAAACATTCCAATTTAACCAATAATCTCCAATACAGTCACACAAATATTGCATTATCAACAAATGAATAAACAAAGCATTCGATCTGAACTCGGTATGAGAACAAACATTGCACATTAAAGAACACTTTTTTGTACTTGAAATAACAAAGATATTCCGTAACTAACGATAATGTAATTTATGATGAATTTCTGTACTAAGTTGACATAATGTAAAAGGTTTTTTAACAATTGCATATTTCAGTTGCTCAAATTACAATTTAAATAATCAATACAATATTCACTTTCTCAAGTAACAATTTAAATAATATATGTAATTGTCGCAATTAAAATCCTAGATTTCATGATTTTAGCAATCCATACATTCATTTACATCATATTCATGGATGCAATGCTTACTATTATATTGAAATTGTTACTTTTTGTATTCGTTGAAGAATTTTATTTTTTTCATAAATATCACGAGTCATAAAATATATGGAACTGAAATTGCTTAGAAAATAATTCAGTTTCACATTAAATACACATCAATTAAACAATTGTTGCAGTATTCGAGTCTACGAAAACATTTCAGTACAAACATTGCAGATTATATAACAATTTTTCCCACTTTAAATAACAAAGATATTCCATATTTGCTCCACAATTGACATTCACGCCTTGTTCAAATGAAAACAACATAACTAACGATCATGTAATTTATGATGACTTTCTATACACCACATGTCACAAGACACCATAAGCACCAATGGGCATCAGAATCCAAGATAACCCTTCATCGATTTCAGAATGCAAAAATAAATTCAAAATAAAACTAAACCCAACTACTACAAAACAATTTAATTAATGGCATCATGTAACAAAAATCCAGCAACCAACATGACCATAGAGCAATGTCACAATTCAACTTAATGTTGAGTGACTATGATAATCCACCATAGCACTTCATAAATTAAACATATATTTGACTTATTAAATTTGTAACACCCTAGTTTTGACCCCGTTACTTTAGATGTATATGATGTATATATTGTAAAGAATCATGGTGCGGAGCTAAAGACCAAGGCCCCACTATCTATTGGTTATGCTATGTTTCAAATTGAAATTGTCACCGATGGTATATCGGGGCATGCGGCATACATATTAAGTTTCTTAATCATGTAAATATACATTTTTAATTAAAACCCAACCAGCTATGCTCACTGCGACCATGATGAAAAGGGCATGATTCTCATAACGATAAGGGTGGGGAATGTCCAACTTTGGGCTATAGGGGGGAAATCCATGTGTCACCACCACTGTTTAATTTTCCCATCTTTCCTTGTCTTATCCAACTACCACCTTAATGTTTTGCTGGGTAGTTGAGGCAGTTATGGCTGGGAGTGGAGTGTGGCAGGACTGTCAGTCCTTTCCCACACGCACACTCCACCAGTGGATTGAACCTCACAATGGGCAGAAGAATGAATACACCCCTCATTCTACTCTCTCCACTGCACCATTCTTTCCTTTGTCTGTTCATCCTCACGCAGGGATGGTAGTCTGCTCATTCTCATGCACAGGCATCTTTTCTATTTGATGTCACGCAACCAGGAGGGGGAAGCAGTTCGGATGTCATTCACGTTTCTACAGAGTGGTATCTAGCGTGTTTTACATCCGAATTCCAGAGGTCTGATGTAAATTTCCCTCACGCAGAGGCTGGGAGTCTGTATTTTCTTCCCCAGTGTGGCCTATGTAAGTATTTTTCGCTTTCTTCGTTGCCCATGACGGACTGTTGTTTTCCCCGTGTTGTTAATTGTGTTTACTGATACGTTTTGGGACTGTTGTAATTCATTTGGGAGTCGTTTTGGCCACGATAGGGCCAAGAACGACTCAGGGGTCGTTTTCCCTGTTTAAGCTGTAACTGCTAATTAATTGCACGTGTGCAATGATTGGTCTTCGGACTGTGTTGGGAGTAGAGATGGAGAATTGAATTGCTTGAGAAACCTGGTGTGTTTGGAAACCACACAGACAGAGCTAGAGGGTTGGCTTTCTTCTCCACAACCCTTGAATAGCATTGGAAGGGAAGTCAGGGCCTGAGGGACTATGTAGCAGAGAAGGGACTGATTCCTTTTGTTGGGTGTGTGTGGGTGTCTTAGAAGTCAGGCTAGTTCGGGTGTAGGTGTTCCTAGCTCTGTAATGAGCTCACCAGCTTAGCATTTAGCCTTTCCCAATTCCTTGATGGCCTGATAAACCTGACCATGTTGGCTTGGTTGTCTTGTTGATGGCCTGATAAACCCAACTGTGTTGGTTTGGTTGTTTTTTGTGTATCCTTGGCTATGTGTAAGCTTGCTTGTTCCTTATTCCTTATAGAATCATGCCCAGCTCGGGGGTGGCAGCATTGCTGAGAGATTAAGGATCACGCTGGCCTATGGTTGGGTGGAACATTGCAGCGACGTAGCTGGTTGCGGAATGAGTTCTTTATAAGATAAGTAATTTTGTCTATTTTACTTCTGCAATCTTAATTATTGTTAATGAATATGATGAACATGTTGAATGCTTGTATGAATGCATGTTTCTTCCGTTGTGTATGATAAATGATCATGTATGCATGTTCTAGTTCAAGCATTTTGTTTCAGCATTTCAGTATTTTATGAATGCACATGTTCATGGGGCTGGTTGCTCGGATGGCTAAGGCCATGGTAGCATCCTCTTCACCGGTCAGAGGGTCGGGGATGTTACAGTGTGGTATTAGAGCTTGCAGGCTGCAGCATGGGCCTCTATGGGCCATGAAAGACCAGCTAGCAGAGGCATGTTTCCTTCTGCCCAGGAAGAAATCAATGAATGACTGGAAAATTCACAAATTTGTCTAAGTGTTTGAAGGGTCGGTTCATTAGAACACTTAGTGGGAAGGACTTCCAATGTAGCAGAGAGCTAGGTGGAAGCACACCCGATGGAGGACAGTTGGGAGAAAAATTGTGGAAAATTTTCTAAGTGTTTTGGCCATTGGCGGAAAATAGATGTTGGGTTCGCCGACACCGTAGAATAATTTAGCGGTTTGTCAGTTCGTCGTTGCGGCTGCCGTAGGGACTAAAACACCGATACAACGATGTTAGTGGTTCTAATTGCCAACAATAGGAAAGTTTCGAAATTTGAATTAAGTGTTGAAATGATTGGCGGAAAACAGTGGAAACCGGAGTCACAGTTGCGGAGGGAATCATCCGAAGGCAGCTGATATGTCGACGAAACTTAGTTGTTCGAGGCGCCGATAAGCAGCGGAGGAGTTAGGCGATTGCTTAGTGAAATTTAGAAGAAGAGAAAAAATTTTGAAAAATTCGTCTAAAGTGTTGAAACCATTGGCGATCGGCGGAAGTTAGGGGTTTGGACCCCCGATGCGCCGGAAGAAGGTTAGTTGATGAGACCGCCGATGCTGTCAGCAAAAAATAGTTGATCGAGCATTCACCGTTGCGGATGGCTAGACAACTACGCGTCCGACGGGTAAGGCCTTCGACCGCCGACACCGTAAAGAAATAAAGTTTAAAAAAATTTCTAAGGCCCGAAATCGTCAGCTATCGGAAGAAGATAGTGCTTTGAGCGTCCGCCGTTGTGAAAGCCTAGAGCACTAGCCTTTCGATGAGAAGAGACTGTCGATGCCGATCAGGTTATGCCTCAGTAGATTTGGCTGCCGATCGGAAGAAGATCGAAGATGGGGGCTGCCGTTGCGGCTGCTGATGGAACTATTTCGCCGATGAAAAGAGGAGAATTGAGCCGATCAAGCGGTGAAAAGGGAAGACTAAAGAGAAAATTTCAAAAATTTCTCTAAGTCCTGGCATCATCGGCCATCGAATGAAGTTAGTGGATTGAACGTCCGCCATTGCAGCTAGCTAGTAAACTATCCTTTCGACGGATAGAGGCTTCAACTGTCGATGCCACAGTGATTAGTACTTCTGCCAGTCGATGAGAAGAGAATTTGAAAATTTTGTTTAAGAATAAGGTCAACGAAAATTTATTGAGGATTGGATCACCGATTGGGTACATTAAAGGTTTGAGAATCCGCCATTGTAGCTGCTTAGCCGACTATCTCGCCGATGAACTTGTCCTCCAGTCGTTGATGCCGAAGCAGTAATGAACAGTAACCCCGGGCGACGGCGAAAAACAGTGGATGATCGGCGATGGATAGGGGAAGTTTTCGCCGATAGGTAAGAAAAGGATTGGCGGAAAATAGTTGATTGGGTTGCCGCCATTGCGGATTCCTAGAGGACTGAGAGTCCGATGCCACAGTGGGATGACGTTCCGACCGCCAACAAAACTATGATCCGCGGAAATTATAAGGGGATTGTTGGCCGCCATTGTGGAATGATAGACCACTGCAGGCCCGATACGTGGAAGGAATTGGACAAGCAACTCGTTGATCAGAAGTCTAGATGTTTGCCTGCAGAAATAGTAGGAAGATCACTTTCTGCCGTTGCGGCTGCAAAAAGGACTATGCACCCGATGCACAGTGGTTTTGCTCGCCGATGCAGATTGAAAATCTAGTTGTTTTGACCACCATAGAATCAGAAAAATAGCTGGGAAGATATTTCAGCAGACTGTCCATGGTCACGGAGTTGAATATGAAATGGACAAAATTTTGTGTTTTGGCATAATTGTTGTTTTATAAAATTTCTAGAAGAAAAGGTAAGTAGTTTTAATTTATGATTAATGCTATGCATCTAACAGTTTTCTACTAACACATTTGCAAAACTTTAGATAACTTCCAAGAGCAGTACTCCAGAGAGAACAATGTGGTAAAGCCAGAGGTGGTTCAGTCATGAGAACCCATGATGGGTATGATGCTTGGGATTCTTACAAGCGAGCAGAAGATGCCATGGGAGAAAATGTCCATAATGGGAATGATGACATAGAGTCTAATGGAAGGAGATTCCAGGGGACATCGTCTGAGGTTGTAGCCACCATGAGAAGCTTGATCAAAGCCCAGGAAGAGTAGCATCAGTTGAATGCTGCAATGTTGCAAAGTTTAACAGACTTGCAAAGAAAGATAGACTCTAGATGAGGTACAGCAAGACCAGAAGGCAGTAAGAGCAATACTAGGAGAAGGAGAAGGACTTCTAGTGGACCATCTGATTCTGAAGAATCCAGCCGGGATTCCAGTTCTTCTTCTCATAAAAGAAAAAGAAAGAGACACCATAGGGATTGCTCTCGGGATGAATTTAAGAAAGCTAAACCTCCTACATTTAATGGTGAGGTAAAGACTGGACAAGAGGCTGAAGCTTGGCTTCTTGGAATAAAGAAGTACTTTCAGGTGCATGACTATCCGGGAAACATGAAGGCAAGGGTTTCCATATTCAATCTGAATGGAAGAGCATCCATTTGGTGGGAACACTTCAAGCAAGTAAAGAGGATCAGTGAAAGGAGACTTAAGTGGAAATAGTTCAAGAAGTATTTCAAGCAAAAATACCTCTCTGACAGGTATAATGATGACAAGATTAAGGATTTCCATGAGTTGAGATTGGGACACCGGACCATGGAAGAATATGCAAATAATTTTTTGGAGCTGTTAAGGTATGTCTGGTACATCAGAGATGAAAAAGTGAAGGTCCAGCGTTTTCTGAGTGGATTACCTCAGTCTTACAAAGATAGAATTGAGTTTTATGAACCTAGAACTCTTGAAGAAGCAATAAGGAAGGCTAAGTATTGCTGTGAGCAAAGCAAAGGTAAGCTGGATTACCATAAGGCATGGAAGGAAAAGAAGAATGAGAAGTTTGACCAAAGAAAGAAGGGTTTTAAACCTTCTAACTTCAGGAATCAGCAGAAGCATCCATCTCAAGCTGCGAGTAAACCAGTTGGAATGATAGGAGAAAAGCTTAAAGATCCACAACAGAATAGAGGGCCACTTCGATGTTGGAAATGTGGGGGACCCCACATGCGCAGAAATTGTCCACTCGAGAATGAGAGTGCAAGGCCAACTTATAACATTCAAGAAGCAGAAACAGTGGGTCAAGTAGCAAGGGCAATCCCTAGGATTTATGCAGCACTGGAGGACCACCAGGCAGATCACCAGTCAACTGTGGTTGAAGTAGCAGGTAAGATTGTTGAGCAATCTGTTTCTATTTTGATTGACCCTGGTTCTACTCACAGTTACATTACTCCTAGAGTAGTGGAGATTTGTGCTTTTAAGAAAGTAAAGCATAGGAAGTCTTGGTTAGTTCAAATAGCCACTGGAACTAAGAGAAAGGTTAGTGAAGGGGTAGATAAATGTCCATTGGTCATGGATGGATTGGTCACTTGTGTAGATCTGAATGTTATACTGCTTGGTTCCTATGATGTTCTCATTGGAATGGATTGCTTAGAGGCCCACAGGGTGAATCTTGACTGTTATAATAAGACTTTCGAATGCATGAATGAAGAAGGGAAACTAGTAGTTGTGAAAGGTATTCCAAAAGTGATTTCAGTACGGCAAGTTTCAGCAATGCAGTTAAAGAAGTTCTATAGGAAAGGTTTCCAGTTGTATGCAGCTCATATTTTGGAGGCAACAGGAGATGAAACTCCTAGGTTGGAGGACTATCAGGTGTTAGAGGAATTCAGGGACGTGTTTCTTGATGAGATTCCAGGGCTTCCTCCCAAGAGAGACATTGATTTCACAATTGAACTTGTGCCATGAGCAGCACCAGTGTCCAAGGCACCCTACAGGATGAGTACACCGAAGATGCTAGAGTTGAAGATGCAACTACAAGAGTTGTTGAAAAAGAAGTATATTCGACCAAGTGTGTCTCCTTGGGGAGCACCAGTTCTGTTTGTAAAAAAGAAAGATGGTACACTCAGGTTATGTATTGATTACAGACAGTTGAACAAGGTTACTGTGAAGAATAAATATCCTTTGCCTAGGATTGATGACCTCTTTGATCAAATGAGAGGAGCAAAGGTATTTTCCAAGATTGACTTGAGGTATGGTTACCATCAGGTGAAAATCAAGGATGAAGACATCCATGAGACAGCCTTCAGAACAAGGTATGGACATTATGAGTTTGTAGTGGTACCATTTAGTCTCACAAATGCACCAGCTATATTTATGTGCCTTATGAATAGTTTCTTCAGCAGGTATTTGGACAAGTTTGTTCTTGTTTTCCTTGATGACATTCTTGTTTATTCTAGGAATGAGGTGGAGCATGAAGAGCATTTCCGATTGACATTGAAATTGCTTAGGGAGCATCAGTTGTATGCAAAACTAAGCAAGTGTGACTTCTATAGAGATAGAATTCAGTACTTGGGTCACATTATCTCAGAAGAGGGTATATCTGTGGACCCTGAAAAGATTCAAGCCATTATGAATTGGCCTACTCCAAGAAATGTGATAGATGTAAGATCTTTCATGGGACTTGCAGGATACTACAAGAGGTTCATTGAAGGATTCTCCAAAGTTGCACTTTCTTTGCAAAAGAAGGGGATGAAGTTCGAATGGACATCGAGGTGTGAAGAAAGTTTCCAGTGGTTGAAGAATCTTCTCACCAGTGTACCCATATTGAAAGTTGCAGATCCGGAGAAAGATTTTGTGGTGTGTACCAATGCATGCGGACAAGGGCTTGGAGGATTCCTTATGCAGGACAACCACGTGATATGTTATGAGTCAAGAAAGATGAAGGAGCATGAGAAGAACTATGCCACTCATGACCTAGAGCTTTCATCCATAGTACATGCCCTCAAGATGTGGAGGCATTACTTGATGGGTAGAAGATTTGAGCTCAGAACAGACCATTGTGGTCTGAAGTATTTGTTTGATCATCCTACTCTGAATGCTAGGCAAGCAAGATGGCTGGAATTTTTATGTGAATTTGATTTTGAGATCAAGCACATAAAAGAGAAAGAAAACAAGGTAGCTGATGCACTCAGCAAGAAGATGCAAGAAATGCATGTGGCATCTCTTAGCATTTTCCAATCAGATTTGAGGTAGCATATTGTTAGTCATGCTGCTGGAGATGAATTGTATGAGCAGGTAAAAGACAAATTGCAACAGCAAAGTCTTGAGAAGAGGTATGAGGGATATAAATTGGAAGAAGATGGACTTCTCACTTATAAAGGTAGAATTTATATTCCAGATGTAGTAGGTTTGATGAGAGTTGTTATGGATGAAATCCATTAAGCTCCATATTCTGGTCACCCAGGATATCAGAAGACAATTGCTACAGCTATAAAGCAGTACTTTTGTCCAGGAATGAAAAGGGATATGGCTGAGTACATTTCGAGGTGTATGAAATGTCAACAGGTAAAGGTTGAGCATCAACACCCTGCAGGTTTGTTGCAGGCTTTGCCAGTTCTGGAATGGAAATGGGAAGTTATTTCCATGGATTTTATTACAGGATTGCCGATGACTTGGATACAACATGATTCCATCATGGTTGTGGTGGACAAGTTGACAAAGGCATCGCATTTTATACCGGTTAAGTCTACTCATAAAATAGATGACATTGCAAAGATCTTCATGAAGGAGATTTTCAAATTGCATGGATTGCCTAAGGTAATGGCCTCTGAGAGAGATGTCAAGTTCACTTCCAACTTTTGGAAGGGGTTGTTTGCAGATTTGGGTACAAAGCTAAACTTCAGCACTGCATACCATCCTCAGACGGATGGGTAGAAAGAGAGAGATAATTAGGTGTTTGAAGACATGCTTCGCATGTACGTAATGGACAAACCAACCAAGTGGCAAGATTACTTACACTTGGTAGAGTTTGCTTATAACAATGGACAGCAGGCACCCTTGGCGATGAGTCCATATGAAGCTTTGTATGGGAGAAGGTGTAGGACACTTGTGACTTGGGATAATCCAGTGAACAGGATTGTGCTTGGACCAGAATTACTCAGGGAAATGGAGCAAGAGGTTGTAAAGATTAGGCAGAATCTAAAAGCAGCACATGATAGACAGAAAAGCTATGCAGATAATCATAGGGTGAACAGGGAGTTCAGTGTTGGGGATCATGTTTACCTCAGAGTGAGGGCAAGGAAGGGTTCCTTGAATCTTGGAAGTTGTGCCAAGTTGTCACTAAGATATTGTGGGTCGTTTGAAGTGCTTAAAAGAATAGGGCCCGTTAGACTTGCATTGCCTGCTAGCACTAGGGCTCATAATATTTTTCATGTTTCTTTGCTTAAGAGATATGTACATAAACCTAACCATGTGATAAATTGGGATGTGATTCATGTGGAACCCGAGGGAGAGTTCTGAATCAAGCCAATGTGCATCCTCGACAGGAAGGTCACAATGCTCCGGAACCGGGCCATAGGGTAGGTAAAGGTGCAATGGGAGCACTACGGACCTGAAGAGGCTACATGGGAGCTGGAGGATGCCATGCAATTGGCACATCCATTTTTGTTCAATTCTGCGGAACACTGAGGCGATACCAGTGTAGCATTTTGTTCAAATTTTGTAAAGCATTGAGGGCAGTGCTATTGAAGGGGGAGGGGAATGTAACACCCCATTTTTGACCCCGTTACTTTAGATGTATATGATGTATATATTGTAAAGAATCATGGTGCGGAGCTAAAGGCCAAGGCCCCACTATCTATTGGTTATGCTATGTTTTAGATTGAAATTGTCACCGATGGTATATCAGGGCATGCGACATACATATTAAGTTTTGTAATCATGTAAATATATACATTTTTAATTAAATAAACCCAACCAGCTATGCTCACTGCAACCATGATGAAAAGGGCATGATTCTCATAAGGATAAGGGTGGGGAATGTCCAAATTTGGGCTATAGGGGGGAAATCCATGTGTCACCACCACTGTTTAATTTTCCCATCTTTCCTTGTCTTATCCAACTACCACCTTAATGTTTTGCTGGGTAGTTGAGGCAGTTATGGCTGGGAGTGGAGTGTGGCAGGACTGTCAGTCCTTTCCCACACACACACTCCACCAGCAGATTGAACCTCACGATGGGCAGACGAATGACTACACCCCTCATTCCACTCTCTCCACTGCGCCATTCTTTCCTTTGTCTGTTCATCCTCATGCAGGGACAGTAGTCTGCTCATTCTCACGCACAGACATCTTTTCTGTTTGATCTCGCGCAGCCAAGAGGGGGAAGCAGTTCGGATGTCATTCACGTTTCTGCAGAGTGGTATCTAGCGTGTTTTCCATCCGAATTCCAGAGGTCTAATGTAAATTTCCCTCATGCACAGGTTGGGAGTCTGTATTTTCTTCCCCAGTGCGGCTTGTGTAAGTCTTTTCCGCTTGCTTCGTTGCCCAAGACGGACTGTTGTTTTCCCCGTGTTGTGAATTGTGTTTACTGATACATTTTGGGACTGTTGTAATTCGTTTGGGAGTCATTTTGGCCATGATAGGGCCAAGAATGACTCAGAGGTGATTTTCCCTGTTTAAGTTGTAACTGTTAATTAATCACATGCGTGCAATGGTTGGTCTTCGGACTGTGTTGGGAGCAAGGATGGGGGATTGAGTTGCTTGAGAAACTTGGTGTTTTTGGAAACCACACAGACAGAGCTAGAGGGCTGGATTTCTTCTCCACAACCCCTGAATAGCACTGGAAGGGAAGTCAGGGCCTGAGGGACTGTGTAGCAAAGAAGGGATTGATTCCTTGTGTTGGGTGTGTGTGGGTGTCTTAGAATTCAGGCTAGTTCGAGTGTAGGTGTTCCTAGCTCTGTAATGAGCTCACCAACTTAGCATTTAGCCTTTCTCGATTCCTTGATGGCCTGATAAACCCGACCATGTTGGCTTGGTTGTCTTGTTGATGGCCTGATAAACCTAACTGTGTTGGCTTGGCTATGTTTTGTGTATCCTTGGCTATGTGTAATCCTGCTTGTTTTTTATTCCTTGGAGAATCATTCCCATCTCAGGGGTGGCAGCGTTGCTGAGAGATTAAGGAGCATGCTGGCCTATGTTTGGGTGGAACGTTGTAGCGACGTAGCTGGTTGCGGAACGAGTTCTTTATAAGATAAGTAATTTTGTCTATTTTACTTTTGCAATCTTAATTACTGTTAATGAATGTGATGAACATGTTGAATGCTTGTATGAATGCATGTTGCTTCCGTTGTGTATGATAAATGATCATGTATGCATGTTCTAGTTCAAGCATTTTTTTTCAGCATTTCAGTATTTTATGAATGCACATGTTCATGGGGCTGGTTGCCTGGATGGTTAAGGCCATGGTAGCGTCCTCTTCGCCGGTCGGAGGGTCGGGGATGTTACAAAATTACTTTTAATGTTGTAATGCAATCAACCACATTAATTAACATAACCATAATACAATATATTCATACATAAATGATGCAATCGAAGACAACCCTTCGTTTATGTCAAAACAGAATTAACAACTGAAAATATCACTACACCTAATCATTGTGCAACATTACAATGACTTACATATTGTCACATTACCACATTACTCAACATAGCCATAATGCAACATGGCAATTACAAAACTTTTGCACTAGTAGAATCTAATAAAACCTTTCCACGACATAGCAAATTTTGATTTTAAATGCTAACGTTGGAGTGTGACATTTCCAATGACAATTATCATAACTCTTTGTCAACCTCCTACATACTATTTGAATGCTTGCATTTCCCAATGTATTTGTTAGATTATGAAATGAAACAAAGGCTATGTGACATTCACACAGTTTGCAACAATTTGATGTCACATCTTCGTGACATTTTTTATGTCGCATTGTGACATTGATCATATACATTCTAATAATAATGAACATATGTTCATCATTAATACATACTATTATTATAAAATTATTATTTAATTATGCTTACTTAACTATTATTAATATTATTTTATTAACATCTAAAATAATATATTATAAAAATCATGTTATTATTTTATTGTTACTTTAATACAATTATTTTCATTATTAAATACTATATTTTATTCATTTCACATCAATGCTTTAACTAATAACCATATTTTGACAATAAAATAATAAAATACATTATTATTGTTAAATATTAATATTTTCTTTGTATGGTTGCTATATTAATTTATTCCTTTATTCGAGTTATTTTAATTGAATACTATATTATATTAGTTTAACATTTGCAATAAAACAATATAATATAGTAATATTAAAATTAAACTCAAATTATATTATTAACTATTTTTGATATTATTTTATTAAGATCTAAAATATTAGTTTGACATTCACAATAGAATAATATAATATAGTAATATTAATTTATTATCATTGTACTTAAATACAGTTATTATAAAATTATTTTATAATTTTTCTTACTTAACTATTTTTAATATTGTTTTATTAAGATCTAAAATAATAGATTGTATTGAATATTACTATGTAATAACATATTAATTACCCTCGGTTAACTACAATTATTACAATTTTATTACCACATTACTCAACATAGCCATAATGCAACATGGCAATTAGAGAGCTTATGGACTATTAGAATCTAATAAAACCTTTCCTCCACATGTTAAATTTTGATTTTAAATGCTAACATTCCATTCTCACATTTCCAATGACAATTATCACAACCCTTTGTCAACCACCTACATACTATTTGAATGCTTGCATTCCCCAATGTAATTAAGAAATTATGAAATTAAACAAAGGCTATGTGTGTTAGTTTTGTACCTAGGAATTTGTTCCCTAAGTGATTTTTTGCCTAAGTCACTTAGAAAAGGGAAAAAGGTGACCCTCACATTAAAAGCTACTTAATGAGACTTTATAAAGTTAAAGTCACTTTTTGATAAATTTAAGTGGGCGAGTAAATTTATTTAAGTGATTTAAAGAAATGTGATTTTTACTCTCATTGAATCTTAGCCATTGGATTGGATCTTTCTCCACCGTTGGATTAGATTCCCACTTAGGGTTTAGACAAAAAGGGTTGAGGGAGGCAAAACACTTTACGAAGGAGAGACTAAGCTGAGAGAGAAGGAGGTCGAGCTAGGGCATTGGCATGATTCCCAAGAAGAGAGACTGCACAGAAATCGAGGGTACGGACTGCATTAATTGTTGGCACAGTTTTCGAGGGTGTACAGACTGCATTTATTTCTGCACATAAATCGAGGGTGTACGAACTGCATTTAATGATGCACAAAAATCGAGACAGAGGTACGGACTGCATTTAATGCTGCACAGTTTTCGAGGTGTACGTACTGCATTTAATGCTGCACAGTTTTCGAGGTGTACAGATTCTGTACGGAACGGATTTTGGCACAATTTTATAGGCAGATTTTTGGCACATAAATCGAGGTAAACTCTGCACAATTTTCGAGATAAAACAGGGCACAAAAATCGAGGCCGTACAGTTGTACGGACTGCTGGTATTTTTCTGCTCAGTTTTCAAGGCTTTGCTGGGCACGTTTTTCAAGATTTTGAGATGAAATCTTGGGTGGAGATAAGTTAAATTTTCACTGTATTTCTGTTCTGATATTTTGCTGAAGATAATAAAATCTCTCTCTCTCTCTAACTGGTTTTCCCCGTGGGGGTTTTTCCAGGGCTTGATTTTGGCCAAAAATCTATGAGTCTATCATTTTATGGTGTGATTATTAAATGTGTTTTTCAGCCTATTAGTGTATTTTACTGTGTGTTTAATTGTTCAGTAAAATTTCATAAGTAACCTACAGCCAATGCAAAACCAGCTGTATGTGAAAACCACGAAATGTTGACATAAACCAGCAAACAGTAAAACGCAGAATTTCTTCATGGTATCAGAGCTTGGGGGCAGAAAACAGTGATAGTTTGCAGACACACAGAAATTTTCAGATCTCAGAATTTTTTAGTATTTTACCTTCTGTCAAGTGAGCAGCACTTTGTTGGGTTGGTGTAGAGATGGCTACAGGTCTTAGACTGGAGGATAGGCTAGATGGGACAGGAAATTTTGTGCCGTGGAAGGCCAGAATTTTACTGATACTGGAGGAGAATGAGTTATGGCCGGATATAGGTATGAACACTACAGCTAACCCGGTTGTCATTCCCGCATCAGCAGATGCAGCAGCTCTATCAGCTTTCAACAAGAAGGACTGTAAAGCTAGGAGGATCATTCTAGATGCAGCTAAAGACCACATAATCCCTCACATTTTAGGCAATACAAGGGCACACTTGATGTGGTCAGCCTTGATCAGTTTGTATGAGAGTTCCAATGAGAACAGGAAGATGGTTCTCAAAGAGAAACTCAAAAGTATAAAGATGAATGGGGGTGAGGGAGTCACAGCATATCTTACCAAGATTTCTGCAGTTCAGGATGAACTTGCAGCGGTTGGGGAGGTGGTAGCCCGTACAGAGCTAGTACGCACAACAGTGAATGGGGCTTCAAATCCCTGGGGTGCATTTGTGCAAGCCATAGTGGGCAGAGAGAACCTACCTACCTGGGATAGACTTTGGGATGACTTTGTGCAGGAGGAGACTAGGAGAGGTCTTGTACAGGGCAGTACATCTCACAGTGGGGTTGATGACGAGAATGTGGCTTTGGCAGCTAAGGGAAAGCAGAAGAAGGGTCCCAAGAAGGGTGGGGCCAAGCAGCACCAGCAGCAGCAGCAGAGTGGGTAGAAGAAAGACTTGAGTAAAATCAAGTGTTATGCATGTCAGGCGTTTGGGCACTATGCTTCACAGTGTCCAAGCAAGAAGAAGAAGAAGGGACAAGGACAGCAGACAGTAGCCTTAGCAGAGGTTGATGAGTTTGGTGATGCATTTCAGAGGGATTTTTCCCTATATGCTGGACAGATGGAGAGAGAGAGAGTCTCTTTAGCCACCAATGCAGACATGGATATGGATAGTGAGCATTCATTGTTGGCAGGTCATCAAGGGAGTCCATCCACCTCTACTACTTGGTATATTGACAGCGGAGCCTCGAGCCACATGACTGGAGCTCGAGAGATGTTCTCGGAGCTATCTCAGACAGGTAGAGATGTGGAGGTTTTCCTTGGAGACAACACCGTTGTTAGAGCTGTTGGTCGGGGGACCATTACATTTCAGAGGGATTTGATGAGTCCCATGACTCTAGGGGATGTGTTGTATGTCCCTGGGCTGAAGAAGAACCTTGTGTCAGTTTCCACCATTGAGGACAGGGGTCTTGGGGTGTGCTTTTCAGATGGGAGAGTGCAGGTGTATCCCAGGGCTACAGGTATGTCTAGTGCCATGGACATTGGAGTCAGATGTGGAAAGCTGTACAAGATCTTGTTTCAACCACAGTGCGCTCTAGCACATAGCAACAGCAGTGAGCTATGTGAGATATGGCATCGGAGGATGGCCCACCTACATCAACCAGCTCTCAGATTGTTGAGGAGCATGGTTACAGGATTACCGGAGTTCAGCATTGAGCAGAGTGATGTGTGCAGGGGGTGTGCTTTGGGAAAGTACACCAAGACTGATTTCTGAGCAGTGACATGAGAGCTGCAGGGGTGCTAGATCTTATCCATTCTGACATATGCAGTCCTATGTCATCAATGTCTTTGACAGGTTTTGAGTACTACATTAGCTTCATTGATGACTACTCCAGGAAGACCTGGATCTACTTCTTGAGGAGAAAGAAGTCCCCACTTGTGTTGAGATTCTTCCAAGGGTTCAAAGCCCTTGTGGAGAAGCAGACGGGGAGGAAGATCCGGATGTTGAGATCGGACAATGGGGGTGAGTATACCTCCAAGGAGTTCGATGCATTCTGCAGACAGGAGGGCATTCAGAGACAGTTGACAGTTCCTTACATTCGTGAGCATAATGGAGTAGCAGAGAGAAAGAATAGGTCGATTGTGGGGGCATCCAGAGCGATGCTTCATGATCATGGGTTACCTTTCTTTCTTTGGGCAGAGGCATGTAGCACTATAGTTTATCTGCAGAACAGGAGTCCTCATAGGGCAGTGGGGAGGAAGACTCCAGAGGAGATGTATTCAGGCAAGAAGCGTGAGGTGGGCCACTTTCGCATATTTGGCTCATTGACTTACTCTCACATCCCTTCTGAGAAGAGGATGAAGTTTGATCCCACCGCAGAGAGAGGCATATTTGTGGGATATGACGAGACTTCGAAGGCCTATCGGCTTTACTTACCTAGCCTAAGGAGAGTTATTGTCCGACGAGAAGTGAAGTTTGATGAGGAGAGAGCCTTCATGAAGTCTAGGGAGTTAGAGCAGGGGGAGACACCAACTCCCACACCTCAGTTGGTACAGGCTTCTTCGATGCAGCTATCAGGTCCATAGGTTTCTGGAGTGACTGGATCACAGGGTACAGGCACAACTTCTACAGGTTCAGTGATTCAGGTGGCTAGCACTTCAGGGACAGTTTCAGGGACAGGTTCAGGGTTGAGTCCTCAGATCACAGGTTCGTCAGGCACAGGTTCATCAGGTACTGGTCCTTGGGGTGTTGGACCTTCAGGTACTAGGAGAGCCTCAGATGAGGAGAGCCTAAGACCAGTTTGGGAGGAGCAGTCTTCAAGGAAGAGGAAGCCCAAGTGGCTTCAGGAGACCTTGAAGGATGCAGAGGCATTTGGTAGGCCCCAGGAGCAGATCAGGATAGTGGTGGAGCCAGACAGGTATGGTATGGCCCTTGTTGCGAGTCTTCATGACTCTAAGCCATCCACATTTGAGGAGGCTTCCCAGCATCAGGTATGGAGAGATGCCATGATGGAAGAGTACCATTCCATCATGAAGAATGATGCTTGGGAGATAGTGCCAAGACCTGAGGGGAAGTCAGTTGTGACTTCCAAGTGGCTTTACAAGATAAAGCATGCTGCGGATGGCAGTGTGGAGAAGTACAAGGCTCGGTTTGTGGCGCGGGGGTTCTCACAGGTTGAGGGAGTTGACTATGATGAGACATTTGCTCCAGTTGCTCGATATTCTTCTATCAGGGAAGTTATATCTATAGCAGCAGAAATGGGTTGGAAGATCCACCAGATGGATGTGAAGACTGCATTTCTCAATGGTCTTCTATAGGAGGAGGTATATTTAGAGCAGCCACAGGGATTTGAGATCCATGGGAGATATTCTCATGTGTGCAGGCTGAGGAAAGCCTTATACGGACTGAAGCAAGATCCTAGAGCTTAGTACTCCAGGATTGATACTTACTTGACATCGATGGGATTCCAGAAGAGTGAGGCTGATCCCAACCTATACTTCATTGTGGTTGGAGGAGATCCGCTCATTCTTCTGCTATATGTTGATGATCTATTTATCACAGGTGATGAGCGTCTCATTGCACATTGCAAGAGAGATCTAGCATCGGAGTACGAGATGACAGACATTGGACTGATGCATTACTATCTGGGGATGGAGGTTTGGCAGGAACCTGGACATATTTTCCTTGGATAGGGGAAGTATGCAGTTGATATTCTGAAGAGATTTCGGATGGAGGACTGTAGGCCGATGTGTATGCCTATGATCACCAACTGGAAGCAACTTCATGCTTCTGAGGGTAAGTTCATGGATCCCACTTTATATCGTCAGCTCATTGGGTCATTGATGTATCTGGTCAATACCAGGCCAGACTTGTGTTTTGCGGTTAACACTCTTAGTCAGTTCATGGTTAAGCCTAGGAGTGTGCACTGGACTGCCGCAAAGCACATACTGAGATATCTTGCAGGTACGGTGGATTATGGTCTGGACTACAGGGGTTCGGGTGGAGTCAGCTTGATTGGGTTCACAGATTCAGACTGGGCAGGTTGTGTGAGGGATCGGAAGAGCACTTCCGGTTGTTGTTTCAGTTTGGGCTCGGTAGCAGTGTCGTGGTTCAGTCGAAAACAGAAGTCCGTTGCACTGAGTTCTGTTGAGGCTGAGTATATGGCAGCCAGTCAGGCTACTTGTGAAGCACTGTGGCTTCGCAAGTTCTTGGTAGATTTATTTGATCAACAGCTTAGGCCTACAGTGATCTATTGTGACAATCGGAGTTGCATTCAGCTCTCTAAGAATCCAGTGTTTCATGACAGGTCGAAGCACATTGAGATCAGGTACCATTTCATCCGTGACTATGTTCAGAGAGGGGCCGTTGAGCTATAGTATATATCCACTGATGAGCAGGTAGCAGACATTCTGACGAAGTCTTTGGGGAGGGGGAAGTTTGTCTTCTTCAGAGATAAGTTGGGAGTGGTGCAGAACACCTTCCTCGGTAAGAGGGAGTGTTAGTTTTGTACCTAGGAATTTGTTCCCTAAGTGATTTTTTGCCTAAGTCACTTAGAAAAGGGAAAAAGGTGACCCTCACATTAAAAGCTACTTAATGAGACTTTATAAAGTTAAAGTCACTTTTTGATAAATTTAAGTGGGTGAGTAAATTTATTTAAGTGATTTAAATAAATGTGATTTTTGCTCTAATTGAATCTTAGCCATTGGATTGGATCTTTCTCCACCATTGGATTAGATTCCCACTTAGGGTTTAGACAAAAAGGGTTGAGGGAGGCAAAACACTTTACTTTTTCATTTTTTTGGAGAAGGAGAGACTGAGCTGAGAGAGAAAGAGGTCGAGCTAGGGCATTGGCACGATTCCCAAGAAGAGAGACTGCAGAGAAATCGAGGGTACAGACTGCATTAATTGCTGGCACAGTTTTCGAGGGTGTATGGAGTGCATTTATTTCTGCACAGAAATCGAGGGTGTACGGACTGCATTTAATGTTGCACGGAAATCGAGACAGAGGTACGAACTTCATTTAATGTTGCACAGTTTTCGAGGTGTACAGACTGCATTTAATGCTGCACAGTTTTCGAGGTGTACAGATTCCGTACAGTACGGATTTTGGCACATTTTTCTAGGCAAATTTTTGGCACATAAATCGAGGTAAACTCTGCACAATTTTCGAGATAAAACAGGGAACATAAATCGAGGCCGTATAGTTGTACGGACTGCTGGTATTTTTTTGCTCAGTTTTCAAGGCTTTGCTGGGCACGTTTTTCAAGATTTTGAGATGAAATCTTGGGTGGAGATAAGTCAAATTTTCACTGTATTTCTGTTCTGATATTTTGCTGAAGATAATAAAATCTCTCTCTCTCTCTAACTGGTTTTCCCCGTGGGGATTTTTCCAGGGCTTGATTTTGGCCAAAAATCCCTGAGTCTATCATTTTATGGTGTGATTGTTAAATGTGTTTTTCAGCTTGTTAGTGTATTTTACTGTGTGTTTAATTGTTCAGTAAAATTTCATAAGTAACCTACAGCCAATGCAAAACCGACTGTATGTGAAAACCACGAAATGTTGACATAAACCAGCAAACAGTAAAACGCAGAATTTCTTCAATGTGACATTCACACACTTTGCAAGGATTTTATGTCACATCTTCCTTGCATTTATTACTTTATTCCAGTTATTTTAATTAAATACTATATTGTATTTAATATTCTTATGTAATAAAACATTAACTAACTATAATTATTAAAATTTTACTATTATCTAAAATATTACAATGTATGTTAAAAACAAAATTATTAATACATGAATTGTTTCCTAGTATTAATTACACTTACCTAACCAATATTATTACTATTTTGTTATTATCTAAAATATTATAATATATTTTTATAAATAAGAAAAACATTTTTACTAAATTAATTGTTTCCAATAGGAAAAAATATCTCCAAACTTTACTATATTTATATTCAAGATTCATAAATTAATATGGATTATTAATTTGTTGTAATATTGGCATACATCACAACCATTCATCAAGTAAATCACCACCTACCTGTATCAGCTGCATAAAGTACCAGCATCGAGTGATCGCCACCAGGGATCACCTCCTGGATCGACTCTTGTCTCGACTAGCGGGGTTCTCTCTCGAAGACCTAACCTAATCGGGTTGGTTCGTTCAATCTCGAAGACCTGGTTCTATATTGAAGACCTAACCTAATAGGATTCTCACCACCCCAACCCTTAAAGCAAGAAGGAACCAACCCATCCATTCAACTTAAAGCAAGAAGGCACCCCTCCATCCTTATGGGGCCTGTTATCCCATATCACAATTAATTCATTCTGCGACGACGAATGCAAATCACAATATGGGTTCAAACAAAGCCAAAAAAAAAATTTCAGAGGAATAAATACCAGTCTTTGATATTCATTAGAATCAAAAGACATATTATACATATATCAATCTTGTCAACTAGAAACAAGAGGAGACCACACAACATATAGACATACAATAAACATGCCTGCTAAATCCAGCCAACAGAAGAACAAAAAAGTATGATCAATGCAGACTTTTGTCATCATCCCTGATATATCAGGTCAGAAATATAGAGAATATCGAAGGTGATCTCAAACAGACATTCCTGAGCAAAACTTGCTGGCTGAAATTCTTAAACATAATAGACAAGAAGAACTAATCAAATGCTGAATAACAATATCAGCAGCTAAACAAGCATAAAATGGCCATGTTCTATGACCAATCCATCCAATGATTCAGAGAATGTTCCATATCCCATATCCAAATTCAAAGCCTTTTTAGAGAGGTTGTCTGCCAGTGAGTTATGCTCTCGGAATATATGCTTGAAGATCACCGGAGGGTCAAGATGGAGCATATTTCTAATATCGTCACACAAATGCCTTAGAGAAGGAATATCAAGGGCAGAAATTCTATTGAACCATCAAATAATAACCATAGAGTCTCCAAAAATCAAGTGAATGGGAAGACCCATTATTAAACTTACTCTTAGAACATCCCAGAGAGCCAATAATTTCTCTCTTGTATTCGTGCTGCATCCACAGCCCAATGAGAAACTAAAATAATGGTTATCATTCAGATAGATCACAAAACCTGCACCTCCTAAATGATTTGCAGCAGCCCCATCAAAAAATCCACATGGAAATACCTTTAGAGGATTAGGACCAATAATCCGATTTTTATGAATTTTTTGAGGGATAGGATACATTTTTAGAAAATTCTCAATCCTGGAGATAAGAGAAAGAAACGAAGGCTTCCAATTTTCAAAAAGACCTTTATTCCGGATAATCCAAATACACCAGAATATAAAGAGAGGCAGATGTCTGAAGGTAGCAAAACGCGCAATATTGTTGTACCAATGCACCAGAAAGGATGACACAGAGTTGAAATTGGTAGAAGAGAACCCATACCAAGCTGCAAAATAAGAGAATAAATTCACTGTAAAGGGGCAGTCCAATAAAAGATGTTGAATATCCTCAATATTCTTCTCACACAGAACACAACGGCTCGGACCATGGAACCCACGGGATTGCAGCTGCTCCCAAGTAAGAATTCTACCTTTTTCTAATAGCCAGATGAAGCAGACAATTTTCGTAGGAATATTAGAGTCCAAAGACTATCAATAACAGTGTTTCGATCCTCTGAATTACTGCTCGCAGAGATACAGTCGTATCCTTTAACTGCACTTATAGGGCCCACATAGTTGCTATGTGACCAAAGAAGTGAATCACATATATCATTAAGGCAAATTATGTTGTATTCAAGCCCTCTGATATAGTTCTCCCAAAGAAATTTTCAGTCTCCACATAGATCAAGTTCCTCTGCCGTAAACCAGTAACCACCTTTCACCTTTATAGAACCCATCGCGTCGCGAGGGGAAACCTAAAGTGTTGTTTTTTCAAATAAATTTCCATGGGTTTCAGGGAGTTCTCTCTCTAATAAGAATATGGCCGACGTTTGAGAAATTGGATTCATCTTCACGGCAAGATAGAGTTCTAGAGATGAGGGTTTGCAGGAGGAATAAGGGTTTACAGGATGATGGAGCTCCCTGGCGGTCTCCTGCTTGCGGTTTTACTGCCGAATCTCTTGAAGTCGTTCCTTTTGTTCCAGTCTTCTCCCTTTGAACCTGTTCTTTGGTGTTTACTCCCTCTGTCTTCCAGTGTCTGGTTCGTTATTTTTTTGGGTTATCAATCCTCGTTTCCTCCGCTTTGTTTCCTGGGTTTGTTGGCTATTGTTTGTCATGTGCTATCCCTTGAGCCATTGCCGGCGAGTGGAGTCCATCCTCAGTGTTGAGGACTAGTACCAACCGGTCTAAAATAAGTGGGAATTGTACATATAAGTCGGTTTTGGCTTGGCCATGAGTCTTAGTTGTGTTCATCTGTGTGGTTTAGTGGTTTTGATTTATGTCACCTTGCTATTTACGACGTCGGTATGGGTTCCTTTTATCCTGTTTTTAGAAGATTCTCGTGATCTTCAGGGCTGTTTTTGTCCTTGATTCGACTGTCGTTTTCAGGGCTTTTGGTTTGCTTTTGGTCTTTGAGGATTTTAACCCTGGTAGCTTCCCTTAGTTCCATAACTAGGGTTTGTCTTCCCAGTGTCTTCTGTGGTTACTTGTGGCACTATTCTGTCTCCTTCCTTTTTTTGACGGGCCCTCGTTGACTGGTGAGTCCTTATTGGGGCTCCTCCTGGTTTTACGGGACTGGTCTGTCCTTGATGCGGCTGCGGCTGACCTTATCAGGGTAGTTTGGTAAAGCCAATTTACTCGTGGGTAGAATCAAAGTGAATGAAGGTGATGTTTTGAAAAGGGTTCAACCTTGAGCTCACGGACGTGGTTATCCAATAAAGAAACCCACTTACATTTATTTAAATCCAAATGGATATTAAAATAATTAAGTATAAATGTATTAAATTTCAATTTTAATAAATTTAATTATAATAATTAATTATATTTATTATTTATACTATAATAATTAAATAAACAATATTACTCTCTTTAATATTTTTTATAATAATTATTTATATTTATTATTATATATTTGAATAAATAAATAAACATTATTATTGCCATTAATACTTTGTAGATATGTTCATGGGCTCAGGCGTTACTAGCAACAATATTAATGTTTTTCCCTATATTTTTATTATGTAAAAATAAAGTCTTATAATTATTTATGAAAAATAATAAAAACACTATAAATACCAAAAAGCGTTATATAAAAAACAGCAGTACATAAAAAATAAAAAATAAAACTTAATTAATTATATGACTTTTATTATTATAAATACCAACACTATCAAAATAAACTTGCTTATTAAAAAGTGATTTCATATACCTTTGGATAGTATATTGTAACGAGAACTAATAGAAAAAATAGAAATTAATTTCATTTTTCATTTCTTCAAAACGTTCCGAAAGCTCTCAAGTACCCATGTCTGTATTTCTGAGAAAAACCTATAACACAATTCATAATATAACTCAGTGCTGTAACAAACCACTTACCTTTAACATATATAAACAGTTTATACACATCTCTTATTAATTACATATAGAACTACCTTTAATAAACTGTCTTGCAAACTATGGAAATGAAGTTTTCACATGGGCAAAAGTTTAATGTCTACAGGCTTCACAAGGCAGGAAATATGAACATATAACAGCGATAATTGAGAAAAGTGCATGCCTACATACTTGATAAGATCCATAATATGGACAGATGAGAGTGAAAAGAAAAGAAAATTGACTACATGAACTCAAGAAACACAAATATTTCTCTATTGTTGAGGAAAAAGTGCTTATACTTATTTAGACCAAATTTGGTAACCCTAGTTGTCTGAAAAGTGTTCTGTTCATTGGAGGGTCGAGCATGGGAAGTTTGCAAGCTTTGGTAATCATAAAAGCAGCTGGAAAGTAGTTTAGCAGTGGGCAGGAAGTTTAGCTTATCTCTTTTATTCCTGACCTTTATTATCTTATCTTGTAAATGACGAATATATTAACCATTACCCTTTTTCTTTGGTTGTTAAGGCTTCGATAGATATGTTCCTTTTGCCAAAAATGGCAATCAAAACTGAAAATACTTCTCTTTTTCTTTTACTTTAATGATATAACTGAGGTAGAAAACTTAACCTTGTTAAATTCTTCTTCAGCGAGTAGCCATATGAGTGTCGAACAAAGAACTTTCATCTTATTTCGCTTCTTCTTTTCCACAAGTTTGCGAACATGACCATTCACAATACATTTCCTTCTCATGATCATAACCTCCTCTCTCTGCCGCGGCTTTTTTCCTTTGATGGCTCCGTCGTCCATGTAGAAAGACGGCTGCTTGAATTCAGCGAAGAACTGGCTGGTGAGTTACAGGTTAGAGTCTGAGCTGGTTGGCCAACGGTGGCTGCGAATTTCTGCCAAGATTGCGTGACTGCCAATGAAAATTCATCCTTAGCACTCTGAGCAGACCGTAAGGCCTTTTGGTCGTTAAATAGGAAATATTAGTGTGCAGATTCATTGTGGTTAGCTAACCGTTTATTGTTTTAATTGTCGGATATGAGGGGACATCTGTAACTCCACCCATGAACCTTTCAACAACACCACAATCACTCAGGAACCTACGAGGGCAATCTCTCCACGCACCATCATGAACCCTAAAAATGTTCAACTAAGCTCATACCCGAGGCATATTTTATGGCTACGTGGGAGGGCGATGTAATTCCAGAACGGAACGTGGACTCTCTCTGAGTGGTTGGAAAGGTGGTCATAATTATACTAATAATTCTTCACTTATTCCCATTTGTTTCATTAATTCCTGTTCGGGTTAGAGACTTTCAGCCTGGGAAAAATAAATTAATAGTTGTTTTCAGCCATGAGACCGACGCGTCAAGAGGGTAATTTATCAGAGCAACCCGAGACATATTTATATTTCTCCACGACAAACCTACACAGTTTTGAAAAAATAGGTATCTTGTACAGAGAGGTAGTATATGTTTCTGAATCCTATATTTACAATCGCCCCAGGCCATAAGAGCGTAGAAGGTGAGTTATCCCAAAAACTAACCTCTGCTACAATTATTAAACAACTAATGTTGGTATTAGATAGATGGCAATTGGCAGCAGCCTGAAAACTAAACTATTCCGCCTGGGTAAAACCAACAGCACAGAGGCTATGCAGCAATAGGAGCCACAAAGACGATTGTAGAAAGATGCCAGGATTATACTCAAACAATAGCAGTGGTACTCTCCGAAGTAAGCCCTGAAAATAAAGGTGCTACACTATAGTAACCAGAACAGGGCCTCGGTCCCAGATGCTATGGAACACCTTTCCTTCCTTGCCAAGGGCAGCTGCTCGACCAAGCAACCAATTACCACCCTAAAACGTAGCCACTCACCTGGGAAAAATTCCTGCTCAAATCTCAATCCTAGACTTTTTCTCTTCTATGCCGTCCTTAGGCAAGCTCGGTTGTAAAGGCAAAGGCTCCAGGATTACAAGCCATGATCTAAAAATTGATTGCCCCCCAACCCTTTTACAGTTCCAAAAGCAGAGGGAGCAGCTTCAGTAGTTCCATACAGGGCCCTAAACTAAGGGAAATTAAAAACTAAAAACTAAAAGGTTAAAATAAGAAGCAAGCTAAACTAAAAACTAAAAGGTTAAAATAAGAAGCAAGCTTATGTGTGTATGTCTATTGTTCAGTGACTTACGACTGACTGTGGTATCCAAGTACAATCACCGAACACACTAATTCTGAAATTGTTTACCTGGCAAAACAATTAGCACCTTATTTCATGTCAAAAGCGTAAATGTGCAGCATTCAGATCTGAAATGATAACGCTAAGCTAAGATTTATGCCCTTTAGATAACAGAAATAAAATAGTAAAGGTTTAAATGGTTCCAAAATGCTGTTGGATTGCATATAAAACTGTATGCAGTAGTAAAATAAAGATTTACTAGACTGTTTAAAAAGGATGTATACTTATTTATACTTTCAATCAATATAGGATAATATAGCTTACTTGTGATTCGAAAACTGCAATACTGCTCCAATACTTCACAGGAAACGCCCATACTACTCCAATACTTCACAGGAAACTCCAATACTCCTCTAATACTGCACAGGAAACTGATAATTAGACTAATAACACATTCCAACCAAATATTGTTCATGCTTATAAACAAAAAAAATGAAAATAGAGTTACCTGATAGTTACTCTGTTGGTTGTTCACCTTGGTTGTCCTATTTCTTATATAGCCGTCAAACCCCATGAATCAGAGCAAGTGGAGCTATCAACCCACGCGTCATGCTTCACAAGGGGAGCTACATGCGTCGTTCAAATCCCGGAACTGTAACTGAACTCTATGTGGAAGACTCATCCTGCCACCCTGGCTAACACACTGTTAAATCCCTAGTTTAAAGATCGCCGGCTAACACACTGTTAAATCCCTAGTTTAAAGATCAGGCGAGGATAGTTTAAACATCAAGCGGATGATCAAATAGATCCCGACTGTACAAATGTCATATTATGGTGAATCTTGACTATCAGCTCGAGCAAGTCCCGCTCCCAAAATATCAAATATATACGCCTATCGGCTTAAAAATACAAATACACACAGGGAAATATCGTGCTCCGCATCAGCGTTTAAATTCAGAGACGGAGTTTTTTAGATTTATATGTAAATAACCTCTGCAAAATTAGCGTTTTATTTGTCATTAGATGTCAAACCAAACTTCAGAGCATTTCAATAGCTCCCAGCTACACGGGATATCTTCAAGACAATAATAAGATATCTTTGAACGTTTTTTTTTATATTATTTTCACCAAAATAGAAAGCCCTATTTTTCTTACGCACAGAACACATTCACATATAACTGAAATTTTTAATGCATACATGACAACGCACATTCACATATAACTGAAATTTTTAATGCATACATGACAACGGGAAAACCCTCTCCTCGTGGAACGAGGGATCCAAGAATCTAATTTTAGCAAATTTCCCTAAATTATCTCAACAACAAACAAACTCGTACTTCATCCCATCAACAAAAATTCAAAATTATCCTATTATATTTCTAAATAGTTAGAAATCAAACTTTACTTAAACATTTCGGTTTGATACTTTGAAAACTCATACCCTCCACATGCCACGTAACTACATTATCACATTGTCATGTTGAACTTGAAGCCCTACATTAATATCCAACCATAAAGGTATTTTCTTGATAAGGAACTTTTTAGTAGGTGGAACCTTCTAAATACTTTTTAGAAAACTATATTTCTAGTAGGCCGAACTGGATCCTAGTAAGCCTTATTACAATTGTTGCTTTTCACACTACATGGGTCTTATTTACTAAAAATGGTCTCAATACATAACATTATACCCTTGGGTACCTCCCTAGGAACCCCATAATATCCTCCCTAGGTACATTACATTTTCTCATTGCTTTCATTGTCTACTTGCCCTAAGACCATATATGCCACATATGTGGTCTAATCCCTCATCTCTATAAGGGTGAGTGGGTCATCATGTTGTTTGATAGACCTAGTTTTGTAGCAGGATGGTTCCTTCCTTGTTTCGAGACAATATGGCTCACTACCTTTGCCACACAAGCAACATAATCATCCCCCCTTTCCATTCCCCCTTCTTGCATGCCCTTTATGTTTTTTCTCTTCTTGGATTAGTTTAATTTCAATGTTGTGATTATTGTTGCTGCCACCTTATTTTCTTGTCTATCATATTTCATTTTCCTCACCACTTGTAAGGTTTAGTCTACATGTCAAGTTGCAACTGTCACACTTCATTGGATCCTTTCTCTTTCCATGGGGTCAAATGTAGTGCATTGAATTTTCACTTCACAAGTTCTGTATACAAACCTACCCAAGGATGACATAAATGACTCCTACATGTCTACACAACACTATCACATGTTTAAGCCTCCCAATTTGAGTGTACCTTTAATACTCTTGAATAGATGAATATGGTCTTTATCCTAGTCTTAGGGCCTCATTTTATTAGTCATGTGTCTAAACGTGGGTTTTCCTTGGCATCCCCCTTAATTTTCTACAAGGAAAAAGACCTAGAGCGAAGATTTTTAGCGTTACAATATTGGTCAAAATTCTCAAAAAACTTTCACTACAACCTACGCCAATGGTACTGAATGTTTTAGTGAAGGATTTTATAGAAATTTATTATAACTTAAAAATCTCAACAAACGAGGCTTTAGAAGAGGTTTTTTCATCAATGCGCTTCAATGAGTTAAGCGCACTAGGGAAAACCAACAGTCAACACACTTGTTCCTTTCATTAATAACATGCATCGGGGCGCCACCAAAATTTTAAAAGCCCTAGTGATTTATAACAATATATGCATTGGTGCTTGTCAATAAATAAAGCATTGGTGCGCATAAAATATTTTAATAGTATCAGTGCTTTATAATGATGTATGCACCTTTGTGGTAAACTAAATATAGCACCGGTGCTTATGTACTATCGAAAAGCATGAATGCACTAAGAGAAGAAAAGCGGCACCAGTAGATTTGGCTAGGACATTGGCTATCATTGTTTTTTTACAATTCAACTTTGCGGTCAATATATAAGGGTGCCCAATGCATTTATGTCAAAAGCACCAGGGTGTAACAATAAGAAAGCATTGGGGTGTGCAGCAAGTAGTTTGCTACACTAGTGCTCGTGTGGTGTAAACACACCGGTGCTACATGAAATAGAATGCACTAGTACGATTAAAACGTTCAAAAATTGGTATTCGTTTTCTCTTTAATGAACATTTACCTGTGACATTGCACTGGAATATCTATATTTTATTTTATTATTTTAATTCCATTATTCATAAAAAATGGAAATATTTTTTATAATAGTATTCATGTAATTTTTATTTTTATTTTTTTGTTTGATATGATGTTTGGATTCATTTGCTATATAATAATTTTTTTTAAATTTTTGCATCTATTCTAATATTTAGTCGACTATCCATATATCAATCAGTGATATAACATTTCAATGACACTCGACAATGCAATAGAAAAAATCAAATTTATCATATTATATATGAATAAGAGGCCCTTTGTCATACAAAATGGGACAACATAAAGTCTAGAATAATCAAAATGTCAACATGCATGCAATTGTTACACTTATCGGTAACCCGTTGTCTTTGAATTGGGACACAATGTCCAATACATTATACAAAAATGTCTGATTTTCACAAATAATTATTTCAAAATATAAAGTAGCTTGTATTGACATCCAAATATATTGATCATCATTCTTTGTTGTAACTATTGTCAATGTTGGGGCCACTTGCATGACTTGGGTTATTTGGCCTAATGTTTTGTTGATTTTCTTATTTGTTTTCCTATTCTTCAACTTTCATTTACAAACATAAAATTAAAGAGTAATGAGTTTATCTACTTTGGTGCGAATAATGAAAATTCAAATAAATAATATACATGAATGTAAATGAAAAGTTACATGGGATAGGAATGATTAAGGGGGAAAAGATGGAGCGGTTCTGTGTTAGGTTTTCCAAATTCTTGCAAGGATGCTTCTGCAGCCCCTGAAAACCCTCTGCTTTCTTTCCTCTTTCTGTAAGCAGAGCTAGACTTATTCAAACAGACACGTGACTCTACAGCCATAGGGAAATAAATGACCCTCGATGACGAGGAGGAGGTGGACTATACAGAGGATTCATGGTAAAGGAAACAAATATTTGTTTCTTCATTAACTCGAAACAGTGATTTCTCTGTTCACTCCTTATCAGTTACTCCCTCCTGGAACTCACCAGACATGAAAGCTAGGTTTCAAACCTCCACATCCAGCTTTATGGCCACCACTTTTAGCAGCTCGGTGTCAGATTACCCGTCGAAGTCGACTATAGCAGCTACCCTATTTCTGTTGGTCTTTAGGACCGTTGACCCGACGTTAGAAGGAAACCCTTATACTTTGTTTCCTCTACAAAGCCAAACCAATCTAGGGTTTGGTTACCAAATTGAATCCACTATCCTCTCTACAGATCCATCACCAAGACTTACGCAACATCCATCTTCACATCTGGAACTGGCCTTACTCACAAGCTTTGAAATTTTGGAAGTTGGGTGGCCATGCTCTCACATCACACCACCATATCTGCAAACCCCATAGCCTGCTGAAGGAGACACCCATCACAACCATGAGGGCTTCGTAGCTTCCTATATCCAGCCTATTGATATGCAAGGAAACCCTATAAAATCCAACTCTGGAAAAAGTAGCAGCGGGAAAAAGGAGGGTTCGAAGAACATCAATGTCACTTCAAAGAATTCTTCTAGGAAACGTGGAAAGAATAAGTGCCTAAATGTTACAAAAGGCCACTCAGTTTGATTTGCAGAGTAAACGTCTCAAGATGATAAGCAGTGGAAATGGCAGAAATGCCACTTGTGGAAAAAATCAGGTGGAGGTACCCCAACCTTGATGGATTGGAGGGCTGGGTCAGAACAAACTGGATGGATATTTTGAAGTATGCGTTGGAAACTAGTGCCTAGCCAAAGGAAGGCTTGGTTTTAAATTCAATAGTGTAGAAGATGTCAATAAGGTCCTACAGAAGCATTGGAGCTTCAGATCCATTCCCATCTTTTTTAAGAAATGGACACCTTTATTTAATGCATATTATGAAAGAATGGACACTCAACCAGTCTAGGTTTGTCTTCTCGGCCTTCCATAGGAATTTTTGAACCTGGACTCATTCAGAGACATTAGAAATGCCCTTAGTGCATTTATTGATGTCGAACTTTCATTCCAGACCACCTGAAGAAGATCTATAGCTCGTATTCTTGTCTCCCTAAATATCAGGACCGGACTATGAGAATACCTAAATCTAATATGGGGAAACGAATGTAGAAGGAAAATTCTTGACTATGAAGGAATTCCCTTTAGGTGTCACAGGTGTCATAAGATAGGGCATATTGCTAAAAACAGTTTTCTGGGTTTCTCAAAAAACCCTGCAAGAAAAATATGGGGAATCAAAGATTATATGGAAAGTGAGGAAGATAGATCCAAAATTAGGCGCAAGGAAGAAAGACACAATAGGGCGGATGTATAACCTCCATAGGCTCTCGAACCTGTAGACCAACAGGAAGAAGAACCCCGCTATGGTAAGTACAAGGAATCAACACACCCTCCTCGACAAGATTTGGATCACTCTATGGGTAAGAAGTTTGAACCTTCCTCTAGTATTCTTTCATTAGAAAATTTGTTGAATGCTTTAAACATTGAGAATTGGATTCTAGAGCACAACCTTGTTCTACACACCTAAATAAATTTATCTCTTTCTTTTGAGTAAGCTCAAAGACCTAATTCAAGGAGCCTTGAGAATTTGGCCACAAGCCAGAATCAGATTGGCTCTTATACCAAATGAGTTGAACAAAAGTTCACTCACACACATGCTGCCAAGTAGGGCTTTATATAAGCCTTATCATGCCTTTCCAAATGAAAGGGTACATTTCTTTACTTTTTTCTAATTAACTAATTAATCATTAATATATATTGATTAATAATTAATATTTATATTTAATATTTATATATTTATATATTTGTATATTTGTATATTATGTTATATTTTTTATATAACATTAAAAAGTAGAGCCATTTGGCTTGAATGTGGAGATGACAACACACAAAAATTCTAGTCTTTTGCGAAAGGAAAAAGAATGCAGAACACCATCTAGGAGTTGAAAAATAACAATAATGAGGCATGCTCTTCCTTTGAAGAACTTGTTGCGTTAAGCATAACAGACTTTGAATCACTATTCAAAGTAGACAATCAGGCGACCATAGCGGAAGTGAGTCAACTATCTCAATTTTTTCCAGGACAAATTACGGATGATGATAACATGGAGTTGATGGAAGAAATTCCAAAAGAAGAATTAAAGGAAAAATTGCACATATTTCAGAAAGATAAAAGTCCAGGTCAAGATGGATGGACTATTGAATTTTTCATTGCCCTATATGAAACAATCAAAATAGATCTACTACATCTATTAGAAGAAGCCCAACTCAAAGGCTATATGCATCCCCCCTTAACTCCACCTTCATCACCATCATCCCAAAATTGAAAAATCTCAAAACCCTGGAAGACTTCAGACCAACTTCCCTGTGAAACATCACCTACAAAGTTGTTGCAAAAATCATTACTCAAAGACTCAAGAAGGTGCTATAAAAAATTATATCACATGAACAATTTGGGTTTTTGTCAAATAGACATATTCATGAAGCTATTGGGGTTGCTCAAGAGGGGATACACAGTATAAAAACCAAAAAGTTAAGGGATCTGTTTTAAAAATTTACTTCTCAAAACCTTTTGACATAGTAAGTTGGCTATATAAGGCTCCTTATGACTCATCTGGGTTTCAACAACAACTTTATCAAATGGGCCTTTTGTTGTATCACTTCAGCATCCTTTGCAGTCCTGATAAATGGTTATGCTCCCCCTTTCTTCACCTCGGAAAGAGGTATTCAGCAAGGATTCCCTCTCTCCCCACTGCTCTTCCTTCTTGTGGTAGAAGGACACGGCAGAGCAATCATTGATGCAAAAAGATGAGGCTCTTTCTCTAGGATCAGGATTACAAACAACCTCAACATATCGCATCTCCTCTTTGTGGATGACATTCTTATCTTTTGTGATGGAATGAGCAGAGATGCAAAAAAACTCTCAATAGTTTTGACCCTTTTTAGCAAAGCCACAGGTATGATGCTAAATAAACAAAAAATACACCCTCATTCCTATTAATTTAGAGGGTACAGATCTTCAAAGATACACTAACATTTTTTCTTTTAGAATAATCCTTCTTGATGATGGGTTAAAAATCATGGGTTTTAGGATGAAACCAAATAGCTACATAAAAGAAGATTGGAATTGGATGCTTGTAAAATTGGAAAAAAGAATCAATATATGGATCCATTTGGATCTTTAGTGCCAACAGATTGCTTAGTCAAATCCATTTTAGAAGCCACTCTGATCTATAGGATGTCTCTGGCCTGGATCCAAAAATACACCTTGGAAAAAACTTGAAATATTTGCTCTAGATTCCTCTGGTCAGGGAAAAATGAAAATTATGTACTTCCCTATGTTAAATGGGATCATATTTCTAGACCTAAACAACTTGGAGGTTAGGGGATAAAAAACATACTATTTTTCACAAAATCTTTGGCTGCAAAAGAGGATTGGAGATTCATCACCAAACAGAGCCTCTAGACTGAAGTGATTTGAAAAAAAGTATTTCTCCATGCTCTCTTCTTGACTGGATCAGAAATTATCCAAATATCACCCCCCATTCAAGCACAATCATCTGGAAAGTCGTTCTCAAAGCTCTGCCTATCATAAAAGATGGTTTAGCCTGGAAGGTTGGAAATGGATCCCAACTACATATTGGAGCTGATCCATGGACTGGAATTCAAAATATTCATATTCTCCCTCAGGCACTCATACAACACCTGAATCATAAGGGATTTTATTATCTCAACCAATTAGTTTATCCGTTGACTACAAATTTATGGCATCAGGAGTGGAGAGAGGCATCAAAATTGGAAATTCCAAAAAATATGTTGGAATCTTGGTATGTCTACACAAAAAAATTCTAAGCCATGCATATCCGTCTCACTAACCCTCCTAATGAACTCATTTGGGCCCTCGTTTCTCATGGACAGTACACCCCCAAGTTTGGTTACCAACATATCAGCTCCTAAGTTCAATATGGAGACTCGATTTGGTGGAGGAAAAGTATTTGGAAAACAAACTCCCACAAAAAGAAAAATTATTTAAGTGGTGTGTACTTGTAAATAAGATCCCGACTTGGAACAAAATCAACGTGTAATTGAAGGCCCTGACTGGTATAGTCCCTGCGAAAATGAGGAAGAAATCATTTCCCATCTATTCCTAAACTATCCATTTGCTCAACACACCTGGAACGCCTCAAAATATCTCTTAAATATCAATCTGGATTAGCACGAACAAAATATTGAAGAGGCTTAGAGAATTTGGACAACCTCAATCAATACTACATCTATAAGGGCCCTTCCTCTTATACACATCTGGGGTATCTGGATTGTAAGAAATTTAGCTATCTTTCAAGAAAAATCCTCCACTCCAAATCTTACTGCTAAACAAGGGATTGGCATACTTTCTTACTATCCATAAGCTAAAGACACCCATGCAGTTTGACACATGGATGAGGAACAAATAAATATTTCCCAACTGTGGGATTTCTTTGAGGGGGCTTCACAGGATCTAGCATGTGGTGGAGGAGGAATCCTTTTTCTATCAAAACACCATCACTTTCAGCTTCAAATGGGACTAGGAAGGGGGACAAACAACTATGCAGAACTTCCTTCTTTAGATATTCTTCTTTGTTTTGCAACTAAGAAAAACTGCAAAAACATACATATTTTTGGGGATTCAATGCTTGTGGTAAACTAGATCAATAAAACTCAAAATGCAGAGTTTTAAATCTTTTCCCTTTATTTGAACATGTATGCGGACTTATGGAAACTTTTGACTCCATAACATGTCGCCATGTTTAGAGGGAGCACAACTTGGATGTGGATAGACTTTCCAAAGAAGGACTAAAGATGGATCAAGGAACATGGAAAATCATGGAAACACATGATGGGGCACAATCTGAATATTACCATAGACCTTCCATGGAATTACAACATATATAAGATCACCTCCTTGGTAGTTTCTTGCAGATTTTTGGACAGAGAACTATTTTTGTATAGCAGCGATTTTGTAGCACTCGTCGGGTCACAAACAGACAACAACCAGCCTTTTTTTACAGCTAGAAACTAAAAAAATATGTTTTATTTGTCTTCGGGAGCAAGTAAATACAGCTAAAACAACACAAAATTCATACATAGCAGCATATGGACACTTATTTTTGCACAGAATTCCATAGTCCTTTTGGGCTGGAAAAATCTAATATATTGGAGCTACAAGGCTCATCCTCTTTGTAATTGTATGACTATATACACTCTACAGATGTAATTTCATTATCATAATAAAATTACATTTTTTTGTCCACAAAAAAAAAAAAGTAGCATACCATAAAAAGAATTAAATCTTGAATGATACACATTATTTCAAAACCAAATCTCAAGCCTTCTCTCAACAACTCTTATGTTGGCTCCACTCCATACTTTGTTTCCTTTAAGTTTCATACCCCATAACAATCATAGATTTAATATAAAGGATATGTGTTGTTCCATTAATTATAAAACGAGAGAAGTAAAACAACATAGATACTTACAAAATCTCTAAATAATTGTTTATATGAAAACATATACTCACAACCCGTACTTAACCTAACGTCAATCTTCTTCTGATGAATCTTCTTTGTATGTTAACACTTGTTTAAAGACATCCAAGGATGACCGGTGTAAATTAAAAAAATAAATATAAAGACCACAACCAAAATAAAATCTTAATATGTTACAGGGAAATCACAATTTCTCACAAACGTTGCTCTCAACCCCTTTTTCCTTGTCTCCTAGTCTTACTTATTGTATGGGTTCCATTTCGTTTTATTTTATGCAACAAAAAAATTGAAAATAAATATTTAATGCTAAATTAATTAATTACATGCACATAATTGAAATTTTCAACGATTTCATACAATTGAAGCACATTATTGTTGAGATGGCTCCTCTTGCGATGCAATTATGTCAATTTCCTTAACCCCTTTTACACTTTTTTAGACATCCTCACTATTATATTTCAGATATCACCTCGTTCGTCCTTTTCTATTTTTATAATCTTCCTAAAAAATTAAAATGACATTAAACTTTGTTTATACTAATATGAAAAATAAATACATCATAATTAATATTAATAAAAAAATGGTTTGTAGTAGTAGATACATATTCTATAAAAACATGTTTAGGAATATTACTTTTTGAATGATTTTTTTGTTGTTGTATGTTTTTGCTATTGCAAGTCTGACAATTTTCATTCCATTGCTATGGAAACACCTCATGTAGTTTAGATATAACCTGATTCTTGAAATCATTGGATTGATTTTTGTACTATAAGTGGAAATTACTTCTATATGTTCTTTCCACTATATCCATCATATTTTTATAATAAAAAAATCCCATTTTCATTAACTTCTAGCACCACTCCATGCGGGCTAAGGACTAATTAATCATCCTTTACATCTTCCATAATTTTTTTTTCTTATGACGGAATTCCCTTTTATTCTTGACAGTCCCTACATAACATTCAACATATTTGAATTAGATTGTTTCAAACATATTATCTAATATTCTTAAGTACATTATTACTAAAAATCCAATAAAAAAATTCATATTAATTACTTTTTAATTCAACTAATTCATCCCTCTACAACTTTTCCATCAAGGTTTTATGCTCTTTTGCACCTAGATTGCAAAGAATCTTATCGGGCTTCCTCAATTTTTGGCTTTGCATGTCGCACATTAATCAATACATTTTATCTAAATCTACATATAATTCAAACATATGAATTTAATTTAGAAATCACAAAATACTTGTCTTCTTTGCAATTTTGGATGTTCTCCCATCATGTCGACTAGAACTATAGTTCATTGAACTCTTATCACACATTTTCTATCAATACACAACAAGGATCATTAAATACATAAGCTACTAAGTATATTATACATTTTTTTAATGTGATTCATTGCCTCATAACTTTGACGGAACATGCTACATCCATGGGAAGAATTCCAAGGGGCCTCGCCCTGTCAGCACCAGTTTTGGGATCCTAACCCCAAAACCCTCGACCTTGACCTAGTGACAGCTTGGCCACGAAAGTTCCAACTAATTGAGCTACCCTACGAGGCTCACTAAGTATATTATACATAAATTACATAACTACCAAATAAAAAAGCAGTTTTCCATTTCGGTATGTTTCAATAATCAAAATGCATCATTGCTTCTCATACTTAAGCGCACTGGTGCATCATACATGAACTCGCCATTAACAAGAAGTAAATAAAAATTTTCATATACACATTTATTTGTGTGATTTATTAATTATAAAGTACCGTAATAAAAAAGGTGTGCTTTTATTATAAATGCATCAGTGCATTAGAGCAACTCAACCACACCGAAAATTGCATACACATTTTGAAAAATAAATAAATAAACTGGTAGGGCTGACAAGGTTTCAGGTTCAACCCAAAAATTGGTCCCATCACCCCCAATGCCCTATATATAAAACCACAAACCCATTAAATCTAAAATGCCTATAAAAAAATCATAATTGTGAAACAATAGAAAGATTTAAACCCTAATGTGAAAGTTTTGCAGTCACATAAAATGAAAGGAAGCAACAAGAAAACAAGTGTTCCAGTGTTGAAGGTAACTATGAATATTTTTTTTCTAGATTTATTTAAAATAAAAATAGGAAAATATATAAATCATGGATTGTGATCAATTGTAATAATTTACATACTTGAAATTTCTACTTTGCAAGGTTTTGTCTGATTCACCATACATTACAAATTTCGATCTTAAGAATAATCTTATTGCTCCAAACTCCTCCCCAATAAGTCTCTCTTCCAAAACTCTCCCCCTAATATTCTTAAGAAAAAAAATAATGAAATAATGATTAGGTTTTTTTTTTAAAAGCTTTATAGAATTAGCTTTTGAAAATGAAATTCCTACTCCTTTTTCAGTTTATGGGAAAAATAATCTATGTGATTTTTTTATTTTTTATTTTCTGGATATCGGTGCACTGGCATGTCATAACAAGTAATGTACTATTAAGATATACTTTTAAAAACAAATATAGAATAGCAATGCATTGGAAAGATATGCATGCACCGGGGTGTTACACTTTTCAGATGCATTGTATTGGCATACAATAGAGAATTTGAAAATATATATATATCCTGGCACGATGCATATTAAAAATAAGGCTTACCTCATCTTTATAAATGTTGGAATCCAAAAACAACTATGTTTCGTCCTAAATTGGCCAACCCTTTTTCTTCTGTTTAGTCAACTAAAAGTTCTAGCGACCCAAAATATGATATCAATACCACCCAAAACATCTCTACTTGGAGATCCAAAAAGTTGAATGAGTTGAAAGAAAAAATTTGCAAGTACACACCAAGATCAGTCCAATTTTTGGAGGGTAGCGACTCAATGTCTCTCTTCCCGTGACTCGCAAAGTAAATACCAAACATATTACAACTACGCTTTGTATGGTGCAGCTTGGTCGTCTTCTCTACCTATTCCTAATGTTGGAACCAAATTCTCCTTTTGTGGTAATATTTTAATGATTGTCGAGTCTAATATAGATGTTGTAAATATTGGGTTGTTTATCTTTTCACATGTACTCGTTCCTCCCAAACAATCAGTAGCAGTTATGCCATTTTGTGGTCCTATATATTGTTGGTCGAATTACATGAATATTGTTAAATACAAACCTCACATTTATATGTATAGTATGTGCATGAATGGTTATGTTTATTCAAAATTTAACAATAAGAACATGTTAGAAGAACATGTTATATATAGATGGTCGTCGATGTGCTCATGGGAACATTGCAGGGTTCATAAATAGTTATAGGTGCTCTTTATTTTCTGCAAATTGTTCATTTGAGGAACACTTTAATGACTAAGTGTGCTTTATGAAAAGGAAAGCATCCATTTGTTTGGTACTAGGGAAATCAACAAATGGGATGGGGATGGTACTTGCATGAAATGGGGTCCAAGGGTCCAATCTCGTCCACTACCACTATACCCCTAGCTGCACCCAAAAATCCCACAAGCATGGAGCATGGGTAAGTCGAGGTGTTTTGAGCTCGTGATCTCTATTACAACATATCATCTCATTTTCAAGCGAATCACCAGTTGAGCTACACACCTGTGGGAAAAAGCATCCATATTTGTTGTTGTGAATGCAATACGTAGTTTGTCTTCTGGTGATGGGTTATTAATAAACTATAACTTTTGTAGACCACCAACAACTTGTCAAATACACCTTGCATTGGAATACCTTTAGATGTCCCATTGGGGGGTAATACAAATTTTTTGATTAATTGTATTCTTTTAATTTTCAATGGGATTGATGTAAATGTATTGCTCAATTTGAACTTTTGTTTTATAAATTGTTTGTGGTTAAACATTTACTATTGGAAAAAATTATCATGCTTCTATTTTTTGGTATAATATTGGAACAAACCAATTACACTATGCTTACTAATATCATCGATGTAATGTTCAATATTTTTGAAATCAAGATTATGATGATGAGAAACTTGTCTGCCATCTTCCATTGCACCCTACTACAATTTGAAATCGAGAGAAGGTTGCAAAAACGGCGCAACTAGGAGAGGAAGCATACCAAGTATGGTTGAATCAACCACCTATTAAATCCCCCTACGTCTAGACTCGCCAATTAGGAATGCCTATATTAATAGTAGTTATTTGCATGTTGACAATGGAGGCAATGAAATAAAGGTTGGTATGGATGAGTTCTTACAACATACGATTGCCATGGACGCAATGTTGTTAGATGCATTCCAGGACAATGAGCTAGGGAATGATGCTCATATAAATGATGCCTTCTTTGAAATATTTAAATTGGCTCCCACCACCCCTCTCTTTGGACCTAGTAGATCAAATTTTACCCATATAGGGACAACAATGTTAATATACAACTTGAAATCAATTTATGGCATGTCAAACACATGTTTCTTAGCACTTTGGAGGTAATTGACCATCAATTCCCTTATATTTTGAGGAAACTTGTCACATAATCAACATTGAAAATGGTCGATTTAATGATTGATGAATGACATTATACATTTATATTTCCCACTAATTTCATGTTATTCAAAGATAAGGTACTTATGAGTGATGATTTCTTGCATGGGAATTGTGAAGAGGCAAAGCAAATGTTGGGTGTTGAGTACATATCATATCATGCATGTCTGAATGATTGTATTTTATATAGAGGCGAATATACAAACAAATAGATATTCCCCAAATGTGGGCATGACAGGTACTGTAAATCAAGAAACAAGGCTAAAGTGCATGGTCCTCCTCATAAGATATTGAGGCACATGCATATAATCCCAAGAATTCAAATGCTCTTTTATTGCAAAGAATTAGTTATGTTGCAAAGATGGTATGCCTTGCACTGAAGTGAGATAGGAGTTATGTAAATCCCAATAGATTCAATAGCCATGAAGCATATAAAGGATACATGGCCCGATAAATTCAAAGATGAAGTACATATCCTTCAACTGAGCATAGCCATGGATGGCGTAAACCCATATTCCCTCCAAAACACCAACTATTATGTTTGGCATGTAGTAGTGATCAATACCAATACTCCCCCATGGTTTTCTGTGAAGAATGAACATATTATGATGGATCTTATAGTCCTTAGTAGAATACAAGTGAAGAATATGAATGTTTACCTACAACCATTGGTCAATGAATTGAAGGAATTACGAGAACGTATACATGTATATGATGTATCAAGACCCATCCCATCAGAAAGGATTTTTACGTTGTATGGCATTTGTGCATACACCACACATGATTATATGTTATTTGGAGTTTCCTCTACTAAAAATGTTGTTTGAATTGTTTATATTCATAACAATGTTTTTTGACATATTTAATTTGGTGCAACTGTATTGATCTTCAACAATAACGTGTTTTGTATACCGCAAGTCTTGTAACAATAGGGTATCATGGATGTAAATGTTGTTGACCTTCTATAAATTAGGTGGTCCAGATACCTATGAAAGCTGGTGTATGATTTCTCAATGGTATTCCTCCCAGAATACCACCCTTATAGAAGAACAATATCTACTTTCAATGATAAATAAAAGTGAACCCGAAGGCCTGAAATAAAGACATCAACTCACTGGCTTAGGGAATATGACCAAGAGAAGGAGAAGGAAATTGCAATTCAAATGGGGAACCTATGTTCGATGATCTTGAATTATTCAAAAACTATGTTGAGAAAATATCCATCTGGATGAAAGGAAATCGGTATTTTCCCATTTTGGGAGCATCTTAAGATTGTCAACTTCCACTTACTGGATACCATGGCTATATTTAAAAATGTTTCATCTTCTTTGTGGAGACACATATCATAGAAACAAAGTGAAACATTGGCTATAAGGAGATATCTTATTTCTTCAAATACTAAAAAGAAGCATTATCCAAGACAAAATAGAGAAGAGGTTGGCCCCTCTTGGTCGTTTAAAGAAGGTGATGTCCCATGGGTTTTGAAGAAAGATGACCTTTCTTTTCCAAAGGAAATTATATTGGGAATGAAAATTCCTTATTTATAAGGGTCCACTCTACAACGTTGCTTCACTATATACAAACATTTGTCAAGTTTGAAATCACATGACCATCTGAACCTTCAAAGGGTACGTATGTCAAAAAATATGTTTTTTTTTTTTTTACCCCACAAGTTAAAACACAATTAAATTTGTATGTGTTCACTTTGTAGTGTCATCACCCTTTGCTCATGTGTGTGTGTATGTGAACCATGAATTTCCCGAGGAGTTGTGGTGTGCCATATCTAAATCATTTGCAATTGTATGGTGGATCACATTAAAGGAGGTTCACATGATAGCATTTCACAGTGGCATCAAGAAATAACTAAGATTGTGTGTATGTTTGAGAAGGAACTGTTGACGAGTTTCATGGAATTGCAAGTTCATCTTCTAATTCACCTAGTTTATGAGGTTGAATTATTTGGGGTGGTCTTATGTCATTGGATGTTCTTCTTGGAGAGTTACTTGAAAATGTTGAAGGGATTTGTTCAACAAAGGTCAAAACCTAAGGGGTATGTGGCAGAGGGGTACATAGTATGAGTCATTATATTATGCAAGTGAGTACATCAAGAAAATCAAACACACACCAAGCATAGTGATTTGGGGTGATGAACACGATAAGGAAAAAAGGGATGGGAGCAACTCCAAATGAATGAAAAAAGGCGCATGATAAAGAGTAAGTCACGTATCTTTTGTCACATTTATACATGGTAATTATTCACACTTAACCTTATAATCTATATTCAATCTCATATGTACTATATGTTAATTTGATTTCATTAATACAACAGTGAATTCATAAATTGATGCCTCAATAAATCCCTTGTTTAAAACATGAAGACAACACAACCATGGATCGCATTGTATGAATATAAGAGGAGGAAATCAGACATTTGCGGGAAATAATTCAAATGGTTGAATGGTAGAATCATGCCTTATCCTAATCATTTAAAAGAAAACATGCCAATTATATATCCTAACAGTTGGGTTGTTGACCAAGTCATATAAAAATATGGTGCATTTGCTTGCTACCCCTATTGAGGAGGATGCACTAAACATAGGGATCAGGTCCAACACCTTAGTAATAATATATTTGTGTACATTTTTAACTTTATAATGCACCTTTGGATTATAACATCTATATTTTATATATTGATGGTAGGGTTATTAGACATATCACATTGTTATTTGTTCACTTTTTTACAGGTGCATTTTTTCTCGTCTATGTGGGGATATGGGCATCATTTTTTCACTGAGGATGTCAATGATAGACTTCTTACACAACATTGTAGAGTGGGAGTCGAGTTCGACCAATCTAGTCGTGCTAGCCACCATGATCAAGATCTAATAGTGGAGAAGTTTGGTTACCTTAGAAAGATACAAGAGATCATTCAAGTGGACTCTCATATTTCCAATGTGTTCTTTTTAGGGGAAATTGGTGAGACATATTTGATAGGAATAATGTAAAGGAAGATCATGATAATGAGATGATATGTAACAACTCTAGGAAGATGTGGGATGAAACTAATGATCATTATGTTTTCCTAAAACACTACAACCAAGTGTTTTTTAACCCATATGTTTTGGATAGGGATTGGTAGTTCATATTAATACACAACCCTAGATCTAAACATATTTTTGAGAACAACAGTGCTATCATGCCAAGTGAGTAAGATAAATAGGGTGATGGCAATGGAGAGTGATATGTACATGTTTGATTTTATCATTTACAGTGTTGATATATCATTTTATTATTGTTATCTTTAATTCTCGACTAATTGTATTGTTTATTTTTCATGTTATGACATTGGAAGTGAAAAGTTGATTATCATATGTTTTTAAACAATTTTAGTTGGTTAACAATCAATCTAATGTGAATTGTGTTTGCCTATCAAGTAATTTGTGATTGTATGGAATGATTGAATGAAAAATAATTTTATTTTACTTGAAGGTCTTTATATTTCATTGCATATTTAGTATAAAATATTAGAATTATTGTGGCACTGTTATTATGGCATATCGATATTGAAAAAATATAGGTCATTGTGTATCATATTTGTGTTGATATTTAATATGAATTTCTAACCATATGGAAATAGTATTTTTAGACTAATGATGTTAATATTAACTAGCAAGTAAGAAACATATTTTAATGTTAATTTTAAATGTATAGTTCATTTACAAATTAATTACACTTCCTCAGATGTGGGTGATAGAGGTAATAGGGGCGAGCACATGGTGAGTGAGACGATCCACATGACAACATCATCATGAATATCGTGTCGTAATGAAGGTCATTAACTCTACTTATAGCACATTAAAATAATGGAGAAAGGTGATGATAGTTTCGGAGGGCACCAAGAAGATGGATAAGTAATAAGTCTCTATGGGAGAGAAGATTGTACGTAATATGAGTTGTGGGGAATAATGGTGAAAGGGTTGGTGGATTTCCCAATGGTATAGGAACTAGATGGGATCCTAGGAAACTCGCCAACGCCATTATGATAATTTATGCTATGAGAGGGTCATGAGCATCATGGGAAGGTATTTTGGTGATGTCCATGCCTTTTATAGGAGGTCGGTGGTGCAAGGTGAACAGTCTAGAGTGTCATCGATCGAGGTCGATGGACAACAAGGGGAGAAGGGAAAATTGAAAGGAGAAAGGAAAGGGGGTGGTGGCCCTGCCCTTGCCCACTAGGCAGTAGTGTAGAGTTGCTCAAGCCTCCCATTTATTCAAAGCTCATATTCATGTTTCAATTCAACAGGAAATTGAATACATTGAGAGAGACTTGTGGGAGGAGATTAATGAGATGAAATCGGTTGATGGATTTGATGAACTTGTGGAGTGGGTTCAGGACCCAACGTCCACTAGAGGTCAGATGGTTTATTATGCACATATTATTACCACCTTGTAGGTAATGAAGGGCATTATGTCCCGTGTACTTATGGAGAGAATAACGAACAAATGGGGGGATGCATAGTTGATTCATGCTTGGAAGGACCACAACACCGATTATCGCCTCATGCATTGAAAATTTGAGGTTATAGTAAGTAAATTGGGGATTTGTTTCACTCCTCGTCCAGTGTAGATGGAAGGAAATGTAGCATCTCCGCAACATTCTAGACGTGGGATCAATTTTGGGAACCAACAAGTTTCTTAAATGTTTTGTCTATGTCTTGTAGATGATTTTCCATAGTCTTATAAAAGAACCAAATATCCAAAGTATAGTAGGGTCATCAATGTCAATTCCCGTCTCTTTATGTTGTTGTAGTTATGGGTAGAATATGTATAGACTCTTTGTGGAACTAGTATTCCTCACTACGGTGAGATGTTTTGAGTGGGTTGTTTTAAGTTGTGAAAGAATATAGAGTAGTTTTGTATGTTTTTTCTCATGTATCTGGTTTTAAATTGTAAATATAGACATGCTTTCTTTATGAAGTAATATGATATTTCCTTACTTACAAAAAACAAATTAATTACACTTAAAAAGGGCATGTATATTGTGTGAATCTATTTTATTTATTTATTAAGTAACACTAACACACTCTATAATTAAATTTCATTCTATAAATTTACATAATATGAATGCTTTCACTAATCACAAAACCACTTTCAAACTCTAACAATGAAATCACAGTAAGGTTTTGCTAAATGAAGTTATTTATAACAATTCACCAACTCATCATCACTAGCATGATTAATTCTTTAGCATGACATGAGGGATTTTCATGACCAATCTCCTTTCATATTGAAGGGAAGTGTGTACCTAGAGTCGTGGCTCTAATCTACACCCATGTCATAATCTATCCTAGGCAAGCTCTTTATTGGGTTTCTACATAGAAAATATAGGTCTACAAACTCATTCATCTAGTCAACATTAATTCATGTTTGGCATTTATCCCAACAAGAACACATGCACTCTCTAGACTATGATTTTTTGACAATTTGATGCATAATAAACTTGTACCTAAGAAAAATATACATCTTTGTAACGACTAAGTAATCTCTCCATTCTTGTTATAAATTAATGGAGTCCTCGTATCATTTTGACAACAAAATTTGGCCATAATGACATCACTATTTTCTTGAACTAATGATATACTTCTTAAATCCTCATATATATTTTAAATGTAAGAATTAGTGGCCAAGTGAACAAAAATTGTAATATTTAATGCATTAAGCAAAGCTACCCTATTTATGGAATCTTTTTGACATCTATGTTAATAAAATCGAGAAATGTTTAAAGAAGATGGTTAAGTTGAAATTAACATGGCTAGACTTATTGTCATCCTTCATAGATTACATTATTATTTTTATATTTAAACTTTTAAATCTCTTCATGAATAAGAAACTCAACTTTATCAATCATTTTACATTTTTTATAAACTTAACATTAAGATGGATAAAATCAAGATTATGATAATTAAACAGAAGAGAAAAAATATCATCTTATTTTCTATGTTGGTAACACACTACATAGGCATCAATTTAAATTGTCATTTAAAATAGGACGATAGTGAAAAGATTAATAAAAGTAACATGGATACTACAAAGATTTTATAAATCCCAAATTTAATGAGAAAAACTATTTTTCCAATTTTGTGCATAAAGGAAAAAATTAATACTGTTAAAATTAGAACCAATGGGAATCATTGTTGGAAGTGTTATATTATTTGCATGAGATCAATTGGAAAAGTCTATAGTCGACTAACATTAGTTGGCTACAGTTGAAGGTGACATATGGTGAACGGTCTGGTCAACTAATCGACTAGATTAGTTGTTTGGTTGAAAGGAAAATGACTTGGTTGATGGAAATCAATGGAAGCATGAATTTAATAAACACTTGGACGATTGGAAGCTCAATGAATATTGGCAGGTCAAAGCAAAATAACAGGGTTCAGTTAGGAAGTAATGGACTGCCATTAATGAGAAGTTAGTTGCATTGCACCTATAAATAAGATGTAATGGATTTGTAAGATGAGAGATGATGGATAATGATTGACAGTGTGTTGCATATTGTAAGTGATGGTAATCATATGTGGAACAGTGAGTGTCGATTGGTTTGTGTCGGTAGTGACCAAGTGTAGTGAATTCATCCTTGACAATAGATGAGACGAGAACTCACTAATTTGTTGTTTTTCCTGGAGCAGGTTTCCAGTGAAATTTTTGTGTTGTGTGTTGATGCATTGTGTATGCAATTGTTGACTAAATGTTTAATGTATATAACTAAGTAAATCAAGTTTGAAAACCTACTGGAAACAATATTAAGAACCCAACAATTGGTATTATAGCTATATTTGTTTGTAAGAGGATGCCTTCGTTGCTGATGATTTTGGCTTGATCCTGTATATGGGGAATACCTATTTCACTAAGAGTCTCTAGAGATGTTGATTTATAGTTAGAATGGCTAGCACATCAAGGAAAGAAATTGAAAAGTTCAATGGTCAAAATTTTGAACTTTGGAAGCGTAAAATGGAAGATCTTCTTATAGATCAAGAGAAATGGGTTGCAGTCGACCCAGGAACTACTCCTGTGGGTATGTCAAAGGAATACTGGAAAAATATTGATAGAAAGGAAAGGAGTACCATCCGATTTTTTCTTGAAAACTATGTATTGTTGAATGCCTTAGAAGAATACATTGCAAATAAGTTGTGGGAAAAGTTGGGGAACTTGTACCGGTCAAAATCTCTTGTTAACAAGTTGTTTCTTCGGTAGAAGTTATACCTTTTGAGGATGGAAGAAGGTGACTTAGTCACATAGTACCAGAATGTGTTCAACACTGTGATCATCCAATTGTTATATGTATACATTAAAATCACCAAAGAGGAAAAATGCATTAGTTTGTTATGTTTGTTGCCATATGTATGGGACAACCTAGTCGTGGCTATTGGAAGCAATAACACCACATTAAAGACAATAATCTGTTCATATCTCTATTATCTAAAGAGATGATATGAAAGAACATGGAAGGATTGACCCACGATGCCCTGTCGGTACGAGGTCGACTGGTAGATACAGAAAAAGGGAAAACCTCTAGTAGGAGAACGAAGTCAAAGGGTATATCTAAGACAAGGTCCATTGGTCTAATGGCGAAAACCTGTTGGTGATGCAGTAAACTTGGGAATTTCCAACGAAAATGTAAATTGACAAGAAATATCAAATGATTGAGGAAAGTCAATTGATAGATGGCAAGTCTACGAAAGAGGGAAAAGGTGATGTGTATTTGGCCTCCACTAGTACATAGTCGAAACGTTATTTGTGGTTGATATACTTTGGTGTGTCATATAGTCGAAATGTTATTTGTGGTTGATATACTTTGGTGCGTCATATCATATGGAACTGCCTAGAGTGGTTTTGTGAGTATGAGAAGATCAACGATGGTGATGTCCTGCTTGGATATGACTCACTGACAAAAATAGTCAAATGAGGAAATATTCGAATGAAGCTGAAAGATGGAAAAAGAGGAACACTTCCTTGAGTTGTGCATATCCCAAGTTTGGCACAAAATCTTATGTCAATAATAAAGATGGAGGATGTACATGTATAGTCTGTATTTTAGAAAGACACGTGTAAAATAGTACAAGGACCAATGGTGATAATGAGAAGAGTTTAGTTTGGAACCCTGTATAAATTATTGGGAAGAACAAACATTGACAAAAGTGTTAATGTATTATGTCATGAGTCTAAAGGGTCAACTACTTGTCTAGTTGACTCGACCATGTTCTGTCATCAACGGATTGGACACATAGGTGAAAAAGGTATTCGTGATATGCACTGTAAACGTATGGATGAAGGTCTTCCTAAATGTCCTAAAGAAATTGATTTATATGAACATTGTATTTATGGTACACAAAATCGTGTGAGGTTTGCATCTAGTGATACTAGAGCTAAAGAAATCTTAGAGTTAATACATAGTTATGTGTTTAGAACAATGTCACTCCCTTCACTAGGTGGATCTCAACATTATGCTTATTTCATAGACAATTTCTCCATAATGATATGGTTGTACTTTATGAGGAAGAAATCTAAAGTTTTTGGGAAATTCCAAGAGTTCAAGGCTCTTGTGGAGAATCATATTGGTAAAGAGATCAAGGTGTTGAGAAATGACAATGGAGGTGAATTTCGTGGAAAAGTGTTCAACCAATTATATAGATAGAATAGTATAGCTCAACAAAACAAAACTCCCTACATGCCTCAACATAATGGAGTTGCTGAAAGAATAAATAAGACGTTGATGGAGAAATCGATGAGCATTCTCAGTGGTGTGGGGATAACACAAGAATTATGGGCAGAATCAGTTTATATGGCATGTTACCTAGTGAATAGGTTGCCATTGATGGCTTTGATCATAAAAAAACCATAGGAGGCATGGGCTGGGAAATATCCCTCTCTTCCACATTTAGAGTGTTTTGGTGCAAGGCCTTTGTGCATGTCCCAAAGGAGAAAAAAATGAAGCTCAATGGTAAGTCAAAGAAGCACATCTTCATCGGATACAAGGATGGGATGAAAGGATATAAGTTGTGGAATTCAATGACAAGGAAGGTAGTTTAAAATCGAGATGTAACCTTTACGGAAGCTAGAAGCACTTCGATAACTGAAGAGGTCGAAAGAGAAAAGAAACAAGAAAAGAAAGAGTTTGAAATGAATGATGAAAGTCTAGATATGAAGAGTCAATTGAATCCAACAATGAGGTAGAACATCAGAATCTAGACGTGAGGAGGTTTGGTTGAGCATGACAACAACCATAAAAGTATAGTCCACCTAGATTTCACTATGCTTTTGCATTATTTACCATAGATGATGATCTTAAATCAGTAAAGGAACCAATCAACTCAACAAAGAGTAAACTCTAGGAAATGGCCATGGAGGAAGAGATGGAGTCCTTGAAGAAAAATGAGACATGGGATTAGGGGTATTACCAAATGTAAGGAAACATGTTGACAGTAAGTGGGTGTTTAAGAAAAAGTTGACTATAGCAAGTCGGGTCGACAAGTATAAGGCTCAACTGGTAATGAAAGGATATACTCAAGTCGAGGGAGCAGACTTTGGTGAAATTTTCTCGCTTGTTATTAAGTTAACTTTCATATGGGTACTAATGTCTTTAGTTAGAGATAGAACAAATGGATGTAAAGACAACATTTCTTCATGGTGATATTAAAGAAGTAATCTATATGAAGCAACTTGAAGGGTTTATAGTGAACATAGAAAAGGAGCTGGTGTGGAAGCTCAGGAAGTCTATTTACATTCGAAAACAATCACCTAGGATGTGGTATCAAAATTTTGATAAGTATATTCAACAGTTGGGATTTTTGAGAAGTCGGGTGGATCATCATCTGTATTTGAATAATTTTGGTGAGCACTTTGTATATGTCGCTATGTATGTCAATGAAATGTTGTTAGTCGGTAATAACATGGATATGATAAAATAGGTAAAATGTAGTTATCCTCCAAGTTCAACATGAAGGATCTCATAAAGAAAATTTTCATTCTTGGAATGGAAATAAAATGATATCGAGCATACAGAAGACTCTGGTTAAGTTAAAGAAAATACATTGAGACAATCCTAAAACGTTTCAACATGCAGGAAAGTTGATCGGTCAAGGTGCCTATTCCTGTAGGAGTCAAGATATATATTGAACAATGTTTGAAGACGGAAGAAGAAAAGGAATACACAGTAAATGTGCCTTATGCAAGTGATGTATGCAATGGTTTGTATGTGATATGATATTACCCATGCAGTGGGAGTATTGAGAAGGTACATGACAACACCTAGAAAAGAGTGTTGGACCGCAGTCAAGAGAGTGTTCAAATATCTTCTTGGAATGATAGATTTAGCAATTTGTTATGGAGGAAAGTTTGAGAGAAATAAGGAATTCAATGTACAAGGTTTTGTCGATTTTTACATGGCTAGAGACATTGACCACAGACGGTTGACTCGTATATATGTGCTCATGTTTTTTGGCAGAGTAGTAAGTTGGATGAGTAGAAGTTCGTTAGTTGTTGCATTGTCAACTACTAAGGTTGAATAAATGGCAACTACTTATGCATGCAAGTAACTTGTTTGGTTGTAGAGGTTGTGTTCAAATGTTGGATTCGAGCATCATGTTGTTAGGTTGGACTGTGATAGTCAAAGTGAAATCTTCCAAGCAAAGAATCTGACATATCATTCAAAGACAAAACAAATTGATGTTTAGTATCATTTCATGAGGGAGATGGTGGAGAAGCAAAAGGTGTTACTGGAGAAGGTAGAAATGAAAAATAATGTTGTAGACTCATTGACGAAGTCGGTAAGAGCATAAAATATTTCCCGATGCAGGGAAACGATGGGCTTATAATCCTTGTGAACTAAAAGTTTTGAATCTCATATTTATGCAAAGAAGACAACAAGTGGGAGAATGTTGGGAGTGTTATATTCTTCCTGGGAAAGTTGGACTGTGACAATCATAGTGCAATATTCCTAGAAAAGAATATGGCATATCATTCAAAGAAAAAACACATTAATGTTCGATATCATTTCATGAGGGAGATGGCGGAGAACGAGAAAGTGTTATTCGAGAAGGATGACATGACGAAGAATGTCGCAAAATCATTAACAAAGTCGATAAGTGCATAAAAGTTTTCCTAGTGCAAGGAAATGATGGGCTTATCATCCCTGTGAACTAAAAGTTCTGAATCTCCTATTTATGCAAAGAAAACAAGTGGGAGACTCTTAAGAGTGTTATATTCTTTACATGAGATCGACTGGAAAGGTCTATAGTTGACTAGCAATAGTCGGTTGCAGTTGAAGGCAACAAACGATGAACGGTCTGGTCGATCGTCCGACCAGATTAGTTGTTTTGTTGAAAGGAAAATGACTTGGTCGGTGAAAGCATGAATTTGACAAACAATTGGAAGGCTAGAAGCTCAACGACTATTGATATTTCAAAGCAGAAGAACTTGGTTTGATTAGAAAATGATGGACCGCCATTAATGAGAAATTAGCTGCATTGCACTTATAAATAAGATGTAATGGCTATGTAAGATGAGAGATGATGGATAGTGAGTGACAATGTGTTTCATATTATGAGTGAGGGTAATCACATGTGTAATAGTGGGTGTTGGTTGGCTTGTGTCATTATTGACCAAGTGTAGTGATTGTATGCTTGACAATAGAAGAGTCAAGAACTCACCGGTTTGTTGGTTTTCTGGAGATTGGGTTTGCAGGGTAATTTATATATTATGTGTTGATGTGTTGATGTGTTGTGTATGCCAATGTGGTTGAATGTTTAATGAATCTAACTAAGTAAATCAAGTTTGCAAACCTATTGGAAATGATATTAAGAACCCGACACTCATAACCTCCATAATGAAACTACTCAATAATCCAACCAAAAACAATATATTGGGATCATTGATTTTGTGATTTTTTTTATAAATAGGAGGTGAGAAAATAACATAATTTCCTTTTCACATGACCCACATTTAATAATATAATCGGAAAATTTACTTAGATTTAAATATTAGTTTATATTTCTCATTACCAACAACACTATGAACTTGGTATTTCCATTTCTTATTGCCCTATGTATCTTGTTAACAAAATTTGAGTTGTAAGAGTATTGTGTGACTGTACACTTGTAATTGAAATTAAAATTTGTAAATTTGCAAGTTTGTATTTTTTTATTGGAATTTTGCAATTTCGTAAATGATTTTGTGATTTTGCAATTTTGTAAATTATTTTGTAAATTGTAAATTGTGAATATGTAATTGTAATTTGCAAGTTCTTATTGTAACTATAATTGCAATTTGCAATTGTAAATTTGAAGTTGTAATTTTCCAATTTGTAATTCATAAATCTAATTAGTAATTTTTTATTGTAATTTGTGGTGTCCCCATTCACCTTGGTGGCCCTTTGAGGTGACGAGAGACTCATATAAACGATTAAAATTTGATTTTTCTTTTCCTCTTTATTACTCTTATATTTTTTTCTTTGATCTATCTTCAGGATAATAATCTATAAGACTGAGATCCCAAATTTTCTCAATTAACTTGGTTTCGACTTCACGTTGATTCTCATATCGCCATTGAATCAATGGCTCGGATTAAATCTGACCCGATGATCTATGGTCGACATTGCTTAAATATTCATAGGCCAACATTTAGACAATTTCCTCAACTTTCAACCTATACACCAACCTACTCATCCAACCATTGAATTCGATGGTAATCCTCCTTCCTTTGGGGCGATTACGACCAAGGTACTTTGGCCCTACTATATATGAATCCACACAAATACCTATGAATCGATTCCTGGTGAAGTTACGATGTGCATACAAGCTTTCATCACCCATATATGACTCTACATGGTTCATATCTTATGAAAATGAAATTAACCACGCATAACAAACATTCAATCTATTTAGTAGTGCACTTGATGCATAAAAACAGTTCTTGGACACAATTATAATAGATTCATAAATCGTGCACAAGGATGACTCTATTTATAGCTATGAACAACTATTGTATTGAGCAATTTAAGCTCTATGAGTAAAACCATTATTCATGCACATGTAATCATTCGAAACATAACTATGCACAGAGATAACTTGGTTCATAGCTATTAGCTATTGTCCATGGAGCATTCAACCCATATAATTCAGCTTATTCTTTATGCACAATCATCCATTCACCATATAAACAAATATAAACAAATTCAACATTCTTGAATAATAATTGGACATTCGACACCATAGAAATACTTATCTCTCAATGGAATTGTTCATCAACCGGCTATGTGAGTGCAACGTTCTAGCCAACCGTAGGTCTCTTCTTAGCCTATATTCTTTCAGCACTCGAAGACCACTCCTGAGTTGGGCTATGATATCCACTAGAGAGGAACTAGACAGAGTCACTCACAGTTAGAACCATAATCATACACGTTAATCCAGTATCCTATTGGGTTTATCAAGCATACAGGGAGTCAAGAGAAGGAAAGGCTAAGCCAGTGAGCTTAACTACAATGCTATAGGAATCTCACTCAATTCAGTTATCCATATACCCACAATACCTACTACACCCAACACAATGAAGGTCCCCTTCTTTGTTGCACAATCCCTCAAGCACCCCTTCCCTCTAGTGTTATTCAGGGTGGGCATAGAAAGGTTGCAACTACCAACTCTCAGATATTTTCACATTCAGTAGGTTTATCAAGCCATTTCACCCCTGGTTTCTCCCTAACTCGCGATTACTCTGGCTTTACACTTCTAGACAATGTTGGATTCAGCCACACGACTTGATTTACAAGTCGATCTCCCAACTTGTCAATCTAGATGCTTTCACTACTATCCCAATCATGCGTGTGATTCACACCATCTATGCTGTGCACACTCTGTTTCTTCCTATGCCCAAAGCTCAAGTGGATGCATGCATGAGAATACCGATACGTTCTTCTTCCCCTGGTCTTCCTTCTCCTACACCAGAATAATGGAACGAAAATCCATGAGGAACTTAACTTTGGGGTCAAGTAATCTGACTAACAATCTGTCATGCCCCCTCACAAGACTCTTTTTAGCAAGTTTCCTTAAACTCTTGAACCAATTCCTCAACTACTCTCTTACAACAACATTTAAGAATAGTTAACGGACTTTACTTGAGTAGCTACTTGCCATTTATAGCACAGGGGTTCTCAAGGTGACATTTGTTTTCAGGTCCATATTTTGGAAATAAAACCATGCTTGATGTAAGAAAATATTTTGTATTTTTTTAAATCAATTTTAAAAATATGAGAGTTAGTTATTTTGCCACTCAGCACTGGATATTTACAAAGCTCTTCCACTCTGACAGTAAGATCTCCATCGCTATCTTTAATCTCTACGTGCCAGTTAATTATATTGAAAAACAAGATTGTTGGAGGTCGTTCTCAGAATTCCTTGAGTCCAATTCTCATGTTGAAATAATATTAGCATGTGATATTAATATTTCATTAGCGTCGAATGAAAAAAAAGGAGGTCCGCGAGGTAAGGATTTTATGCATGAAATGGTGGAGGAATTGATTTAAGATTGGGATTTGATTGACTTAAAACCCAAGCAGGGGCATTACACGTGGTCCAATCACAGAGTGGGTGTCGCATGTATTTCATCCAGGCTCGATCGATACCTTGTCCACGATTCATTGATTGATGGGAAAACCATTATCTCAATGAAAATTTTACCCAAGCTATGAGCATATCACCATCCAATTTCGTTGTTGTTTGAAAAGGAAGAGGAACTTGGGCCAATCCCATTTAGATTCAGCCCCCTCTGGATCGAGAGAGTCGGGTTTATGGATGTAGTAACCCAATCTTGGTCTCAATATGTAGCTGGCTCTCCCAGTTTTGTTTGGGAACAGAAATTGAAGAAAACCAAACTCGCTCTGAAGCTCTGGGTCAAATCTCCTCTTCTCTCTCCTACGTCTAGCAGGAAAGAAAGAGTGACAGAATTAGCTGCAATTCAATTCGATATGGAAGATAGAGATATTTCCATTTCTCATTTAGCTTTGGAGAAACTGGCCCAGTTCAACGCCTCTCAATCATTCAAACATGAAGAGGAACAACTCAGGATAAAGTCTCGCTGCCTCTGGCTGGTGTCAAGAGATAAGAATACTGCATATTTCCACCGTCAATGCAGGGTTCGATTGTCCAAGAATCATATCTCGAAAATATCTTCAAGTGAGGGGGTCACAATTAAAGGTCATGATCTTCTAAAACAGTCTACTAGTAAGCATTTTCAGCTTCTTTTTCAGGATGATGGTCTCACTGATGAGGAAGTATCTTCTGAATATTTGGATAATATCCCTTCTCTTGTAAGTGTTGAGGACAATTATGTTCTAATGAAACCCTTTTCTGAAAAGGAAATTGTTGATGTCATCTAGGCTATGGAGTCAGATAAGGCTCCTGGGCCGGATGGCTTCTCCTTTCATTTTTATAAAGTCTGTTGGCCCATCATCAAATCAGATTTGGTCCGAATGGTGACTTCCTTCCAAATAAAATCAAAAGTGGGAGGGTGCACTAACTCTACGTTTCTCACCCTCATCCCCAAGGAAGTAAATCCTTCTTCCTTCGATAGGTTCCGTCCTATTTTGTTGTGTAATGCTTCTTATAAGATCCTAGCCAAACTTTTAGCCAACAGATTTAAGCTCTTGCTAGGTAAGTTGATCTCTCCTCTCCAGGGAGGATTTGTTAAAGGCATACATTTAGTAGATAATGTAATCCAAGTTCAAGAAGCTCTTCATTCAAGCTTCCAAAGGAGGGAGAAAGGCATGTTAATTAAGTTGGACATGAAGAACGCCTTTGATAGAGTTAAGATTCCCTTCCTTTATGATGTCCTGCTCTCTTTTGGTTTTTGCTCTGCGTTTGTAAATATGATCAAAGCATGCACTGATGGGCCTTGGATTGCACCATTAGTCAATGGTAGACCTACCAAATTTTTCAAAGCTTCTAGAGGCCTCTGCCAAGGTTGTCTTATGTCACCCTTCTTATACATCTTGATGGCTATTCTCAGTAGAAAACTCTTAGTTGAAAAGGAAGCTGGTTACATCCTGGGCATCAGGATTGCTAGGGGAGTGGATCCAATCTATCACGCTCTTTTTGCCGATGAATCTATTCTTCTAGGAGGGGCCTCCATGAATATTGAAAGGGATTTCAATGAAATTCTTAAAAAAATCTGTCAAATCTCAAGAGCATTGATTAACAAAAACAAAAACATTATTTATGGCTGGAATGTTGAACAAACGGTAATTCTTCGAATAGCAGACTTCTTGGGATTCCCTGACTTTGACAAGTGGGAAAAGATAAAGTATTTGGGTCTTCCCTTAACCCTTGGATCGTCCCCTCCCTCTATCTAGCTGGATGTTCTGGAAAAGTTAAAAGCTAAAATCACTTCTTAGGGAGGCCAGTAGCTAACCAAGGTTGGGAAACTGATCTTGGTTAAGGCTGTTTTGTCAACATTTCCTATTTTCCAATCTTCTTTGCTGCTAGCCCCAAAGTGTATCTTGGCTCAGATTTCTAAATATCTACGAGATTTTCTCTGGTCGGGTGGTAAAGTTATCCAAAACAAGATGCACCTGGTAAGTTGGGAAGTCCTTAAGAGACCAATTTTAGAAGGTGGTCTACAAATCCGAGACCCTGATCTAGCTAATCTGGCATTGAGCAGCAAGTTGATTTGGCAGCTATTTGTGGACAAAAAAACATCCAGTCAGTAAGATTTTTCATATGAAATATCTTAAGAGTGGCTCATTGAGAAACATTTCTTTTGCTAACACCCCAATTGACACTGCTATTTGGAACTCTTGCAGAAAATTTTTTGAATTCTTTAACTAACAGCTTTTTAGAATTCCTGGAAATGGGAAAAGGATCCTTCTTTGGGACGATAAAATATTCGAGAATCCTCCTCTTTCCTCTGTACTTCCGTTAATAGATATTTTGAATTGGGCAACAAACAAAGGACTTCTCCGATTGGTTGATATCTGCATTTGGGATAGTTCTGGTAATTGGCCTAGTTGGTCTCTCCCGGACCTTCCTATTGGTCTAATACCTTTAAAAAATTCGCTACTCTCTTCTCTTTTAGGACTAGCTCCCATCCACATCTCTCAGAAAGATATTTGGGGTTGGTGTCTTGATGTATTTTACACAGGTGCTAAAGGATTCAACACCCTTCAACCTTCCCATTGCTCATTCTTTCCTCCTGTGATCTGGAAATCAGTCCGGTTTTCCAATTGTCAGCCGAAGGTAAAAAAAAAATTATGCCTTGTTTTAAATAACAATATTTTGACTGGTGATTCCCTTTCTAAGCATGGCTTCTATGGCCCTTTTCGATGTTGTTTATGTAAAAACGTTGTGGAGACTACAGATCATCTCCTTGTCGACTGTGTTTTCTCTAGAAAGGTATGGGCTCTGGTCCTTCAAGGCATTAATTGCTCATTTCCTCCTCATACTTTTGTAATGGCGTTTTATCCAGCATGGCATGACCGGTGTCCATCGAAAGCGAGCTCTGCTATTATGCATTCTCACTGGCACTCGATTCTTAAATTTACATGGTGGGCTTTATGGTTGGCCAGAAATAGTTGCATCTTCAAATATCACAACCCAATCATCCAGATCGTGGCTAATAAAGCAAAATTGTGGTTTGCAGAATCTATTGGTCAATTAACGCCTTCTCCTCCAGCTTATTTGTGGACGAGCTCTTGTCCTCAAGCTTCTGGGAATAATTTGAAATGCGCTAAGCCTGTCAGTCTCCCAACATAGAGGTTTCGTGGAAATAAGGATGGTCTTAATAAAACTTGGATGAATTCCGCTTCAGCCGTAATTTTCTTTGATGGTGCTTCCAAAGGGAATCCCGGGGCCTCTGGAGTTGGTGGCTTGATTTTCTCTCCTAACAGATTGACCAAATTCAGTTTTAGTTGGGGGCTTGGTTCCTTGTCAAATAATCAGGCCAAAAGCTACAGCCTTCTCATGGCAACCCAGTTTTCTAAGGAGAAAGGTTATAAGTTCATTCAAATCTTTGGTGACTCAGAGATGCTGATAAAAACTTTAAATTCAGTTGACAGCTTTAATAATTATGTCTTGAATAGTATTCTACAGAGAATTAGGATAATTTTGAAAGAATTTGAGATGGTTGAATCCTTCCACATTCTCCGGGACTTAAACAATCTTGCAGATGCCCTGGCTAATAAAGCATGTCTTCTTCTGCAAGGATTTCTTAGCATCAACGGAGCAACCAGTTATTTCCATCCTATTCTGTAATTGTGCATCTTTGAGTTGTAATTTGTTCTTCATGGGAGATCCCCTCTTCTATGTAAGGCTTTGTGCAGTCTCTTGCCCTTTTGAAACATGTAATTAGGTTGATTGGTATTGCCAAAAAAGACGAGCATCCTTCTTCAAAATAAAATTACCCATTCTTATTAAAATAAAATAAAAATACGAGAGTCAAAAAACAATTTATGATTTTCTTAAAAAAAATGGTCCAATATTAACAAATTTTAAAAAAATTATAATTTTCTCAAAAAACTAAAACAAATTTTTAAACAATATAAACTAATTTTTTAAAAATTGAGAAAAAAACGAAATTTTATATCATGTTGAGTGCATTTCCATATGAACTCGCCCTAGCAAAAAGTTTATCTACGTATACATTAATTATTAAACATTGCGGAGTGTTGGTTGGAAATGATTGTGCTTTAGCGGAGCATAGTTATGGACATGTCAACATATTGCTTTCAGTTAATGATCCAGTTGGAGCCCCAAGGGTTAGCTTAATTGGTAAGACATGCGCATACTTTCTCGGTTCGGGAAGAGGTTATGGATTCGAGCCTTAAGTCTTTTGGGGTTAGGCCTTATACAAGGATGGTCGACGATGATGATCCAGTTGCAGTTGCAGCGTATTTCACTAAGAGATTTATTAATAGCCTTTCCACTACCACTTGTATGTTTAGGCATCTCCCATTCATTATGCAAAGTTAATCTTACTTTGGTTGTGTGATGCAAATACTACGATTCAACCGTTGTTTTTTATGTACTTTATAAAAGTGAAACCGTTGGATTTTGTTGATGCTTTTGGTGCCGATCTGTAATGGTTTGCTATGACTTCTTGTCATCTTATTAATGAAATTGAATCCAACAAGTTATTGGCAAATACGAGGGGCGCAGCTGGGAGGGTGGCGCTGGCTGGCAACTCAGATCTTGGAATCTAGCGCCCCCACAAAGCTTTGTATTTTAGATTTTTTTTTAATCTTATTTTTTTTTTCATTTTTCATTTTTTTTCTCAATTTAATTTAATTTTTTACATTTTATTAACTTAAATTTAATTTTGTTTTGTATTTATTAATTTAATTTAGTTTTTATTTATTTATTTTTTCATATATATATTTTTAATTTGTTGGTTTAAAATAATTTTTTTTAATTGAAAAAATGTATTTATTTTGGTATTTTTTTAATTTTTTATTTGTTTGAGTTTGAGTTTTTTATTTATTTATTTTTCGTTATTGTATTTTTAGTTTTTGTAATTATTTTTAAAATATTTGTCTTTTTTAATATTTAAGTTTTTTTTCCATCTAGTTGGGAGTAAGTGCATATCACGAGGCTCTGAACAATGAAGGATTCTAGGAAGAGTTGTCCCTGCATGGCTTGATCTCGATCGTGCGAGTTTCATCGCAGCATGGCCCAGGTGGGGGCCCTACATCCCATCGATTTCCTCTTGAGATAGATGCCTTCAGAAAGTTGGTAGCAGCTAGTAGCAAACGCCTAGCTAGTGAACTCCAACAAAAGTTTGTTAAAAGTCTGGACAACATCCCCACATTCGCACTTTCGACTGAAGAATCGTGTAGATCTGCCTTGAACCTAGTTGAACGAGGTATCATCGGGTAGTTTACGGGGCTCTAGCCCTCACCTAAAGTTGTAGATGCTTGGGTGCAAACTAACTGGCGCTCATTGGTTAAAGAAGGAATCAGAAGCCACTTAGTAGGCAAAGGCTTCTTCTTATTTGTTTTTGAGAATGTAGAGGATAGGAATCTCATCTTCACGAATGGCCTGTATCTGAACAAATGGACTCTGGATTTCTACCCGACACAAGATGTGCCATCGACAGTCTCAGTTTGGGTTCACCTTCCACACTTACCTCTGCACTGCTGGAATCCCAAACCTTTAGAATCCATAGGCAACAAACTCAGAAAATATATAGATTATGTAGAGAGGAAAGACCAGAACTCCTGCTCCATAATATGTGTAGAGATCGACCTGGAAATAGGACTCCCGAAAGCTATTAAACTCATGGTGGCTGACTAGTCATACATTCAAGAGTTAGACTGCAGGAAACTCCTTTCAAATGCAGGCATTTCCCTGGTTACGGACACTTTGTCAGACAATGCAAAAAGAAAGTAGAGGAGGAGGTTGAGAAAACCAAGGGAGATCAATGGATTCAGGTGCAGAAATAAGTCACATCCAAGCAGAACACCATATATAAAGGAAAAGGGCCAGTCCTAGGGAATGAAGCCCCTCCTATTAAACAACTCCAAGGAGAAGGAAGTCTAGCCCCTCCAATAGTAGAGACATCTTGTAATCACTTTGAAATCCTTAGTACTCCAGAAGAAACCCCAGTTTCAGTTGTAGAAAAGGTCGGACAACAACCCACTTACCTTGCAGAAGAGACATCCCCTCTGCAAATCAGATCTCCAACAAGAGCCTTCATCTTCCCCTCCTACACAAAAATGACTAGGAAGAAGTCACCTTAGATCTCAGGTTCCTCAGAAGACGAGACCTTCGAGAGGCCCTCGAAAAAAGCAGGCAAAAAATCTCACAGGGAGGCTAGAGAAGAAGAAACGAAGAGACAAAAAATGCAAGGAAATCAGTCCACGATTGAGATGTCCATTGATAGAAACATTAGATCCAGGCCTCCTAAGGGAGGACCTGCCCCCCCTCTACCAGTAAATCATGCGATTAGTCTCTTGGAATTGCAGAGGCTTGGGGAATCCTTTAAAATCCAAAGCTGTAAAAAATCTTCTGAAACCAGAAACTCTTGAGATCCTCATGCTCCAAGAGACTAAAATTAAAGGGGAAACCCTTCTTGAGCTCAGCAAATCGAAATGAAAAAAAAAATGGTGGGAAAGCAGTAAGTGCAAGAGGCACCTCCGGAGGGATCGTTATTTTGTGGGAGGAAGACAAGTTCCATCTCGAAAGCTCCTTCGAGACCCAACACTGGATTTACACTGAACTCCGCCACTCTATAAGTAAGATCAACTTTACTCTCTTCAACCTTTTTGTACCAGTCCTCTATGCCGAAAAAAAAGATTGTTGGCAAACCCTGTCAGATTTTCTAGAAACATACTCCCCTAAGAATATAATTTTAGCAGGAGATTTCAATTTATTCTTTGAACCAAAGGAAAAAAGAGGAGGCAACACCTGCAAGGACCAACTTCTTCCTTTTGTTGAAGACTTAGCTCAACAATGGGATCTTCTGGACATTAAGCCAAAAAAGGGCTCTTCACTTGGTCAAATAACAGATTCGGGGTGGGGCATATCTCAGCCCGCCTGGACAGGTTTTTATTGCATAGTACCTATCTGTCAGAGAAGAAGATCATCTCCTCTAAAATTCTTCCAAAGTTGACTTCAGACCACAAACCCATTTTACTTCAGGTCAAAGAAGAAGAAAGTTTGGGGCCTATCCCTTTCTGGTTCAGTCCCCTCTGGATAGGAAAGGAAGGGTTTATGGATATAGTTTCGAATTCCTGGTACACTCCTATCACAGGGTCACCCAACTATGTGTGGGAACAGAAATTAAAGGCCACTAAAACTGCTTTGAAGGATTGGATAAAAAATCCCATAGACTCCCCCAATAGCCATAGAAAGCAGACCACCAACCAGCTGTTAGATATGGAAATGGAAATGGTTTACAAAGAGATCACCTCTTCAGAAATTCAGAAGGAGCAAGTTGCCCAACTCATCTCTTTCTGCTCTTTCAGACAGGAGGAAGAGTATTGGAGGCTTAAATCCCGAAGTCTCTAGCTTAAATCTAGAGATCAAAATACTGCCTTGTTCCACAAATAATTCAGAGCTCGTCTTTCACGAAATCACATTGTTGAAATCACTTCATCATATGGGATTGTCTACAATGGTTTAGACCACATTAAAGAGGATGCAACTTCTCTTTTTTAGCAACTCTACAAAGGAGATGGTCTGGATTCTGAGGAGGAATTATTAGACTTCCTCACACATATCCCAAGTCTTGTCAACGAGGAGGATAATTCAATACTTTTGAAGCCTTTCACTGAAGAAGAAATCAACAATGTAATCTGGAAGATGGAGCCTGATAAATCTCCAGGCCCCGATGGATTTTCCATTCATTTCTATAGAATTTGTTGGGATATAATCAAGGTTGACTCCTATCGAATGATTAAAGGCTTCCTCCAAAAAGCCAAAGTGGGAGGCAGCAGTAACTCCCCTTTTCTAGCTCTAATTCCAAAAGAAGCGAACCCATGTTCATTTGATCGCTTCAGGTCTATTTTGTTGTGTAATGCTTCTTACAAGATCCTTTCCAAACTCCTTGCTAATAGAATCAAGCCACTTTTGGAAAAACTCATTTCTCCCTGCCAAGGCGGGTTTTTCAAAGGAAGGCATATCTTAGACAATGTGATCCTAGTGCAAGAAACCATTCATTCTAGCCAATAACGCCAAGAGCAAGGGTTGCTAATAAAAATCGACATGGCGAATGCCTTTGATCAGGTAAAGCACTCTTTCCTTTACCATGTTCTTCACTCCTTTGGCTTTAGTTCTGTCTTTGTAAGTCTGATTAAATCCTGCATTGGAAATCCATGGATTGCCTTGTTAGTAAATGGCATGTCGACTAATTATTTCCAAGCCACAAGGGGTATAAGGCAAGGCTACCCCTGTCCCCCTTACTTTACATTCTTATGGCAGACTGTTTAAGCAGAAAATTGACTGTGGAAAAGCTAGCAGGGACAACTCCAAGAATCAGAGTGATGAATGGATTAGACCCAATCAATCATGCTTTGTTTGTCGATGACTCACTTCTCCTAGGAGGAGTTGCCATGAAGATTGCAAGGGTGTTCAACGAAATTATTCAAAGCTTCTGCAGAACCTCTGGATCTCTAGTCAACAAAAGAAAAAATGTTGTGTATGGTTGGAAGGTTGACCAACATATCATCTACCAGATTTCCCACTTCCTAGGTTTCTCGAGCTACGCCTCTTGGGAAAAAATCAAGTATTTAGGACTGCCCTTAACCTTGGGAACCAACAAGGCTTCACATTGGATAGAGGTTTCAGTAAAATCAAGCCCAAATTTGCAGCCTAGGGTGGTCGGTGGCTCACCACTATCGGGAAGCTCAGTCTAATTAACTTCAATAATCTCCTCTCTTCCAATTTATCATACTTATTTTATATTGGCTCCAAAGATGATCACTAAGCAAGTCTCTCAGTTGATTCGAAACTTTTTATGGCAAGGAGGAAAACAAAACCAAAAAAAATTCACTTGGTAAGCTGGGACATTGTGAAAAGACCAATTTCAGAACGAGGTCTCTAGGTAAGATATCTTGGGCTGGCTAATTTGGCCTTGGGAGGAAAGATCTTATGGAATATCTTCTCAAAACATATTCATCCAGTAAGCCAAGTTCTCATTAAAAAATACCTGCATGGGCTCTCGTTGAACAACGTGAATGAAGGTATATCTAACAAAGGCACCTCGCTCTGGAAACTTTGTAGCGAGGTTCAGGAATTATTCAAAGACCATCTGTACCAAATCCCTGGAAATGGGAATAAAATCATGTTTTGGGAAGGAAAAATCATGGGCCATCTTCCCCTCAAAACCTCTGCAGATTTCAAAGATCTGCGTGTCTTGCTTACACAACAAGGAATACAGAAGTTGGTTGGCATTTCTACTTGGGATCCCGATGGGAATTGGAAATCCTGGTCACTCCCTCGTCCTTCAGCACGTTTGCAAACCCAACAGAGTTTCCTCCTTGCAGCGCTTTCAGGTCTAGCACCTGTGCATCTGCATACACCAAACAAATGGGGATGGGGAGAGACCTATGTCTACATAGCAGCTCAGGGCTTTGTTGCCCTCCAAGCTCATCACACCCTGATACTGTCAGCTTCATTATGGAAAGAGGTGTGGGATTTCTTCAGCCTCCCAAAAATCATCTTTTTATGTTGGGTCCTCATGCACAGAAGAGTCTTGATCGGAGAGAAATTGGAAAAATCATGGAATTATCGGGCCACACGGATGCTCTCTTTGCTGCTCAGATCAAGAAACGTTGGAGCACTTGCTCGTGGACTGTCACTTCACTCAAGAAGTATGGACACAAGATTTACATAGGCTCAACATTCCAAATCCCTTGCAAATCACCATGGTTAACTTATTCTCCTCCTGGAAAGTGCGTTATCCGCATACGCTCAAGAACAAAACTCTTTGGAATAAAATTTGATTCACCATTCCAAAATATGTCTGCTAGAAATTCTGGTTGGCTAGGAATGAAAGGATCTTTCAAAACAATATGCACACTACCACAGTCATGGCCGTTAAAGCCAAAGCGCTTCTATTGGAGACATTGGAAAATCGCCCCCATGTGTTGGACACCTCGCTTCTCCCTGAAGAGATAAGGTGGCTCAGCTCTGCCATGCTGTGTGATAGGAACAAAAAGATTGTCCCTCGACCCTTCATCAAACCAGAGTGGCAACTTAGAAATCCAGATACAGATTTCCAAAAATGGTGGAAGATTCGGGACAAAGTTTTGATTTTCTTCGATGGAGCCTCCAAAGGAAATCCATGGATTGCACAAGCAGGGGGAGTAATCTACGCATTAGATGGTTTCAGTAAAGATAGTTTCAGCTGGGGTCTAGGGAAGAACTCTAACAACCAAGAAGAAATTCTAGGTCTGCTCAAAGCTTGCCAACTTGTCCAAGGGAACAGTGAAAAAGGCATTCAAATATTTGGTGACTCATAAATCTTGAAAAAAATCTTAAATTTGGATGACCACTTAAACAACCCGACGCTCAACAAGACCCTGAAGAGACTATGGAAAGTGTTGCAAAACTTCAACTCAACGTCCTTCTTTCACATCCTTTGTAGTTTGAACAAGGAAGTGGATGCAAGGGCAAACATGGGTTGTCTCTTGGCTCAAGGAGAATTTATCAAGAACGACAAAGCATCCGCTTGGGTTCCACTCCCTTAGTTTGATTGTATCTTAGACCTCAACTCTGCACGTTTAGGAGAAAAGGCATATTGGATAAGGGGATTATGTAATTTTGTAACCAGGGTTGATTAGGCTATGGCCCAACCATTATCTCTTCAATTAAATATAACCGTTTAAGTTTAAAAAAAATTAAGTATTTTAATTCTTTAGAAAAAATCATAATTTTTTTAGTTTGACATTAGTATTTTTAAATTGATTAAAAAAAACTATTTTTTTGTTAAGCATGGTTTCAATTCAATTAATGTAATTGTAATTTGATAGAAGGAAGGGGTGCTATTGGTATCACCACTTTTCGATTTGGACATCGATTTCAGGATAGCCCTGTGATGAAAGAAATGTCCTCCTCAGTGGGATAGAACCATTGAGGGCCAATATGAAATGACTATCTACAATGATCCCAACGACTGATCAATTGTGCCAACAAAGTTGAGTTCCCCTTGAGGGATGTATCCTTCTGATAGAACTTCAGGAGGCTGAAAACCATCAAGAGTTCTCATGTCTGATCGATAACGGGGTAAGGGTATGAATTCATGTTGTTATTGATTGGCCTCTCACCGCCAACGTATCTGATTCACATATAACATCGATCAATCTCATAAATAGACTTAAAATAAATATTAAATGAGCATAATATTGATGAACAACAGATAATATTTTTTTTCAAAAAATATAAATGTAACACCCTGGTTTTGACCCCATTGCATTAAATGTACATGATGTATATATTGTAATGAACCGTGGTGTGGAGCTAAAGGCAAAAGCCCCACCACCGATTTAGTTGTGTTATTTCGGTGAACGGAATCATTGCCGATGGTCTATCATGGTACATGACATATATTAAGTTTTGTCATCATGTAAATATGCATCTTTAATTAAACAACCCCACCAGCTATGTTCACGGCAATTAAATTGAGAAGGGGCATGATTTTCCCAAGGATAAGGGGGGGGGATTGTTAAATCTTGAACCAAGGGGGAAAAATCGATGTGTCACCACCCTGGTTGAATTGCTCAACTTCCCTTGTCTTATCCAACTACCACCATTAAAAATTATGTTGTTAGTTGGGGCAGTTATGGCTGCGGAGTGGAGTGTGGCAGTACTGTCAGTCCTTGACCACACGCACACTCCACCAGCAGGTTGACCCTCACGTTGGCAAGGAAACCACCACCGCCATCACAGAGGGCGGACTCTCCACTCTCCCCACTACACCATTCTCTCCATTGTCGGTTCATCCTCACGCAGAGACGGTAGTTCTGTTCATTCTCACACACAGGATTCTTCCTGGTTTTTACTCACGCACTCAGCTGGGAGCCGTGTTCTTTCACCCATGATTTTCCCTTGTGAATAAGCCATTCGCGTTCAGTGTGTGCATTTTTCTCCATACGTATTTTGTGGATTGTGTGGGTGTATGTTTCCTTACAGACTGATATGGCCGTGTAATTTTTCTGTCACTTCAATGTTGAGATCGGGGTTGTTGTTCTTCCCCTTATTTGTGGTTGTTGCCGTTTTTTTTCCCAAGATTCATGGGGTTGTTGTGGTCTCCCTTACGTTTTGGTTGTTGTGGATTGTATGAAGTCGTTTTGGCCATGATAGCGCCAAGAACGACTCAGGAGTTGTTTTCCTTGCCCAAGTTGTGAATCGCTTGTGTGACTACGTGTAGGCAGTGGTTGGTCTTCGGACTGTGTTGGGAGCAAGGATGGGGGCTTGGTTTGCTTAATAAACCTGGTGTGTTTGGAAACCACACAGACAGAGCTATAGGGCTGGATTTCTTCTCCACAACCCTGAATAGCACTGGAAGGGAAGTCAGGGCCTGAGGGACTGTGTAGCAGAGAAGGGACCGATTCCTTGTGTTGGGTGTGTGTGGGTGTCTTAGGAGTCAAGCTAGTTCTGGTGTAGGTGTTCCTAGCTCTGTTATGGGCTCACCAACTTAGCATTTAGCCTTTCCCAGCTCCTTGATGGCCTGATAAAACTGACCATGTTGGCTTGGTTGTCTTGTTGATAGCCTGATAAACCCAACTGTGTTGGCTTGGCTGTGTTTTGTGTATCCTTGGCTATGTTTAAGCCTGCTTGTTCCTTATTCCTTGGGGAATCATGGATGCCCAGCTCGGGGGTGATAGCATTACTGAGAGATTTAGGAGCATGCTAGCCTATGGTTGGGTGGAACATTGCAGCGATGTAGCTAGTTGCGGGACGAGTTCTTTATGAGATAAGTAATCTTGTCTATTTTACTTCTACAATCATATTTACTGTTAATAAATTATGATGAACATGTTGAATGCTTGTATGAACATGTGTTTGCTTCCGCTGTATGATAAATAACCATGTATGCATGTTCTAGTTCAAAGCATTTTGTTTCAGCATTTTATGTACATACATGTTCATGGGGCTGGTTTCCCATATGGTTAATGGCTAGGTAGCATCCTCTTCGCCGGTCGGAGGGTCGGGGACGCTACATTGTGGTATCAGAGCTCATGTTGCAGCATGGGCCTAAATGGATCAGAAATTTATGATAGAAAATTTCTTGAAAATTTTTCTAAGTGTTTTGGTCGCCGGCACATCGGAACACCTAGAAAGATGGATCGTCGATACTTAGATAATTGAGTGCCACTGTTGTGGATGGCTAGACCACTATGCTCCCAACGGGTAGAGCCTCCGACCACCGACGCAGTAAAGAAAGTTCAAAATTCTTCTAAGTAACGAAAACATCGGCCATCGGAAGCAGAAAGTGGTTCGTGCACCCCCCGTTTCGGAAGCCTAGAGCACTAGCCTTCCGACAAGAAGAGACTGCTGATACCGATCAGGTTATGCCTCAGTAAATTGGGCCACCGATCGGAATAAGATCGAAGATGATGGGCTGTCATTGCAGCTGCTGATGGAACTATTTCCCCGACAAAAAGAAGAGAATTTAGCCGATCAAGCGGCGAAAGGGAAGACTAAAGGGAAAATTTCAAAAATTTCTCTAAGTCCTGGAATCGTCATCCATCAGTGATGGTTAGTTGAACACATTGTCGACACCTAGTTAATTCAGTTTTCGATGAGCTATGTCATATGAAGTTAGTGGATTGAACACCCGCCGTTGTGGCTGTCTAATGGACTATCCTTCCGAAGGTTAGAGGCTTCGACCGTCGATAGTGGATAGAGCTTCCGATAGTTGATGAGTTTATGGTTCGTGGAACCCGCAGTAGGATCACTACCCACCGTTGCAACTGTTTAGTGGACTATCCTCCCGATGAACAGTGCACCCGAGCGCTGATACATCGGAAGAAGCTAGTTGTTTTGACCGCTGAGATGTCGGAATTCAGTTGGGAAGAGATCCGATTGGGAAAAAGGAAATTTTGAGTTTTTCAGTGGGATTTCTCAGTAGATTTCGATTGTTTTTCAGTGGTATTTTCAGTGGTTTTTTAGTATATTTTCAGGGCTGAAAAGGAGAAAGTGGCAGCAATCTTATCCGCCAGATTGCAAAAAAATCAAAGATTTACAAAAAAAAAAAAAAAAAAAATGAGGGCGCTGCCCTCGACCCACCCTGCAGTGGCAGAAGCCACAAGGGGGCAAGCCCCCTTGACCCCCGTCATCCTCTTGAGACAGTCGTCCTTGGATGAAGAAAATCTTGTGTTTGGGAAAATTTGTTATTTTATGATTTTTCCATGAGAAGGTAAGTAATTCTGATTTAAATCAATGTTATGCATCTAACAATTGTGTTACTAACACGTTTGCAGAATGATAGTCACCTTCAAGGGTAGTATTCCAGGTAGTGCATTCTGGTAAGTAAGTGGTGGTTCAGTTATGAGAACCCATGATGGATATGATGCTCGGGATTCTTACGAGCATATGCGTGATGCCATGGGAGAAAATGTCCGTAATGGAAATGATGACATAGAGTCCAATGGAAGGAGATTCCAAGAGACACCGTCAGATGTTGCAGCCACCATGAGAAGCTTGATTAAATCCCAGGAAGAGCAACACCAGCTGAATGCTGCAATGTTGCAGAGTTTAACAGACTTGCAGAGAAAGATAGACTCTGGACAAGGTATAGCAAGACCAGAAGGCAGTAAGAGCAGTACCAGGAGAAGGACTTGTAGTGGATCATCTGACTCTAAAGGATCCAGCAGAGATTCAAGTTCTTCTTCTCATAAAAGAAAAAGAAAGAGACACCATAGGGATCGCTCTCGGGATGAATTTAAGAAATTTAAACCTCCTACATTTGATGGTGAGGCAAAGACTGGACAAGAAGCTGAAGCTTGTCTTCTTGGAATAAAGAAGTACTTCCAAGTGCATGATTATTCAAGAAACATGAAGGCAAGAGTTGCCATATTCAATCTGAATGGAAGAGCATCCATTTGGTGGGAACACTTCAAGCAAGTAAAGAGGATCAGTGAAAGGAAACTTAAGTGGAAATAGTTCAATAAGTATTTCAAGCAAAAATACCTCTCTGATAGGTATTATGATGACAAGATTAAGGAGTTCCATGAGCTGAGATTGGGAGAACAGACCATGGAAGAGTATGCAAATAAATTCTTGGAGCTGTTGAGGTATGTTCGGTACATCAGAGATGAAAAAGTGAAGGTCCAATGTTTTCTGAGTGGATTGCCTCAGTCTTACAATGATAGAATTGAGTTTTACAAACCTAGAACTCTTGAAGAAGCAATAAGGAAGGCTAAGTATTGCTATGAGCAAAGCAAAGGTAAACTAGATTACCATAAGGCATGGAAGGACAAGAAGAATGAGAAGTTTGACCAAAGAAAGAAAGGTTTCAAACCTTCTAACTTCAGGAATCAACAGAAGCAGCCATCCCAAGCTGTGAGTAAACCAGTTAGAGTGACAGGAGAAAAACCTAAGGATTCACAATAGAATAAAGGACCACTCCAATGTTGGAAATGTGGAGGACCCCACATGCGCAGAAATTGTCCACTTGAGAATGAGAGTGCAAGACCGGCTTATAACATTCAAGAAGCAGAAACAGTGGGTCAAGTAGTAAGGGCAGTCCCTAGGATCTATGCAGCACTAGAGGACCGCCAGGAAGATCACTAGTCAACTGTGGTTGAGGTAGCAGGTAATATTGTTGAGCAATCTGTTTCTATTCTGATTGACCCTGGTTCTACTCACAGTTACATTACTCCTAGAGTAGTGGAGATTTGTGCTTTTAATAAAGTAAAGCATAGGAAGTCTTGGTTAGTCCAGCTAGCCACTGGAACTAAGAGAAAGGTCAGTGAAGTGGTAGAGAAATGTCCATTGGTCATGAATGGATCGGTCACTTGTGTAGATCTGAATGTTCTACCACTTGGTTCCTGTGATGTTCGCATTGGAATGGATTGCTTAGAAGCTCATAGGGTGAAGCTTGACTGTTACAATAAGACTTTCGAATGCATGAATGAAGAATGGAACCTAGTAGTTGTGAAAGGTATTCCAAAGGTGATTTCAGTACGGCAGGTTTCAGCAATGTAGTTAAAGAAGTTCTGTAGGAAGGGTTTCCAGTTGTATGTAGCTCAGATTTTGGTGGCAACAGACGATGAAACTCCTAGTTTAGAGGACTATCAGGTGTTACAGGAATTCAGGGACGTGTTTCCTGATGAGATTCCAGGGATTCCTCCAAAGGGGGACATTGATTTCACAATTGAACTTGTTCCAGGATCAGCACCAGTGTTCAAGACACCCTACAGGATGAGTACACCAAAGATGCTAGAACTGAAGATGCAACTACAGGAGTTCTTGGAAAAGAAGTACATCCAGCCGAGTGTGTCTCCGTGGGGAGCACCAGTTCTGTTTGTAAAGAAGAAAGATGGTACACTCAGGTTATGTATTGATTACAAACAGTTGAACAAGGTTACGGTGAAGAATAAATATCCTTTTCCTAGGATTGATGACCTCTTTGATCAAATGAGAGGAGCAAAGGTATTTTCCAAAATTGACTTGAGGTCTGGTTACCATTAGGTGAGAATCAAGGATGAAGAAATTCATAAGACAACCTTCAGGACAAGGTATGGGCATTATGAGTTTGTAGTGGTATCATTTGGTCTCACAAATGCACCAGCTACATTTATGTTCCTTATGAATAGTGTCTTCAGCAGGTATTTGGATAAGTTTGTTCTTGTTTTCCTTGATGACATTCTTGTTTATTCTAAGAACGAGGAAGAACATGAAGAGCATTTGAGATTGACATTGAAATTGCTCAGGGAGCATCAGCTGTATGCAAAACTGAGCAAGTGTGACTTCTATAGAGATAGAATTCAGTATTTGGGTCACATTATCTAAGAAGAGGGTATATCTGTGGACCCTGAAAAGATTGAAGCCATTATGAATTGGCCTACTCCAAGAAATGTGATGGATGTAAGACCTTTTATGGAACTTGCAGGATACTACCAAAGGTTCATTAAGGGATTCTCCAAAGTTGCACATGCCATCACTTCTTTGCAAAAGAAGGGGATAAAGTTCGAATGGACATCGAGGTGTGAAGAAAGCTTCACGCAGTTGAATAATCTTCTCACCAGTGCACCAGTATTGAAAGTTGAAGATCCAGAAAAAGATTTTGTGGTGTGTACCGATGCATGCGGACAAGGGCTTGGAGGAGTCCTTATGCAGGACAACCACGTGATATGTTATGAGTCAAGAAAGCTAAAGGAGCATGAGAAGAACTATACCACTCATGATCTAGAGCTTGCAGCCATAGTACATGCTCTCAAGATGTGGAGGCATTACTTGATGGGTAGAATATTTGAGCTCAGGACAGACCATTGTGCTTTGAAGTATCTATTTGATCAGCCTACTCTGAATGCTAGGCAAGCAAGATGGCTAGAATTTTTATCTGAGTTTGATTTTGAGATCAAGCACATAAGGGGAAGAGAGAATAAGGTAGCTAATGCACTCAGCAGGAAAGTACTGGAAATTCATGTGGCATGTCTTAGTATTTTCCAGTCATATTTGAGGCAATAGATTGTTAGTCATGCTGCTGGAGATGAATTGTATGAGCAGGTAAAAGACAAATTGCAACAGCAAAGTCTTGAGAAGAGGTATGAGGGATATAAATTGGAAGAATATGGACTTCTCACTTATAAAGGTAGAATTTATATTCTGAATGTAGTAGGTTTGAGGAGAGTTGTTATGGATGAAATCCATCAAGCTCCGTATTCTGGTCACCCAGGATATCAGAAGACAATTTCTACAGCTAGAAAGTAGTACTTTTGGCTAGGAATGAAAAGGGATATGGTTGAGTACATTTCAAGGTGTATGAAATGTCAACAGATATAGGTTGAGCATAAACACCCTGCAGGTTTGTTGCAGCCTTTGCCAGTTCCAGAATGGAAATGGAAAATTATTTCCATGGATTTCATTACAAGATTGTCGATGACTTGGAGACAACATGATTCCATCATGGTTGTGGTAGACAAGTTGACAAAGGAAACACATTTTATACTGGTTAAGTCTACGCATAAGACTAATGACATTGAAAAGATCTTCATGAAGGATATTTTCAAATTGCATGGATTGCCGAAGGCAATAGTCTCTGATAGAGATGTCAAGTTCACTTCCAATTTTTGGAAGGGGTTGTTTGCAGATTTGGGTACAAAGCTAAACTTCAGCACTGCATACCATCCTCAGACAGATGGGCAGACAGAGAGAGTTAATCAGATTCTTGAAGATATGCTTCGCATGTATGTGATGGACAAAACAACCAAGTGGGAAGATTACTTACACTTGGTAGAGTTTGCTTATAACAATGGACAGCGGGCATCCTTGGGGATGAGTCCATATGAAGCTTTGTATGGGAGAAGGTGTAGGACACCTGTGACTTGGGATAATCTAGTGAACAGGATTGTGCTTGGACCAGAATTGCTCAAGGAAATGGAGCAAGAGGTTGTAAAGATCAAGCAGAATCTGAAAGCAGCACAGGACAGACAAAAAAGCTATGCAGATAAGCATAGGGTGAACAAGGAGTTCAGAGTTGGAGATCATGTTTACCTGAGAGTGAGGGCAAAGAAAAGTTCCTTGAAGCTTGGAAATTGTGCCAAGCTGTCACCAAGATATTGTGGGCCCTTTGAAGTGCTTGAAAGAATAGGGCCAGTTGCATATAGACTTGCATTGCCTGCTAGCACTAGAGCTCATAATGTTTTTCATGTTTATTTGCTTAAGAGGTATTTACATGATCCTAACAATGTGATAAATTGGGATGTGATTCAGGTGGAACTCGAGGGAGAGTTCCAAATTGAGCCAATGTGCATCCTCGACACGAAGGTCACAATGCTCTAGAATTGTGCCATAGGGCAGGTAAAGGTGCAATGGGAGCACTACGGACCTAAAGAAGCTGCATGGGAGCTGGAGGATGCTATGCGATTGGCACATCCATTTTTGTTCAATTATGCGGTACCAGTGTAGCATTTTGTTCAAATTTTGTAAAAGCACTGAGGACAGTGCTATTGAAGGGGGAGGGGAATGTAACACCCCATTTTTGACCCCATTACATTAAATGTACATGATGTATATATTGTAATGGACCGTGGTGTGGAGCTAAAGGCAAAAGCCCCACCATCGATTTAGTTGTGTTATGTTTCAGCGAAAGGAATCGTTGCCGATGGTCTATCATGGTACACGACATATATTAAGTTTTGTCATCATGTAAATATGCATCTTTAATTAAACAACCCAACCAGCTATGTTCATGACAACTAAATTGAGAAGGGGCATGATTTTCCCAAGGATAGGGGGGGGGGGGGAGTTGTTAAAACTTGAACCAATGGGGAAAAATCCATGTGTCACCACCTTGGTTGAATTGCTCAACTTCCCTTGTCTTATCCAACAACCACCATTAAAATTTCTGCTGTTAGTTGGGGCAGTTATGGCTGGGGAGTGGAGTGTGGCAAGACTGTCAGTCCTTCCCCACACGCACACTCCACCAGCAGGTTGACCCTCACATTGGCAAGGAAACCACCACCGCCATCACGGAGGGCGGACTCTCCACTCTCTGCACTATGCCATTCTCTCCATTGTCGATTCATCCTCATGCAGGGACGGTAGTTCTGTTCATTCTCACACACAGGATTCTTCCTGGTTTTTACTCATGCAGCGAGCTGGGAGCCATGTTCTTTCACCCACGATTTTCCCTTGTGAATAAGCCATTCACGTTATGTGTGTTCATGTTTCTCCATACGGATTTTTTGGATTTTGTGGGTGTATGTTTCCTTACAGATTGATATGGCCGTGTAATTTTTCTGTCACTTCAATGTTGAGATCAAGGTTGTTGTTCTTCCCCTGATTTGTGGTTGCTGCCATTTTTTTTCCCAAGATTCACGAGGTTGTTGTGGTCTCCCTTACGTTTTGCTTGTTGTGGATTGTATGAAGTCATTTTGGCCATGATAGGGCCAAGAACGACTCAGGAGTTGTTTTCCTTGCCCAAGCTGTGAATCGCTTATGTGACTGCGTGTATGCAGTGGTTGGTCTTCAGACTGTGTTGGGAGCAGGGATGAGGGCTTGGTTTGCTTGATAAACCTGGTGTGTTTGGAAACCACACAGACAGAGCTAGAGGGATGGATTTCTTCTCCACAACCCTGAATAGCACTGGAAGGGAAGTCAGGGCCTGAGGGACTGTGTAGCAGAGAAGGGACTGATTCCTTGTGTTGGGTGTGTGTGGGTTTCTTAGGAGTTAGGCTAGTTCTGGTGTAGGTGTTCCTAGCTCTGTTATGGGCTCACCAGCTTTGCATTTAGCCTTTCCCAGCTCCTTGATGGCCTGATAAACCTGACCATGTTGGCTTGGTTGTCTTGTTGATGGCTTGATAAACCCAACTGTGTTGGATTGGCTGTGTTTTGTGTATCCTTGGCTATGTGTAAGCCTGCTTGTTCCTTATTCCTTGGGGAATCATGCCCAGCTCGGGGGTGATAGCATTACTGAGAGATTTAGGAGCATGCTAGCCTATGGTTGGGTGGAACGTTGTAGCGACGTAGCTGGTTGCGGGATGAGTTCTTTATGAGATAAGTAATCTTGTCTATTTTACTTCTGCAATCATATTTACCGTTAATAAATTATGATGAACATGTTGAATGCTTGTATGAATGCGTGTTTGCTTCCGCTGTATGATAAATAACCATGTATGCATGTTATAGTTCAAAGCATTTTGGTTCAGCATTTTATGTACATACATGTTCATGGGGCTGGTTTCCCGTATGGTTAACGGCTAGGTAGCGTCCTCTTCGCCGGTCGGAGGGTCGGGGATGCTACAATGAATTTAACAAGTGGTGCACCTAAATTACAATAAAGCATCGTGACCCCGCAAAAGATGCGATATAATAAAACAGATGCACTAGCTACATAATTAAAATAAATTTAAATGTATATCATATGGATAATCGGTGTGTTACAATGTTAGAAACATCGTTAATGATGCACTACATTGACCCTAATGCATTGTGTGCTAATTTATTTTTAAAACAAAGATGGTGTGATTTTACGGACAATGCACTAGTGCATGTATTATTTTAAGATGCATCAGTAATAGTTTGTAGATCTTAAAAATGATGCTTCTATCACTAGGTTGCACCGGTGCAATGATGACACGTTTGTGCACCGTAAACTAGGTGCAGCATAGTAGGAGCACCTCTTTCTGAGTTTTATAATTATTTTTTATTGGCATATAATGGTGCGCCCTTAAACATCAGCGCAGCAAATTATCGGTGCGTACTTTTTAAGAAAGAGTATTGGTTAATGTGGTTTTTTTTTCAATATTTAGTGTGGCAGCATGTCTAAAAATATCCCAAGCATCACTAACCGGTTCTCTATGTGTTTACCAACATTGGTTCTTGTGTTATACTAAAGTTCCCTGGAAATATTTTGTAAAGCATAGAAACAACTCTTCCATTAAAAGGAAGCACTAATGCAGTGTGGCCACGTCATCGCATCGTAAACAGTGCACAAATAGAGCACACCGTAGTAGGAGCATCTCTTTCTAAATGTTATAATTACTTTTTGTTGTCATCACGGTGCGCTTTTAAATGCCAATGCAATGGATTGTCGGTGTGTTCATGTTTACAAAACTCACTGGTTAAATTTGTGATATTTTTTTATAGATTTAGTGTAGCGACGCACCTAAAAAAATGCCAAGCATCCTAAAATATTGCTTTATGCGTTTGTCAAGACTTGTGTGTTACAATATTATATCACATTCCTAGAAATGCACTTTTGTTTTTTAAACACACTGGTTATTGCTAGAAAGAACAAATTATTTTAAAATTTTGGCAGTGCGTTATGAATAGTACAACACACCATGCATGCGGTGCGCTACACATAGAAACGCACTAGGCATGGTGCACACTATAAATTTACAAGGTACTATGTGTCGCAGTGTAAGCCGAATGGCTCAAATGCACCAAGCAGGTTTTATTTTTTTTAAAGGGAAAATAAAGCTCAATTTTAATTTTCAATCAGCTAAAAATTCAAATTAGGAGGTAACAAAGAGATTACCCGATCACTTGTGCATTGGGGAGGCGTGGTTACGATTTATGATATACACTGAATTTCAATTTTTTCCCACCGTTTGGAAAAATTCAAATTCCACTTAGCAAGCAATGAAAGAGAATGTATGGTACTGATGCTTAGGTGGTCAAAATCACTATAGATATGGTAAAAATGGTTTTTTTTAATTTGGTATTTTTTTGTTAACCTTGTTATAGTGCGCCTAAAACTTGTATGCCATGTTACAGTTATTGATAACAACCGCACCGAACATGAAAAATAAAAACTAAAAATGAATCTAATCTGTGGTTTTTAAATTTGGTATTTTTTTATCCCTATTGCGGTGTTCCCAAAACTCAAACACCCTGATGCGGTTATTGAGAACTATCACACCAAAAATGAAAATTAATATATGCCCTAGATTTTTTAATTCGGTATATTTATTTTATTTAACCTTGTTACGATGCACCCAAATCTTGAATTCCCTGGTGTGGTTATTGAGAATGGTTGTAATGAAAATGAAAATAAATCTAATCCAGAACCCTCCCTTATTTGTTTACCTTATTCCGATGTTTTAAAATTGGTTACGCATCGATGCGCTTGAGTAAGTTAAGTGCACTAGATGCAGAAATATACAAAAAAAAATCGCTTGATGGTGTTTCTAACTATGGTGCCACACGATTTATGTATGAACTAGTGGGTTCGTGTCTCAAGAGCATTAGTGTGTTTTGTATGTATAAAAGTATTGAATAAAAAAATCCACCATAACCTTATCCCACTTGGCTCCATTAATGACCTCTGCTATAAACGAATATTTGGGCTCTTTTTGGAGGAACATCCACTATAACCTCTGTCAGAGGGAATTTTCCTTATAGTGATTGTTTCCTTTTTATCCCATATTGGAACCTTTTGATCACATATTCCCTCCATCTAGGTTCTCCTCTAGCTAACCCTGTCAGTGTATACCAAACTTACTTTAATTATGACTCCAAATATTTTTCCAGGTAGTTATAAACGTTTTTGAGAACTACATGCACCCCCAAGTTTGATGCATATTTCACTGCTTTGTTATATTGGAGAAACTAGGGAAGAAAGATCAAAGAGTTAATTATTCCAAGAAGAGGTGGTGTCAATAGACACCATTTCAATACTTAAGCCTATTTCAATACTTAAGCACAACATATCACAATTCAAAATGCATTGTTCATTAGCAATAATTCACCACGTAACTCGACCATAGGGTCATCCTTTTATAGCACCAAGATGTAGCCAACTCCCTTTAAGTGAGGAAGGGTGTGTCCACATACTTGGATCATAACACATAATAAAATCCTTGATTTCTACCCTACTTGTGCCATAGTTGACAATTCTATTTCAACAACTTGACCAATTGGTTAGTTAGTCAATTATTATATTCCAACTACCTAACTAGTCAGTCTATTAGACCTCTCCTTGATTGGTTGGTCAATCTCACTAGTTAACAGCCTAGTTGTCTCATAAGTTGACCACCCTTCTAGTAAAACACCCTTGTAATTCATTAAAAACTATCAATTTTCTATCTCTAGAAAATAAAGAGGTGTGATGAACTGGAAAGACTCGTCGTTCCGACACCCCCCATTGATACAATACTCTGGAGATTCAAGAGATGAAATTACTTATTTAGACCCCCTCCATATTTTCAACTTCATAAAGCCTAAGTATAGCCTAAAGTTCAAGCTCAACTAACTTAGCTTTTGGTAGAGGTTTCATAAATATAATAGCAACCTGATAATCTATTCCACGATATCCAAGATTAACAATAGAATCTTGTACCTGTAGATTTTTCTTAAGTTTTTAGCCACCGGTTCCAAGTAAAAATTTGTCACAGTTTATTTCAATCTCAGAAATTTAATTGTCGAAAATAAACATAAATTTTTCCAACTTAAAACACTGCTGTAAATTAAATATTTTACTAACGGAAAGTAAATATTCAGCTTGCCATTCAAACACACAGTACTCAAAATTTTCCTCCAAATGGCCCTGGAAAACCCCACTAGGGGGAAACCAGTCAGAGAGAGAGAGAGTTTTTATTACTGCTTCAGGAAAAATTCGACATTCATTTTTACAATAAAAAATCCAACTTATCTCAACCTAGAAATTTGACCAGCAGACTGTCTCAGTTTCCATGCTTTTGATACCTCAATTTCTGTGCAAACCTCCTCAGTAAACTTGCCAAAAATATCAGCAAATTTCAGCCTCGAAAACTATGCCAAACAACTTAGAATCTATACTGTATGAACATCATTTAATGATGTTGTACAGCTCCTCGAATTCTATACCAGAATTAAATGTTGCTGCCTCGAGATGCATGTTGCACCTTCCCTCGAAAACTGTGCCTGATAAATGTCTCAAAAACTGTGCCAAATCTGTACTGTACGGAACTCCTCAAAAACTGTGCCTATAATAAATGTAGACCGTACCTTCTCAATTTCTGTGCCAACAAATAAATGCTGGGCCGTACCTCCTCAGGATTTGTGCACTCAATTATTGTTGTCGTACATCCTCCTCGATATTCAAGCCAGCATTAATGGCTCCTCGAAAATCATGCCCAGTGTGTTCTTCTCAAGTAGTCTACCTCGATAATCGTGCCCTAGCTCTCCTTTCTCTCTCTCATTCAATCTCTCAACAAGAATGAATCCATCTTTTCCCTTTTGCTTGTTTTTTGCTTCTCAACCCTAGGTAGGTGAAGAGATCTTAATCCAATGGTTATGAATGAATTAGATCAGTGGTGGAAATTAAATGCACACTTTTTATTTCTAAAAAATTAATTTCCCTTGCCCACTTAAATTTATCAAAAAGTGAATTTAATGTTATAAAGTCACATTAAATGCTTTTTAAGTCATTTAATGCAAGTTCACTTTATTTCCCTTCACTAGGTGACTTAAGGCTAAAGACCTAGGGGAACACTTCCCTAGGTACAAAAACTAACACTCCCTCTTACCAAGGAAGGTGTTCTGCACCACTTCCAACTTGTCTCTGAAGAAGACAAACTTTCCCCTCTTCAAATACTTCGTCAGAATGTCTGCTACCTACCCATATGTGGAAATGTACTGAAGCATCACTGCCCCTCTCTGAACATAGTATCGGATGAAATGATACCTGATCTCAATATGCTTTGACCTGTCATGGAAAAACGGATTCTTAGAGAGATGGATGCAATGCTGATTGTCACAGTAAATCACCATAGGCCTAAGCTCCTGACCAAATAGATTCACCAACAACTTGCGAAGCCATAAGGCCTCGCAGCTGGCCAAAATAGCTGCCATATACTCAGCCTCAGCAGTACTCAATGCAACGGACTTCTGCTTCCAACTGAACCATGACACTCCTGTCGAGCCCAAACTAAAACAACATCTGGAAGTGCTCTTCTGGTCTGCCACACTGCCTTCCCAATTTGAGTCTGTATAACCAACCAGTCTGATCCCCTTTGACCTCCTGTAGTCCAAACCAAAATCCACTGTCCCTGAAAGATAGCATAACACATGTTTTGCAGTGACCCAATGCACACTCCTTAGCCAATGAATTGGCTAAGAGTGTTCACTGCAAAACACATATATGGCCGAGTGTTGACCAAATACATCAATGATCCGATAAGATGACGGTATAAAGTAGGATCCACCAACTCTCCCTCAGAAGCATGAAGCTTCTTCCAGTTGGTGATCATAGGTGTCGACATAGGCCTGCAATCCTCCATCTTGAATCTCCTCAAAATATCAACCACATACTTTCCCTGCCCCAAGAAAATATGTCTAGGCTCTTGCCAAACCTCCAATAGCAAAAAATAATGCATCATCCCAATATCAGTCATCTCGTACTATGCTGCAAGATCCTTCTTGCAAGCTGCAATGGGTCTCTCTCTCCCTGTAATAAACAAGACATCATGATGAAGTAGATATTCAAATCTGCTTCACTCTTCTGAAACCCCATACTCAGCAAGTAAGAATCAATCCTGGAGTACCAATCTCTTGGAGCTTGCTTCAACCCGTAAAGGGCCTTCTTCAACCTGCATACATGTGTCTCTCTGTCATGTATCTCAAAGCCCTGAGGCTTCTCAATGTAAATCTCCTCCTGTATGATCCCATTGAGAAATGTTGTCTTCACATCCATCTAATGGATGTTCCAACCCATTTCCACTGCAATGGAGATCAAGCTCCCGATAGAAGTATATCGAGCAACCGACGCAAACGTCTCATCATAATCAATGCCCTCAACCTATGAAAACCCCTGCGCTACAAACCTGGCTTTGTACTTCTCCACATTCCCATCTGCCGCATGCTTTAGCTTGTAAATCCAACGAGAATTCACCACTGAATTCCCCTCAGGTCTCGAAACAATCTACCATACATCATTCTTCATGATGGAATGGTACTCATCCATCATGGCATCTCTCCATACTGAATGCTGAGAAGCCTCCTCAAAAGTAGAAGGATCAGAATATTGTGTACAAGCCACCAACACCATGCCCATTCTGTCAGGCATATTGATGGCTCTCACCTTATCCCTAGGTGTCCCAGCCTTTAAGGCGTCCTTCAAGGTCTCTCGAAGCCACTTGGGCTTCTTCTTTCCTGAAGGTTCTTCCCACACTGGCCTATCCTCATCTGAAGAACTAATAGAGCTAGAAACCCCAGTCACCTATGAACCTGAAGCTGGTGTGTCAACACTAGGTGTACCCTATAATCATGATCCTGATCTCAATCTCAATCCCCTGTAATGTGTACCTGTAATAATAGACCCATCACCTATCCCCGAAGACCCTACTAGCCTAACCACTGAACCCAATGAACCTGTGCCAACACTCTGTGGTCCTGTAACCCTGAAAACCTATGATCATGACTGTTGCGTAGATGGAACCTATACCACAACCTGAGGTGCAGGGACTTGCTGCTCTCCTTGCTCTAACTCTCTCGACTTCCAGAAGGCTTACTCCTCCTCAAACTTCACATCCCTCCTCACCACCACTTTCCTCTGAGAGGGAAGGTAAATACGAAAAGCCTTCATAGTTTCATCATAACCCACAAAGATGCCCTTCTTTGTAGTGGGCTCCAACTTTGTCCTCTTCTCTGAAGGGACATGAGAGTAAGTTAGACTACCAAATATACGAAAATGGCCAACTTCAGGCTTATTTCCTAAAAAGCACTCCTCAGGCGTCATATTCCCTACTTCGTGATGGGGACTCTTGTTCTGAAGGTATACAGCGATGCTGCATGCCTCAACCGAGAGAAAGAAAGGAACTGACTAGTCATGTAGCATAGCTTGGTCTGCTCCAACAATGGACCTGTTCTTCCTCTCTGCTACTCCATTCTTCTCTGGAGTATACGAAATTGTCAACTATCTCCTGATACCCTCCTTTCTGCAAAATCCATCAAACTCCTTGGAGGTATACTCACCCCCGTTATCTGATCTCAAGACTCAGATGTTCCTCCATTGTTGGTTCTCCACAAGAGCTTTGAACTCTTGGAACCTCTGCAAGACTTCCTCAGACTTCTTGCTTTACAGAAAGTAGATCCTGGTCTCCCTAGAATGGTCATCAATGAATTTCACATAATATGCATTTCCCTTCATGGACACAGAAGACATAGGTTCGCATAAGTCTAAATGTATCAAGTCAAGAGTACCAGCTGACCTGCTATCACTGCTAGGAAAAGAATTCTTGGTGTACTTTCCCAAAGCACATCCCCTGCACACATCGCTCTGCCCTGTGCTGAACTCCAGTAAACCTGTAGCCATGTGCCTCAATAACCCCAAGGCTGGATGATGCAAGTGAGCTATCCTCCTATGCCAAAGCTCACACAACTCACTACTGCTGCTATGTGCTAAAGCATGTTGCGGGTGAAACAAGAGACTATACAGTTTCCCACATCTCGCTCCAATGGAAACTGAAGCAGATGGTCCTGTAGTCTTGGGAAACATATGCACGTGTCCATCTAGGAAAGATACCCCAAGAGCCTAATCCTCGATCATGGAAACTGACACTAGGTTCTTCTTCAGCCCAGGTACATACAATACATCCTGCAATACCATGGGAATCATGGACTCCGTCTGAAATGTAATGGTCCCATGTCCAACTGCACTAACTACTGAGTCATCTCCCAACAAAACCTCCACATATGTCTCTACCCATGAAAGCTCGGAGAACATCTCACGAGCACCTGTCATGTGACTTGAGGCTCCACTATCTATGTACCAAGTGCTGGAAGTAGATGCACTATAAGTATGGTCTGTCACATAGGAAAACTCACTCTATCTATCAACATCCGCACTGGTGAGAATAGATGCTCTCTCTCTCTCAATATGCCCAGTGCATAGTGAAAACTCACTTTGAAATCGTGCTGCAAAATCATTGATATCAGCTAAAATGACTATCTACTTCTTCTTCTTCTTCTTGTTAGGACACGTAGCAGCATAGTGTCCCATCTTGTGACATGCAAAGCACTTCACAGTGTTCATATCCTTCTTCTGCCCATCCTGCTACTGCTTGGCCCCACCCTTCTTGGGACCCTTCTTGCTCTTCTTCTTCATTTTTGTTGTCAATGCCACATCCTCCTCATCTCCCCTACTAGTAGAACTACTGCACTGCAATAAACCCCTGCGAGTATCCTCCTAGACAAAGTCATCACAGACCCTATCCCAAGATGGTAAGTTCTCTTTGGCCACCAACCCTTGAACAAACACAGTCCAAGGTGCAGTCACCCCATTCAGGGTTGTCCACACTAACTCAGGACCAGTAACCACTACGCCCACAGTTGCAAGCTCATCTCTCACCTGAGAGATCCTAGTAAGATAGGCCATACACACCTCTTCTTTGACCATCTTGATGTTTTTCAACTTCTCCCTAAGCACCATCTTCCTGTTTTCATTAGTACTCTCAAACAAGCCGGTCAAAGAAGACCACATCTCATGTGCATCATCTTTCGCTGAAATATGTGGAATAACATGGTCTTTAACATCATCTAAGATTATCCTCATGGCTTTAATATCTTTCTTATTAAAGGCTGCAAGTAACATTGCATCAGTATAAGAGGGATTAGCAATGGGATTTGTTGTAGTGTTTCTAACTACTTCCTCCCACAACTCATTCTCCTTCAGCACAAGTAAAATCCGAGCTTTCCATGAGACATAGTTTGCTACCTCATCCAACCTATCCTCAGTTCTCAACCCCGTGGAAGTCATTTTTTCTCAAAGAACAAGTTTCAGCAAAATGTACTACTATCACAAAGGTTTTTCTGAATTCTAGAAATGACTGTTTCACTGCTAAAATTTAATTTTCTGCCACAACCCGTTCCGATACCATGTAGATTTTTCTTAAGTTTTTAGCCACTGATTCCAAGTAAAAATTTGTCTCAGTTTATTTCAATCTCATAAATTTAATTGCCGGAAATAAACATAAATTTTTCCAACTTAAAACACTGCTGTAAATTAAATCTTTTACTGATAGAAAGTAAATATTCAGCATGCCATTCAAACACACAGTACTCAGAATTTTCAGCCAAATGGCCCTGGAAAAACCCACTAGGGGAAAACCAGTCAAAGAGAGAGAGAGAGTTTTTATTATTGCTTCAGGAAAAATTAGACATTCATTTTTATAGTAAAAAATCCAACTTATCTCAACCCAGAAATTTGACCAGCAGACTGTCTCGGTTTCCATGCTTTTGCTGCCTCAATTTTTGTGCAAACCTCCTCGGTAAATGTGCCAAAAATATCAGCAAATTTCAGCCCTCGAAAACTGTGCCAAACAACTCAAAATATGTACTATACGGACAACATTTAATGTTGTTGTACGACTCCTCGAATTCTATGCCAAAATTAAATGTTGTTGCCTCGAGATGCGTGCTACACCTCCCTCGAAAATTGTGCCTGATAAATGTCTCAAAAGCTGTGCCAAATCTGTACAGTATGGAACTCCCCAAAAAATGTGCATGTAATGAATGCAGATCATACCTTATCGATTTCAGTGCCAACAAATAAATGATGGGTCGTACCTCCTCAGAATTTGTGCACTCAATTAATGCTTCTATACATCCTCCTTGATATTCGTGCCAGCATTAATGGCTCCTTGAAAATTGTGCCCACTGTGTTCTTCTCAAGTAGGCTACCTCGATAATCGTTCCCTAGCTCTCCTTGCTCTCTCTCGTTCAATCTCTCAACAAGAATGAATCCATATTTTTCCTTTTGCTTGTTTTTTGCTTCTCAACCCTAGGTAGGTGAAGAGATCTTAATCCAATGGCTAGGAATGAATTAGATCAATGGCGAAAATTAAATGCACACTTTTTATTTCTAAAAAATTAATTTCCCTCACCCACTTAAATTTATCAAAAAGTGACTTTAATGTTATAAAGTCATAGTAAATGCTTTTTAAGTCATTTAATGCAAGTTCACTTTATTTCCCTTCACTAGGTGACTAAAGGCTAAAGTCACCTAGGGGAACACTTCCCTAGGTACAAAAACTAACAGTACCAATAGTATTAAGAAATGAGCATGAAACTCCACATGCTTCATCTTGTTGTGTGCAAAAAGATTGCTAGCAACATGTATTATGCTTTGTTTGTCACAAAATATTACAATATCCAAGTCAATTGAAAAACTGACCTCTCCTAAAAGCTCCCAAATTCATATTGCTTTTGTGATAGCATTAATTGCACTGTGATATTCAACTTATGTGTTCATAAGAGAGATTACCTTATGCCTTTTACACAACCAAACCAAGGGTCCTAAACCAAGGAGAAACACATAGCCACGCGTTTACTTCCTATCATTGCTACCTCTGACCTAATACAAGTCATGGTATTCGACTAGCGGGTTGATGGCATTGGTGCAATATTTTATACCAAGTTGATGAGTGTCCTTGATATAGTGAACAATTCTCTTTGCAACCTTCTAGGGACTTTCTTGTGGATCTTGGATAAACTAAGAAACCACAATAATAGAAAAGGAAATATCAAGTCAATTGTGAGTTAAATAAATTAGACTACCAACCAGTTGTCGATAAAGAGTCATGTTGACTTGCAACCAGTCATAGTCCTTTGTCAACTTTACTCCCAACTAAACAATTTTAGCATAGACTTTGTAATCGTTCATATTGAATCCTTGCACAAGATCCATTACATATTGAAATCGAGAAATTAAGATGCCATCATTCATTCATGGAACTTAAATGTCCATAAAGAAATGTAAAAGACCAAGGTTAGTCATTTCAAAGGTATCAACCAATTGTTTCTCCAAGTCTGATATCATATCTATAGTGTTGTTGGTAATGACCAAATCATCTACGTATAATGCAATAATTAAGGTTTCACCATTTACATGTAAAAGATAGATGCTATGATCTTATTCACAATGTTTGAAACTAAATTTTGTTGGGTTAATCTTGATTCGGTCATAGAGAAAGTTAACTGACTTTAGTTTTTTCTTATGGATCCATGGTATTGGGAGGTATGCCCATGGTACTAGGAGATCTACCCATGGTATTCATGTGATGTAAGCCTATAAATTGGTTGGTTGAACTCTTTTGTAGAGAGATATTTTATTGATGGTTGGTAGTGGTCATGGCCAGTAGAGTCATGGTTGACCTGTCTTGGTTGGTTTAGGCCAAGGGCATAATGAAGATACCTTTTTCTAGTTTCCCCCCTAGTCGAGGGGTTTTTAGGATAAATCATAGTATTGATGATGTGCATGTTGTTATTGTTTGCTTTATTTTTATTTGTTTATGTTGTGTTAATAGTGTTGTTGTGTCCGTGAAATATCTACAATATTAATAAAGAAACAATTGGTCTTCTCATACCAAGCCCCGGGGACATGTTTCAAACCGTACAAGGATTTCTCTAGTTGACAAACAAGGCAAGAGCACTTCTCAAAACTAGAGGGTTTCTCCATATAGATTTATGCATTCATATCTCCATGAAGAATTTTCTGTCTTGACATCAGTATGATGTACCTCCCATCCAAGTCAAGCAACAAGTGAAAGAACCATTGGAACTAAGCTAATCTTTGTAATAGGGGCAAAGTTTTTAGTCGATGCCTTTTTGTCAAGAAAAACTCTTTGTAACCAAACAAGCATTATGTCTTTCTACAACACCATGATATGTGAATTTTTACTTGTAGACCCATTAACATTTCATTATATTATTTCCTTGTGGTTGAGGAACTAAATCCCATGTTTTATTCTTCATGAAGAAACAATATTTTTCAACCATAACATTATCCCATTTAGATCAACCATGTGCGTCAACCATGTACGTATGCATATGTATCTGGATCACATGGCTCTAAAAAACATGCCAACAAAGCAACAATACAACATAGTTTTTTACTTATAGTCTTCCTTAAATCATTGATATCTCCTGCATAAGCTCCAACTGCTTCAATTGTCTTAGTAGCCTAGCGAGGTAGACACGATTTATGAGATGAATAATTTCTTGTACCAACTAGCTCATTAAAGGATTAATTAGGGTTCCAAATCTAGTAATTGATCATGTAGCCACTGATTGACTACAAGTCGAAGTAGGTGAGGAGTCAACTATCTAGTCGAAACTCCAAAATATGGTTCAATCAATCATGTTTCTATCACAATTTCAAAAGGATCGTTGCCCATCAAACCAAAAGAGGAAATCAATATCTCTTTCTACATGTGCCCATGCAATACATCCAAATGTTCTATGGTGATCGATTAATGGTTTCCTTCCATTCCTTTTCTCATCAGGGATCATATTAAGGACAACTTCATTCGTAATAAGGTTCACATATAGTTTTAACAATATACATATTTCATCCATAAGCTAGTTGGCAAGTCTTTATCCTAAAGTAAGTAGTGTGCCATTTTTACCAAGGTCTGATTTTTCCTTTCTGCAACTCCATTCTACTGAGGTGTGTGAGCCATATATCTATGCCAAGAGATTCCATGTTATGATAAATTGTTTTCAAAAACTTTTCCCACATATTCTCCACCATTGTTCGATATTAAACAATTCATGAGTCGACTGCATCACTTTTTAGAAAATGCCCTAAATTCCTTGAATGTATTACATGACTCTTATTTTTCAATAAATATACCCAAGTGTACTTGGAAAAATAATAAATGGAAGTTAAAATATACCTCACACTTTCTAGTGATGGTTTTTTCATGTAACATAGATCATCGTGAACAACTTCCACTTGGGTCTTTGTTCTTCATGCTTTTCCTATGTCAAACATAGACCAATGATTCTTTCCAAGTACACCATTTTCACCTACTACACCAGGGAGAATAATTTTAGGTATTCCAACAACCATGTTATGTTTCACCACCAGTTTCAAACTTCAAAATTTAAATTTTCAAGTTGTTCATGCCAAACTTTGTTACAATAGTTAGTTTGAGTTGTGAGTGAAATTAGTCTTGTTTCTTTCTTGCTAACATCATAGCACTTATACAATCTGTCTTTGCGAGGGACCCTTCAACAATAATTTCCAAATTGTTCACATCCTTCACAACAAATTGATTTTCCCATAATTCAACCTTTTTTTCCAATATGGGTAAGTTGGGGTACTGAAAAACAAGTTTGCACTTAGGTTGGGTACATGGTACACATAGTTCATCACACCATTTTGACATACAATGTTACCAAAACTAGCAACAGTAAGTGATACTCGTTTTCTACAAAAAAAAATATTTTCTACAACTTCACTTAAGGAATAAAAGAGAGTACAACCAAAATTAATTGTCCACTCACTACGAGTAGTATGAGAATGTAAGGATTGAGAAGCACTAACATAAAATGTACAATTGTTCATGATGCCTTATGGAAGTCAGTTTTATTGGTTAATCATCCAATCGACACATCTACTTCAAGGTTCTTGACCTTGTCTTGTAAATTATTGGTCTTCTTCCAACAAACCTTCTCCACATGTCCTAATTTCCCACAATAATGACAAGTTTTATTCTTCCTGTATTTCTTAGTTGTGTAATCATGCTTCTTTTTCTCATTATAGTCAATGCACTCCCGTCCTTTCTCTAGGTTACACTATCGGCCCTTTCTTTGTAGTTATATTGGCCTTCACCCTTCAATAGATTGGATTTCTACTATGTGTTTAAATTACCTTCACCAAACAAATTCTCTTGTGCCATGATCAATAATCTATAGAAAGAGCCAAATATGTAGTCCTTACATCTTCTTTTATGGATTCCCAACTAGCACAAATTATCGAACACCATATATCAAAGGGTGCCATCATATTCATGAGGATAAACTTAATGGGTTGTGTTATAGCTGATTTTACCACACATGGTAAATCACACTTTTATGGCCTTCCCTGTCCCTCTGCAGAATCCTTAGACCCCATGGACCATTTTTTTTCCTTTGATGTTTCCAAGATCATCCCTAAAAATATGCTAAAATTGCCATACACGACTTTTAAACCCTTTATCGCGTATATACGCGGGTTTGACCCCTAAAACCGCATACATCGAGATGTGTGCAAAAGGCCAAATTCTTTTGGAGTTTTCCTTGATGTGGATCCAACTCACTTGTCTCCTGGCCTTCCATATGCCTTGAGATCGCTCGGAATCGGCCTTTCATTACTCCATTGAAGAGCTATATAAGGAACCCTTTGGATACATTGAAGGCATATGAGAAATTGAGAGCAAATAAACTATAGTCCATTGTTGTCGGAGCTTATACTTGAGTCTACATCCCTTTGTCCCTTGGAGCACTTTTGTGTTCTTCCCAAGCTTGCCTTTTTCTTGTGAGCTTGCTATCGAGAGATGGAGGATTGAAGTGGTGGAGGCCCAAGTGGGGGACTCAGTTTCTCCGATTCGCAGACGTGCCGACAGAGGATTTATCTATTGTAATATTTGTTTTATATTAATAGAAATATCTTTTCCTGTCCAATAATGTGTATTTGAATGAATATTTGATCGATGGATGATTTCAAATGCTTATATGTTATTGATTATATATGCTAGAGTAGAGCTGACACAATTATATATAGTATGCTTGTCTTGTTTATTGAATGTTGAGGAAGTAATTTATCAATTCAAGCTTAAGTTGGAAACCTCAACGGGGATCTACATCAACCGTCCAGAATAAGGTATGAGTCGAGATCCTTTAATGTCAGTTATTTGGTTTCTCTTGCATATAGGAAAGGATTGATTTATGGAGTCAAGCTGTCTGTTGTGGTACCCCAAGCCATAGGAATTTCTCTTCGTAACCCTGCAAACCTGTGGAGAAGCTTGCCTTAGCTACCGTTCATGTGGTTCAAAGATTAAGACACTATATTCTCCTTCACCAGACCTTGGTTGTAGCCCATGTCAATCCATTTCAGTTCATCCTCACTAGAAGAATGATTGGGGGAAAGTATAATAAGTGGATTGTCATTTTGCAAGAATTCGATCTCGAGTTTGTTTCAGAAAAATCAAAGAAATCGTTGATTTTTGTGGAGCTTATATCTGATTTCCCAAGCGAGGAGGAGTAGGAAGCTTGTGAAGATACGTTTTTCGATGAGCACATCTTTTTTATCTCAAATTTGGATCCATGGTATGGAGATATTATTGTATATTTACAAACATTGAAGGTCCCTACTCACCTTTCACGAGATGAACGACGATGATTACATCACGTATCCAAGAATTACCTTATTGTGGATAACACATTGTATCGTCGTGGGGTAGATTCCCTTTTACGTCATTGTTTAACTCATGAGGAGGCTGAGCTTGTGCTGAATGATTGCCACAGAGGGGCATGTGGTGGTCATTTATCTGGGCTTTCTACAGCCCAAAAAATCTTAAGAGTGGGTTATTTCTTGCCGTCGTTCTTTAAAGATTGTGTCAATTCAGTCAAGAAGTGACATCCTTGCCAGGTGTTCGCACGTAATATGCGCTCGCGTCCTGCCCCGTTACATCCAATTATCACCATCGGTCCCTTCACCAAGTGGGGGCTTGATTTCATGGATTGCAACCCAGCTTCAGCTGGGGGGCATCATCATATTATCATGGTTTTTGACTACTTCATGAAATGGGTTGAGGCTATTCCTACAGTTAAATCCGGCGGTGAGACAGCCGCACACTTCGTATTCAACCAGATTATTACTCGGTTTGGTATTCCGAAAGAGCTTGTCACTGACCATGGTAGGCACTTTTAGAATCGCATGATGGAAGAGTTGGCCTCAAAGTTAGGGTATAAGTAAGAGCATTCTTCTTCTTATTACCCTCAAGCGAATGGACAGGTTGAAGTAGTGAACAAATCACTCAAGTCTATTCTCCAATGAACTGTCGCACAAATGCAAGACTAATTGGCATATTATGTTACATCTTACTTTGTGGGCTTATAGGACCGCGGCTAAGACTGCCACCAGTTTTTCTCCATATCAGCTTGTACATGGAGTGGAGTCTGTATTGTCGGTTGAGTGCGAAATCCCTTCTTTGAAGCTAGCCCTAGAGCTCTTACCAGACACCTCTCCATTGGAGGAATGTTTGGTCCACTTAGAGCAGCTTGATGAGCAGCATCAAGATGCCTTGGTGGCTCTAGAAGTGAATAAGCATCGCGTTAAGGTCCAATATGATAAATCTGTCCATCCAAGGAATTTTAGTGAACGAGATTTGGTCCTTTTGTGGGATCAAGCTAAAGAACCCTTGGGGGCAGGAAATTTCAACCCCGTGTGGCATGGTCCTTACGTGGTTAAACGTGTATTAGAGAAGGGCGCTTATGAGCTAGTAGATTACGAGGGGATGACCTTGGCAAAGCCTAGAAATGGGCTCTATATTAAAAAGTACTATGCATGATTTTCAGCCAAGGCTGACTATTGTATATTATTGTACAGTATTTTGCATAGTTAGGTTTTTCTTATGGTGATCGGGTTTGTTGATTAGCTTCCGTTTCTTATGGCAGATGTCAATGGAGTCTTCCATCTATATAGGATTCGCGGATGGTGCAAGCCGTCACACTCAACACTCAGTCTCTACTGCTTGGGTGATTTATACTCCTACGGGTCAGGTATTGTCTTTAGGAGGCATATGTTTACGGCCCTCTTCAAACAATGCTGCTGAATATAGTGTCGTTATCGAGCTTCTATGAGATGCCATTTCACAAGGTATTCTCTCTCTTGAGGTACGTCTTGATTTAGAATTGGTAGTGTCACAGCTTAATGGCTTGTATCGTGTTAGGGATCCAACATTATTACAAAGATTCTTACGTGTGAGATTATTAGAATGACAATTTGACAATATAACATACATACATATTCCAAGAAGTAATAATCAAATTGTTGACTCATATGCTAACTATGTGTTAGATGGGCATTTGTTTCATAGACAATAAGCTCATCACAAACATACATTTTTACACATGTAAATAAATAAATCGATCATAAAAAATTTTCATTAAACATCCAAAATGTGGTAATACATAGTGTCATAATACAAAAATGGGGCTTCCGAGCCACCAAAATATAAGTACACGGTAGTACAAAATGTATCACTCCTAGGTATCTAATCCTTGGGAGGAGGAGGGGGGTTCTAATCGTGGAATGTCACCATGGCTCTAGCTAGCCATCGAAACAATCACACCCATGCTCATGGCACACCCACCACCTGACACTGCATGGCCTCAGGTAGGTCCTCGACCTGCGCCATGGGTACCCTGTGTGTCAGCCGCATGAAGTTGGTATGAATGCTTTGGAGCATCCTCTCTGCATCCACACCCATAATTTCATCTCCTCTTCCCCTCCGTCTATGACGTGGGAAGCCTTTAGGCCGCCATGGTCCTACATCTACATGCATATGACAGATCATCACTGTGTGTTGTCACACAAAAACATGTCTTTTTTATTCCATCTATCTAAAAACAAAAAAAAATTAAATAACTCAAAAATATTAAAAACAGGGTTTGGATTCGTTACCAATGTCACTGTCTGTCGATCCTGGTGGTAGTGGCATGTCGAGGTCTCCCCGAAAATCTATCCCCGCATAGGGGTAATCATCGATGACAACTATCTGCCGCTGCCACCATGGAAAGAAATCAGCTGGATAGGGGTTGGACACCCTACCTCCACCCAGTCTGCTCATCGCATCTGCCCAACGTTGTTGGGCTGGATCTCGAACCCCGTGAAGAGTAACGTCAACTCTAGGGCTCAATCCCAAAACACGCTCAAAGAAAAACTTGCTTAGTATGTTGTTGAAACCGAATTTTCGTACCCTGTCCATCTTGCACTCACTGAGCTGGTGTTTCATGTTGCTCAATAGTGCAGTACTCCAATCGTAAACTATGGGCCTCATGTACTCCATTGCATAGAACATCAGGGGCCGCAAGGCCTGGTGGAGTAAGGCTAGCCCTGCTATCCTGTCGAGTGTTAGTAGTGTGGCCTTTAGGCCTAGCACCTATATGGAGTTATTTGGGATCTGACTCACGACCTTATCCGTCTCTAGATAACAATACACTGCTATGTACTCATCTATAGTGAGGCCACCTTCGAGCCCACGAGAACGTAGGTTCACCACTTCCCCCAGTTGGGACAGTCCAGTAATAAAGTATATGTCCTCCACTTCTATGGTGAGGGACATCCCATCGATCTGGAAAGACTTTGAGTCAGGATCCCAGTAGTTTACTAGCATCTACAGCAGTCTTGGTTTGGCCCTTAAGCCACCAAGACACCAAAACTTGTAGAGCTTGCATGCACGAAGAGCCTGTTGTGCCATTAGATCACCACGTACTACTTCTTCTACATCCTTGTGCTCACGTTCCCTCCATTCTAGAACCATCCTGCACATTTAATTCAAGTTTGGGTCATTAGATATCTTAAAAAACTTTGAGCGCGACCGCATACGCAACTGTTTGCTAAACAGTCGCGTATGTACGCGACTTTGAGGTCTTTTTCCGCGTATATCCAGCCCTATACACGAAAAAATCCTTGATTTATATGTGGGCCGTGGCACATAACTTAGGATGGCCTAGAAACCAAATTAGACCATGGAAAATTGAAAAATTTGCATGAAAATGAAAGAGCAGGGCATGGGAAATTACCTGAAAAAAACGGTGTCGGATTCCACCGGCTAAATCTCCCGGAATTCACGTTTGAAGTTCTGATCTCAATTGGGTAAAAATTTCAAATGTTATATAATGTTTTGAATCTTTTACTATTTATAGAAATTTTTCAAAATTTTGAAAATTTTTACCCCCTTTTCTATAGTTTGGACCATTTCTAATCCTTTTGGACCGTTTTTGACTAATATTTGATGTAGGATATCGTTTTGAGCGCTGTTTCAACCGTTGTTTTGACCCGTTCATACCGATTTTAGGTATCATGTTTAAATTGGTATATAGGTTCAGTTTCACTTCCATTTGCATTTTTCATGACCTTATGACCATTTCATTATAACCGTAGGTACGAACCCATTCTACCTTGTCACGAAACCTTCTTGTTGTTTTAGAAGTGGCATGGTTTGAATGGTAGAGCTTGACCTTACATGGGTACACTAGTTAGCTCCTTATTTGCATTTGGGGCCCATGCCAATAGTTTGTCCTTTAGGGTGTGGGAGTCCGTTATATAGTATTGCCATGACATTTCGCAAGAGCCTCATACTCCTCTTGATCTTTTTCTGGCCTGTTTCCCTTGACTACCTTATGTCAAGTTGTAATTGCATTATCATGAGCTTTGCCTACCTCATTGAGCCTTATGTCGGCTTCCCTGACTTTGAATATCAACCACATAGCCCGAGCTTGTCTCATGTCTAGCCACGCAGATCCATTTTATATATCCTTTGCAGCTTGATTCCCTATTTTTACCGGGAGGGGACTTTCCCCCGAGTGTCGCTATCCTACACATGTGTCCTTGCATTAAGCATATGTATGTTCCACTGCTTAGAACTATTTTGTTTTCCCATCTGACACTCGTCTCCTCCTAGTCTGTAACTTTAAAGCAATTTTATTCTTTTTCAAGCTTTTCAAATATTTGAAAAAGTCCAAAAAAATTAAAAAACCAAAAAGCCGGACAAGGAAAAATGTTATCTTTGGCAGCTGTTGAGTCATGTCGCATTTGAACAGAGCACTATATATCACATCCGTTTGTTGGGTTAATAGTTTGACTTTAGGAACTGTACTCATTTATCTGAGTTTATCTCCACCGACTGGTTAAGCTTCCAGTCCCTATGGAGCCTCTGTTGATGCCTCCTATGTTGCAGATATGTCCCAGTTTTGTATATCGAGTCTATGCTACCTACATTCAGTCACCATTCGCCTTTATGCTCTTGTTTGAAGGAAGTTGAAACCTGAGTCATCCATTCCTCAATTATCTTGACTTTGCATGTCGGCCATTCCCAGTATAGTTACTAGTCTGTGCACCTTATGATCGAGTCCTTCCACATTATACAGCTTTGCTGAGTACCTCATGTTGGATGATGGGGGATGCCTTAATGCCCTCCTTCCAGCGGATTTCATCCCATCGACTTTAGATCATTTATTCTGGGATAGGAATCTAGAGTCATTTTTGAGTGCCTTGAGACTTGCTGTCATCAGTGGTAGGTTCTCTCGCCATCGACAGTTTTTTGGGAATATATCAATGTCCCCTGATCGATGGATTCTCTCAAGTGTTCAACCTCAACACATTTATTCACACTTGTTAGTTTGCACTCTAGTACCTTGATTCCCATTTTCATTATCGGTGGGTGATCTCGCGTCTGTTAACGGTATACATCAATGACCGGTAATCAGACGATGGACACCTATGTTCGACCTCGACACCTCTATTTGCATAGTAGGACATGTACTTGTAGTGGTTTGTGTAGAAGACCTTCCAGATTGGTGGCATCTCTTAGATGCTACCTCCTTGATCATGCCAGTGTTCATGAGATTTCAGCTCTCGTGACTTGATTCCAGTATATGTCAGGCATTTCCAACCATTATGGAGATCTTGATCCATTATATATCTTCAGCCTTCATGGAGATCATGATCCTTTGTATATCTTCATCATGGAGATTCTGATCTATTTATATTTCACGTGACGATGACCACATATGTCATATTGTATCATGCCTATTCATGGCCATTGTACTCTTATGTATCCGAGACTGCTATATCTATTTGCAGTTATGTGTAGAGTCGTATCATTGTATCATTGTATTATGTTGATTGGGTGGCTGGTCTTCCACTGGGTTCTTCATCACTCCACTTCTGGGATGGACTTATAATGTATTTCGACCATCGTATGACCCCTCTGACCTCACACATTAGGCGGCATCTGTTATAGCTGATTTTAACACACATGGTAAATCACACTTTTATGGCCTTCCCTGTCCCTCTGTAGACTACTTGGACCCCATGGACCATTTTTGTTCCTTTGATGTTTCCAAGATCATCCCTAAAAATATGCTAAAATTGCCATACGCGACTTTTAAACCCTTTATTGCGTATATATGTGGGTTTGACCCCTAAAACCACGTACATCGGGATGTGTGCAAAAGGCCGAATTCTTTTGGAGTTTTCCTTGATTTGGATCTGACTCACTTGTCTCCTAGCCTTCCATATGCCTTGAGATCGCTAGAATTCGACCTTTCATTACCCCATTGAAGAGCTATATAAGGAACCCTTTGGATACATTGAAGGCATATGAGAATTTGAGTGCAAAGAAACTATAGTCCATTGTTTCCGGAGCTTATACTTGATTCTGCATCCTTTTGTCCCTTGGAGCACTTTTGTGTTCTTCCCAAGCTTTCCTTTTTCTTGTGAGCTTGCTATCGAGAGATGGAGGATTGAATTGGTGGAGGCCCAAGTGGGGGACTTAGCTTCTCCGATTCGCAGACGTACCAACAGAGGTTTCATCTATTGTAATCTTTGTTTTATATTAATCGAAATATCTTTTCCTATCCAATAATGTGTATTTGAATGAATATTTGATCCATGGATGATTTCAAATGCTTATATGTTATTGATTATATATGCTAGAGTATAGCTGACACAATTATATATAGTATGCTTGTCTTGTTTATTGAATGTTGAGGAATCAATTTATCAATTCAAGTAACGGGGATCTACATCAACCATCCAGAATAAGGTACGAGTCGAGATCCTTTAGTGTTAGTTATTTGGTTTTCTCTTGCATATAGGAAAGGATTGGTTTCTGGAGTCAAGTTGTCTGTTGTGGTACCCCAAGCCATAGGAATTTATGTCCGTAACAGGTTGACTGTCTTTCTTAATAAATTCCTTGCCACATTCTCTTGATTTCAACTGTAACTCCTTGACACGAGCCAAATAATTCTTAATTCTTTCAAAATAGAGAGGATCTAGAGAGATTAATTATTTCAAAATATACATAGCATAACTTTCATTGACTTTATCAAATAGATTCTTCAGTTTCTTATAGACATGATGAGGATGGTTGATCCCACTTGTATGAAAGTCCCTCAAAATGTAGGTGATAATCAATCCTACAACCTCATCCTTCTTCTTGTTGAGGAGAAACTTCTATTAATCATCCTTTGGATTTGGGATCAGAGTCGCAATTCATTCATTATAATGAATCACCTTGTAGATATGTGGCCTTAGCCATCATTACATAGTCATCATCAATAGCTTCATAAAGAGAGCGAAAATGACCAAAACTTACATACTCTTCTATAAAAAAATTCAAAAAAGGAGAGAACTATAAACCTCCAGTGTTCAAAAGCATGAAAAGTGCATAAAAATATGGATCAAAATAGAGTTCCAACACATAAACAATGGAAAAATTATTGAGGAATGTCTGCAACAACAAATTCTGCCTCAATGCCATTCATACCATTCCAAATACTCCACCTATTCTCATAAATCATAACTCCCAATTTGGATAGAGTGTCGAGAGTCATGTTCTTTTCCCTGTATACATGGGTAAAAGATATGTCATGGGAAAATCCAATGTATCGAAGGATGTCCTCATATACCGGTCCAATGGGGATACTTTTAGGAGGCTTCTTGAGCCTAAACCAATCGATCACAAGATTGGAATCCCCGTATATATAAAGTTGACAAATACCATGAGAATATGCCAATATGAGAATATACTTGAGAGCTTTCATCTCCACCATATTATTGGTGGCCCTGCGAGTGCCGGCAACACATTTATACCATCTATATTTAGATATATGAAGAATGTCACTAGCTCCTCCATTTCCATTATGAGAAGCTCCATCAAAGAAACCCCAACTTCTTGTTTTATCAATATTCTCGATACTGATCTCTTTGTGATGTGGTTGATCCAAATGTTGAGGGAAAGAGTTCAAAATGGACAAAATATTAGAAGCATAACAATAAGAAGGAATAATATTATCATGAAAGATAGCTTGATTGCGGGAAATCCAAACACCCCAAATTATGATAATCGAGAGAGATCTAAAATAATGGAGAGAATGTTCATTGAACCACTGCAAAAAAATATCGTTTAAACTATTTTATTCCCACTTGAAATGTCTTCCATAAAATTGCTCTACATATCTCTACATATCATTGATATATTTGTAATGTATAAACAGGTGGGAAATAGATTCAACTACTTCACAACACAAAGGATAGCGACTTGGATCAATTCCAGGAAATGAGACCAGTCTATCCCACACCTGTACTTTCCTAGAAATTTCCAGCAAAAAAAATTGATTTCAATGGACAATTGATCTTGCATATGGCTTGGTGCCACCATAAAGGCGTTGGTAAGTCTTCTTGTTTTATGTCAGCTAAATACCCCAGATTCAGAGTATACATACCGCCCAAATATTTTTTAGTCCAAATCAATTGATCATTAGTATCTATGAGGAATATATGACCATGATCAAGATCATATATGTAATTGGCACAGGAAAGTATATGTGCTCCCTCTAGTTCCAGGTCATTATTTGTTTCCCCAATATTGTTTGGTTCGAGTGGATTGTTGAGGATCGTGAATATGAAACAACTGAGTAATGCCTCTATTGTTGAGCATGGCTACCAAATATGCAAGCAACCTATAAGCATCATAGAAACCTGACCATGGTTCCTTTTCAATTCATATTTTCTTACCATTTCCTACATGCCATGCCAACTAGTCCCCGATGATATCATAAGCATTGATCATCGCCTTCCATATACTAGACACATTTCTGGAACTCTTTTTTTTACATCTAACCCATTGCTCCATGGTGTGAGGATGAATGCATTTATGTCAAATAAACTTAACCCATAGCCCATCACCTATGATCAGTGGCCAAATTGCTTTTGCAGCTAATGCTATGTAATATTCGTATCGGGATATTCTCAACCAATAAAAAATAACTCCATTTGGATATAATATTGAATATTGAATATGAATTAATGAGATATGATTACATTACAATTTGATAGACCATTTAAACATGGTCTTATGTTCCATTTCAATGGAAAGGCGCGTCTCCATCATTTCGATTAATTACATATCAAATTTATTTAATTACTTTTCTTTTATTATTTCATTATATGTTTAATGATATATTTATATATTATTTTGTTTCTTACATTGTCTTCGAGTTTAGGATTCTTTGTCCTCAAAGCATACTTTATAAAACTTCTTTATAATTTAAATATAGTAAGTAAAACCATGGGCTATTTTATAAAACCATGTTTGGTTTTATGAATTATATTCTTTAACTTCCTTTTTTCTTTCTCTTGCAGATAATTCTTTTTCCCACTTCTTCTTTATAATATTACTTTTTTTACTTCTTGGTCTCTTCTTCATATTTGGAGTGGAATGAATACTTCTTCAATTAAATTTGAATGGCCTAGGTCAATTTTTACCAGAGAAACTTTGAATATGGATGGCTAAAAGCCATTGTGAGGTCAAAGACCTAAATTCAAGGAAACCTTGACAATTTTTGCCACAATCCAGAATCAGATTCGCTCTGATACCAATATAATATATGTATCTAGATATTGTCAACCAATAGAAAATAACTCCATTTGGAAAGAATAAATAATATTGAATACGAATTAATGAGATATGATTACATTACAATTTAATGGACCATTTAAATATGGTCTTATGTGTCTTTTCAATGGAAATGTACGTCTCTATCTTTTCAATTAATTACATATGAAATTTATTTAATATTTGTTTAATTGTTTTTCTTTTATTATTTCATTATTTGTTTATTAATTTATTTATATATTATTTTGTTTGTTACATGCTCTAGCAAAGGATGGATAGTATTTGAGACCCCATCCTCCCAAATATTTGGGTATAGTTAACTTTCTCCATGTTGTCCAAGGAAAGGCTGATTGGCTCTCGTTTCCCTTCCAAAGAAAATTGAAGCATATATTCCTTGTGGATTCCATAGTATTGGTTGGGATATAGGCAATAGAGGCCCAATAAATCGGGATAACATACAAAACATATTTCATCATGACCAATCTACCACCCATGGATAACCACTTGTTGCACCAAATGTTTAGCTTGGCTTCGATTCTACTAACCATCCATGCCTAGACTTTTTCAAGTAGTCATTTGGTTTTATAATAAAACAAAGATACTCCAAACCATTGTTAAGCTCAATCATACTGAATTTAAACTATGAGAAGATCCAGTCCATAGTTTTAGCTTCAAGATTCATAAAGGATATGGATGATTTGACACAGTTACATACCATACGTATTGCAGCCGTGAAAAGTTTCAAGATCTTTTTTATTTTAAGTATGTAACGTCTGGAGCCATTAGTAAATAGAAGAATATTGTCTACATATAGTAAGTGGGTTATGCTCAGATCCCCCCCAATGTGGATACCTTTGATACCGTCAAATAATGTTGCATGAATGATAGCTCTACTTAAGCCTTCCACCACCAACAGAAATAAAAGAGGAGCAAGAGGGAAACCTTGTATCAGGCCTCTCTAAGGTCCAAAGAAAGAGGAGGCATATCAATTAATAAGAACAACAAAGGCCACTGACTGTACACATGACTTGATACAATTGATAATGGGAAGATCAAACCCAATATGAGTTGACAAAATTCTGAGATAGGTCCAATTGACTTTGTTGTAGGCCTTGGAGAGATCCACTTTAATAATAGCTGCAGGAAGCTTCTCAATTTTCATTGAGTGGGAAACTCATTGGGCAGTACCAAAAGCGTCATGAATCTGTCTTTTATCCAAGAATCTAAATTGTTCCCAATAAACAAGCTTCGAGAGGCAATTTTTTATTATGTTGGCAATAATCTTGGATGATAGCTTATAAATACAGTTGCATAGAGAGATAGGACTGAATTGCTCAAAGGAAGAAGGGTGATCCACTTTTTGAATCAAAATAATGAAAGTAGTATTGAAGGCAACAAGAATTTGACCGTTAATTATCTATTCTTCTACAACCACCAAAATATCTACTGGAAAAATATCCAAAAAGCCAGAGAAAATTCCACTGGAAATCCATGAGGCCCGAGACTCTTGTCGTGCTACATGGTCTTGATATCCTATTTAAGTTCATCTTAAGAAATAAGAGAGTTCTTAGAAATATTAAGCTCATCATCAACGAAGGAATGATAATGAAAAATAAAATTTAACATAGAGGCTATCAATGCTCTTTCATCTTCTTTATATAAATCCTTAAAATGGTTAACTCCGAAAGAGGCTAGATCCTTGAAACCCAAAATATGATTTCCTTCTTTGTCCTCAAGATCCCATAAGGAATTGGTATTTAAGTGGTGTTTGTAAAATTGATGAGAGTATTTTGTATTATCATCCCCCTGTTGTAGCCATACAACTCTTCACAACCCCCTTTGCACTCACGTCACTTCATCATCATTATTCCTCTTAGGTACTCTCGTAGGCTTCAAGGCTAGTCACCGCATTTTGTTTCTTAATACATTCTTGTTGCACCCCTATTCGACATCATTTTATTTCTTTGGTTTCCTTTTCTAAGAGAGTTGCATTTGAGACTGATCACTACCACTCAGATCCCTCTCCCCCACACAACCCCATGGACGGTCATGTGCCATTGTTCAAATGCACTAAAACCAACCCCTTTTACTGAGGAAGGGTTGTAGATGGTTTCAATAGTGAACCTTTACCTATAAGTACCCAACTATTGGGAAACCACCTACTAAAAACCTTCCCATTGTGAACTTACCTACTGAGAATCCTCCCATCAAGAACCCACCTACTGGGAACCCTCCCATTGGGAACTTGACTACTATGAACCCTCCCATGTGGAATTCATCTACCAGGAACCTCCCTACTAGAAATCCCCCTATAGGAAATCCGACCACTGGGCATGCATAATGGGGAACCCATACACAGGTTATTTTTTGATGGGAAACCCATTCTCCAACAACCCCCATGTAGTAAATATACCTATCAGGAACCCTCCTCTAGGGAACCCCCCTTGATTTAAACCCTCCATGGACCCTTTGGTCCTGTGATCTTTCCATTCATGTCCATCTTTAATATTCATGATCTGGCACTATTAACCAACGATCCCATTAGATACGATCCTACCTAGACCTCGATGCCTACGAAACTCCTTTCAGACATCCATAAATTCGAAGGTAAGGAAAAAGAAGATCCCTAGAACCACATTATTTCTTTCCACCTGTGGTGTTCTTCAAAATCCATAGTTGATGACTTAGTTAGACTATGACTCCTCCATATGACATTCACTAGCATTACGATCAAGTGGTATATCGACCAACCTCATAAAACCCACTCCACCTTCGCATCACTAGCCTCCACATTTTTGCAATTCTTCTAACTTCTTGTGAGATATGACGCCGACGTCGAAATCCTTTTATCTTTCCACTAGAATATCGCTACCCATATAATGGACCACATCCATGAATCACATAGATGACATTGTTTATGCAAGATCAATATAGACGATGGAATATTCCTTGAATGGTTTTTAAAGTCTCTAATTCCCGCCATTGCGAAGGATTTCACCTCTAAACGTCCACATATGGAAGAATATGCTATCCTTAAATCCAAACCATTCAGCCTAATTTAATCTTAGTCAGGTTACCTATACAACATTTTTCTATATGCCCCTCATGGCAATTATGCGCGAAGAGACCCAATGGGGACAACACACGCTGCAGATGGCCTCATTGGTGCTATCACATTTATCGTTCAACCTTATGCACATATCCCTCCCACTACGAGTCCTACATACAATAATCCATCCATTGCCACACCACTAATGATGGGACCTTTTCCTATCCCAGTTGATGGTCCTGATTTGTCTTGACCAACCTCCAATTCTAGAGTAACACCTTCCTATGCTCCCGCGACCCCAACCCCTCAAGACCATAGCCCTCTTTACCTTGGATCCACCTACGGGAACCCCCCTCAAGGATACGCTCCACCATCGACAACTAACCCTTACCATACTTTTCCAAACCCTTTGTAAGCTACTACTGCGCAGATGCCCCGTCAGGATCCAACCGCACCTCAGCGACAGATGTGTGCTCAACAAACCAACCCACCCCCAACAAAAAGCAAGGCCAACAAAACAAAATACAAAAGCATAATCGTGGAAATAACCAACACCAGGGAGGGGGCATACCTCCTCCTAACCCCCAAGGAAACAATGGCATTAATCTTGAAAATCAGGACCCTAATCAACCACCTAGTTAGGGAAAACACCCGTAGTTGGGAACTAATCACCCTTGTTCCTTCTACAATGTTTACAAAATCGACACTCACCATTTCCCCCCACTTAGCTAGAGCTCTCCAACTTTGGGAAGAAGCTAACCACCGCGATACTACTACTGTCCCTTAGGCACAACCTTCCCCACCTTATCTATCCCAACCTCCTATCGTGTTGCAAACATTTTTACCTACTTAAGGGGTGGTCACAACCCAACCGACAAAGTATGCTACATCATCAAGCCAACACCTTGACTCAGGAATTCAACACTTATTTACCTTGTCAAAGGACGTTAAACTACAAACTAGACAAAACCAATACGGTTCGGCCACCGAGACCACAACTTCCACTAGCAAGTCTGGCGACTCACCCCCCATTGACCCAACCTTGCAATTACCCTCACCCCCTGCGAATGCAAACCCTAAGGATCCAAATTTTCCCTTATGAGGTTTCCCAAATAATTCCAATGCTCATGCCACACCCAATTATAATATTGTCAATGACATGGTCCAGTTCCCTACAACCATGTCCATTTTGGAAGTCCTTAAGAATTGTTCGACACAACAAAATTCATTGTTGTTCTCATTAGGTGCCATTGACGCCACAGATGCACGTTTGATGACATTTTATGTTGATCAATCTAAGCCATGGATACCATCATTAGTGGCTTTCAAAATACCCGTTAAAATTCGGAACCTGGTCATTCACCGCTGCATCATTGATGACGATGCATCCACATGCGTCATGTCCACCTTCGTCTGGAAAAATATTGGGTCATCCAAGTTAGAGCCATATTCAACTTCCTTTCATGCTTACGATGGGTGTGATTCCCAACCTCAAGGACTCCTCTCAAACATACTGGTCGAGTTGGATGGCAAGATCGTCCTTATAGACATTTAAGTAGTCTATGCCCAACTTGATTACAACTTCCTCCTAGGGCATAGTTACATGTACGCTATGAAAGTCATCGCTTCGACCATTTTTTGGACCATGATGTTCCCCCATGAGGGGAAGATAGTCAAAATCGTCTAACTAACGTAGTATGACCCTAAAGGGTCCCCCACCCCAAGAAACGTCCTCCCCATGGTGGATAATACCATAAAAAATGCTTATATTCCCTCACTATCTGCCATGAGGTTGAGTCTTTTTCAGGAGGATCTCATGACCTCCACTTTTTCAGCATTGTCACCACCTTGACAGCGGTCATGATATCTGACCTTTGTGACCTCTAGTCCAATACACCTATGACTCAACAACCACCTCAGTAACAACGGCAATCGCAATTGATGCCTTCCCGTGTCCCTAATATGTTACATGGTAATCAATGGGGATCCACACCCATTGAATAGATAACCTTTATGTTTCCACTCCCAAGAATCATAAGCACACTCATGATGGAAACCCTCAACTTTATAGGTTTAACTTTGGGCCTCCTAGTTTGGTACCTTACATGAACAAACCATCCCTCCATCCCATAGGTCGTTTTGAAACCTATACAACTCATTGATACAACCAATCAACCCCATACCGATGTGTATGTTCCCACATCCCCGGTCCCCCTATCTCCTCCAGTCACGTCCAAGGTTACTACTAGAAACCCCCTACCTCCTTCCATGAATAAGGAAAGGGTAAACACATCAAATGTCAACCATAGAAAAACCATGAACCCACCTGCTACTGCCTCATCTTGAGATCCACTTCCTTGTACTTCATGCGATATCCAGGGTCACTCCACCTAGACAAACCCTGAGTCTCCCATCTTATGCACTCATATGCATACATTAGATGACGATCCCAATGAGAGGGTTGTAGTTTCCCACTTGCAAAATGATGCCATACCTAAAAACAATTCCCTTCACACAAATCATATGTTTGTGGTTTGTGGTCTCTATGGCCATTACTCTCACCATCCCCAGATCTACCCAAGTATCGATCTGTGCTATCTTACTTGCGCAAAATCTCCATAGAAACTCAAGTCGCATTCATCAAAGAATTTCATCCTCTAGTAACTTCTTTGAGCGATATGAACACCATTTATTTTATCTCGTCCTTTGATGATCCTTCCTCATCATCCCATACCACTATGAGTGTGTCAACAAAAATGTCCCTCCTAGCTATCTGTTTGACCCTTCCAAAACCAATGAGGAAATACCATGCCTACAGCATGGGGGAAAGCATCCAAAAATGAATACTCATCCTCGTTGTAGATACTAGGGGCATCCACCCCAACACAGGAATCCACCATCATCATATCACCAAGATAGCTTACCACCATGGCTTTCCACCTCATCATACGCCCCCCTTCCAATTGTTGCTCAATTCCCTACTGGTAAATCTCTAGGATATTGTTTGCACTCCATTGACACCTATGTACTAGGGGGCACGATCAACTACCTCGACCTTGGAACATGGGGTAGAATCACTCATTTTGACCTCACCTCGTCACATCCACCTTGGTATTTTAATGATTCCATAATTCATCACAATGCATACACGATCCATAATCCAAACCCCATGCCCATAGAATGGGGATATGACCTTGACCCTACTCACTTTTTCACAAGTGTGATCTCGACCATTTATTGAGATCACACGTCATACTACATATATTTTTTGCATCATTTTCACCGCCGAAATCCATATTCTGTGCCTTTCGTGATTTCTGGAACCTTTCCTCAGGATCAGTGACCTTTTGTCAGGACACCTTCTAGGTCTGCCTCGATTTGTGTGCCATCACACAAGTCGTGTTTTATATGTGTTTGTACACATTATTTATATTCTAGACGCACATTTATGCTCGGGTATCCTTGTTTTGTGTACACAGATAGGTTAAGGTTGTGCACCCCCTTTGTGGTACCAACCGATTCTACAAATACAATCCCTTAACTAGCATAAATGACCTCCTTCCCCTCTATCAAGTTGATGCATTGCCTCATTTTTCTCCCTTTATCCTATAGGATCCCCCACTGCTCGAGTAAGTATCCCAACCTAGCCACCCTTGCATTTTCCCTTGCTCGGCAGTAGATCCTTCCTTTACATGGGTGACAGTTGTTTAGAACCCCTTGCATTTGGAACCCATGTCGTTCGAATCCCATTAGGATTGGGAGTCCACATAGTTTGACATACTAATTTAAATCCGCATGCATTTCCTCATATCGTCACTTATTGGCCTCTCCCCCGCGAGTCCTAGCATGGAGTTTATGTTAAGCTCTTTTCTGACTCCTTAAACAACGAAAATATTTCTGAGTCCTCTTGTTTTTTTTCTGACTTGGTAAAGGACATGAAAGAACGTCCATTTGATATAATTTTATCCCCTTTTCTAGTTGGATGGACTATTTACGAAAAATGAATACTCTAGCCCCTTTTGGCTAAAAGAGTTCTCCATTGTACACTTTGATGTTTTTTCAAGCCTTGGAGACTAATTTTACAAAAAAGACCACCATTGAAGTCTTCTTTCTGTTTTTAGTCTCTCTAAAATAGAAAACATCAATGAGCATCAACTAACCCAGGCTCCATAAAATAAATAGGACAATTCCATCTCGAGCACACTTTTATCCCTTCTTTGAGCTCCTTAAACCATGAAGAAGTCCAAACTAGTGCTTCTTGGCACCTCTGCAGATCAAATATAGTCCCTTGTGTCGACAACATTCCCAGCCGCCTTTGTTCAGAGTATTCTGCAATGAGTCACCGTTGGAGCCCATTTTTCCATGATCAGTCCTCCCCCCTTCGAATTCATCTCATTACAATTACCCCCCTCCATCTAGGTTCCCCTCCCTCAACATCAGTTTCATATGATTCCAAGTCATCCCTACTGTCATACTCTAAACAAAGGAAGTTTAAGTCCCATTACCCAGTCTATTTTGTGTCCATCGACAGTATCCCAACCCAGTTTCATGTACCATTCACTCTATGGTTGTATACCTTGTGTTCCTATCAAGGAACCATTATTTCCTTGGTAGTTGCAGGCCTCCCTCTATTGACGCCATCACATCTATTCCAGAGGATAGACCCAGAGGTCCCTGTACCTTGGCCTCATTACCATCATCGGTGAGTTCCTACAGACCATTTGAGGGGATTCCTTATTTCCCTTTCAGATGGTTGTCTCTCACGTGCTTGACATTAGCCACATCATCACACCATTGAGATTCATACAGGGTTTGGTCCTTGCGTCAGTTGGATGAAGACCCTAGATTTCCCTTGAATCAAGCACATTGAAGAGTCACTTTGGAACCCCTCCATTATTATGTTCCTTGTGATATCCGATCTATGTTGGCGACAATGTTTGGAATGCCTTCATGCTTCCCAGTACATCCAGTTCTAGTTGCAGTATATTCTTCCCATGAGATTCATATTCTTAGTTATATGGTTCCTTCCTGTTGTTAGACCTTCCAAAGCATCAATTGTGATCATGCATCCATGTTTCATGCCATTGTTTCTTGTCTCAGTCCTTCATATCAACTGTCATTGGACCACCAGTTTAGTCCATGTCTAGGTCCTTGTGGGACACCTATGATGTACACAATATTTAATGTATTTTTCAGGTCCCCCAGGGGACTTACTATTTGTATATCGTGAGACATTGATATGAGCATGGGGATGATCACCTAATTTATCTATTTGAGATTGTATGTACCTAAACCATCTTTGAGGAGTTGTAATTCCATTTATGCCCCTTTCATTTAGTGCGAAATGTGTTCTCCACACTCCGACACAGCTTCGGTTCTCCACCACCTTTCTGCTCAGTGCCGTCAAAATAAAGATCCTATGATTTCTATCGAGCATATGATGAGCTCCTACTCTCACACATCAGGGGACAATATGTTAATACCAAAAAATGGATCAACTAGCTTACCTCCCTTAGTCACATCATTCATACACCCATTACCCTAAAGTTTGGCCTCCACCAACCCACAAAACTATAGATATATGTTTATATTGGCAAAAACATTCATTTTTTTCACATAAATATTTTCCAAATACAAAAAGAAAATGGGGAAAATGTTCAAAAATAAAAAAAGAGAAGGAAAGTCATGAAACCTAGTGCCAATATCATGGTTTTCCCAAAACAAGGGAAAACTTACCGCCAGTAAAATTTTCCATAAAAATAGGGGTGGAGGCCCCCATTTCACAAGTTCATTTTTTCCTTACCAAAACTCTATCATTTTTACTCCAAAAACCCTAGCTATCCTCCTTAGCTTGGAACCCCTGTTGAGAGTGGCACCTTGTGAGTTTTGAGGTGGAGAACCAGTGACAGCTGGAAACCAGGAGCACCGTCCATCGCGTCGCTGCAAGGTCCTATTATTATTTGAGGTAAAACGAAACTGAATGTAAAGCCCTATTTTTTCAACAAAAAAAAATTCCATTTGTTCTTTCATTTGAGCTGCGTTAATAGATGTGAATGGTTTACTGTGTGTTCTTCGTTACTTTTACTGTTTACTATCTACAGTTATAGTTCGTGATTTACTATACTGGGTGTATTTACGGTGAAACATTTACAATTTAGTTTTTTCATTTACAGCTCATAAGCCATTGCACCTTAGCTTATATTTCTAGTTGCACAGTTTGGTTCACATTTTACTAGTTTTTACCTGCATTTACCACACTACACACTAGTGTCGCAAGGGGCACTCTCTTGTGTGCTTTCTACCTTTCACCTATTGGAGTGTGAAAGCACATACAACAATTGTTTTGATGAGGTAGATGCATCAGTTTAAAACACTTCAGCAATTGTTTTACTATTTGTTATTTCTATATTACACTGTGAGCCACTCTCCCTGTGGGGATGCAATGCATACTTTTGTAATATTCTATGGAACCGGTACATCACTTTCTTTAGAATAGGAAAGCTGGTTGTTTTATGACTTCAGAAGCTAGTATGTTATAACTTACTGTTACTTCCTCTTGTATTTGTCTGGAATCATGGGAAACTTGTTTTGTTTCTTCCATGGGATAGACAAGTTCTATTATAGTTCTCTTTATCCACTCTATGAATAGCAAGGAACAATTTTTCTTTTGAAAAAAAGGATGAATCTAACAAAATATTCATTTAAATACCATGAAGATGTTGGAATTTCTACTCCAAATATTATAATTTTTTTATACTTCGATATAATTGATTTCCAAAATGCTTATTATAATTACAATTAATTGATTAATAATTTTGTGCTCAACATGGAGTTAACACATGGCAGTTTAATAAAATAATAAAATAATAAAATATTACGATATTTTTTTACAATGTTGACCCTAAATTAAAGTTCAAAACAAAGATTCATATATTCCAATTCATTAAAACTAAAAAAATTGGGACGTTTCCAAGTATGAAGTTCTCAATATTTTCAACCAAGGCTATATATTATCTAATTTACTAATTGATGTCGTAGGCTATATCCAAATAATTACTTGATATTGATATTATGAAAACTTCCTATATTTACATCTTTGCAATTTACATGTTTTTTTATAATGATGGTAGCATTCACCTATTATGATTTCATCTAATATAGTTTTATCACCAATGTAGATCCATTATCTCTTGACCTACAAAATTTTCGTAAAAAGGTTTGCACCTTGAAGGATTTGATCTCGATCGACACATGATAAATCCAAAATTAAGAACAAAAAAAAAAACACATTTAAAAAAAAACTGAAAATAATCAAATTTAAAAAATTAAATAAAATACAAGAATGAGGTAGTGGGGGAATTTTCTAGAATCATAACCTGATTTGTCACCCTCATTTTAGTGCTTTAAACCCTTTTCTTTTATATTTTTTGAATTTTTTAACAATTTTTTTTTAATTTATTTTATGGGAGAGCAAATAGTTCTGTTTGCATTTCTTTTAAATTATTATTATTAATTTTTCATTTAAAGTTTTTGTGTTTGATTTTTTTAAACATTGTTTCCCCTTAGTTTTGGGGTTGTTTTTTAAGCTATGGTTAAAAAAAATATTGTAATTTTAAACCTGAAAAAAATTGTTGTAATTGGTAGCACATATTTTCGATCTGGGGTTGATTCAAGATTTTGGTTACAACGATACCAATTGATAAGGCCACAGTTTCAAATAAGTTGCAATTTTAACCACACAAAATTTTCTGGGGAGTGGAGGGTAGATGATAAGGTTTTGGTACCAATGATACAAGGTTGTTAAGGCCATGGTTGAAAACAAGTTGTAATTATAACCACATAAAAAATGGTAGAGTAAATTTTAAATTCAGAGATTGATTTTAAGATTTTTATTAACAACATTATGAGGTTTTCAGATCATCGTTGCAAACATTTATTTTAATAACATAAACATATATTATTTTTATTATAAAAGGGTTGGGAACCCAAATAACCCAACCTTACAAAAAGGTTCACTATTTAAACAAAATTTCTCTATCGAGCTAAAGTAGCATATGAAATTCTTCAAAATAACATAACATAAATATATGGTCTAAGGCCTTTCTATACATTATTCTACTAATGCTATACATTATTCAGGTAACCATAAACAAGTAGATTAACTAAATTTATGCCCTGAGTGGCCATACATTGAAAATTTTCATTTTTTTCTCTTTATTCCCCAACATATCATTATAGTTGCTATGAAATTTCATCGCAGTTATGACGAAATATCTCTATTCAAATGAAATTTAACTATGTTCAAACACCCAATGATTTTGACCTATAATATCATTGAACTGACAATGTAGGTTCGTTGTAACTTTGACAAACATTATTTCTCATATACTATTATTCAAATGACCATTAACTATGTTTAAGTGTTCAATAATATTGTCCTTGCACATTTTTACTAGGTACATCATTCGTTGGAATACCGACATTTGGGTACATCGTAAATAGTAGAATCTGAGATATATGGCAATGATTATGTAGTACTTGCGACCTTTCTAATGGTTTTTTTTGTCATTTTTTTTATGCTTGAAACGTGTTTTTTTCTATCACTTTCAGTGGCCAATTCTTTATTTACATGGTTTGGATTCTCTACATACTAGTCCAAGTTCTCTTCACGAAAACAAATTGTAAACAATTTTTTATTTCTATATGTGTGGAACTTTGTGTTTATATTCTTATCTTGTACTAATATTGTTTAGTAAGTTCTATTTTAATATATAATTTTCATGTCAATTTTTTATCAAATTTTGTACTAATATTGTTTAGCGAGGCATTAGATCACGATAAATGTTATTAACCCTGCAATGAATATAACAACTATAGTATGCGAAAAGTCCTAATAAAAACAACTAAAAAACATTGTCATGACCATGGGAATTTTGAAGGGGAATGTATATCATTATTTGATATGTTTTTTTTGTAAGGATAAGATTTTTTTATTAAGAGAACTAGAATTTACATAGTAGACATAATAGACTAGCCCCGTGGGAAACCTGACCAAGAGTAAACTAACAGGTTATCAATTCTATTCAACTCGACATACCCGTTAACATAACATAGTAAATAAAAGAGAAAACTAAAACATGAAACTAGATTGTCAATCCATCTCATCATCAATAATATTAATAGGGGGTGCCTCTTTGGATAGATTCTTTTTTTGTGCAACAGAGTATTTTCTAGTGATTGCCCTTATCAGGGAATTTAGTTTAGTGTTCAGCTCATCCATTTGTAATACGATATCCTTTCTCTCCTCTTTGGTGTCCAACAACACTTTTATAAGTAGGGATTTGGTTGTCTTCCAGGGTTTGATAATACTTCATATATTTTGTACGACTATTGTGAGTGTCCACAACCCACGACTTGATCTCCTTTGCAATTGCCGCTAGGTCGGTAAACTCCTACTCAACCTTTATCTAGTTCCCGACTCTTGCGATATGCTCCCTGATGTCAAGTGGGATTGCTTGATCAAACATGTTGTCCATATCCACAACCTCTTGTTGATCCCAAGTCAACCTTACAAAGAAGAACCTTGTAATGTTAGGCTTTCATTGCCAGTTGATTTTGTCAATCCATTTGGAGAGATCGAGTCATTTTACTCAATGTGGGTTGTTTTTGTTATAAACGATAGCCTTCCTCCTTGGATGTCCATAAAGAGGCACCGCACAATATTGGCACAATGATTGTTCAAGGAATTTTTTTTATAATGATGTTTTCATCATAAAATTTCATTTGTCCTATTTGTTACATAATTTTTTATATATGCAAGGTAATGATTATGCATATTTTCAAATAATTAGATAGGTACCAAGTTATATGTGTGTGTGTGTGTGTGTGGTTAACAAACTCCCCAACGAGGCTATTACATCCATGAGAAGAAATCACAGGGGGCCCACCCGAAGGGGCTACACGTTGCTCGCTCTGATTATGGAGATAAGATGGGGACATAAAGTGAGGCCCTTATATAACAATGTATAGCCACCCAAGGATTTGAACCTGAGACCTTCTGCTCACAACTTACAACACTCGACCACTTGAGCTAACAAGTTATATATATATCCTTTTATTGATGAACTTTTAAAGTTATGGGTTGGCATCACTATGTACACCATCTTTAATATATATATATATATATATATATATCCTTTTATTGATGAACTTTTAAAGTTATGGGTTGGCATCACTATGTACACCATCTTTAAACCATTAGGGAAAAACAATTTCAATTCCATGGAATACTTACATGGACAACTCATGACGCCCCAAAGATAACACATTTTTTGTGGTATGTAAAGTATTGGTCACACACTTTACCAATATATAATTTTATCAAAATATCATTAATCTTTTTGCAATAATTTTTTGGTATATTACTAGTATTTACATTATTCTATATCATGTAGCTCTTCAAACAAATGGTAAATTTGCATGTCTAGTTTGTGGTCCTAGAATGATAGCTAAACGTTCTAGAAGTTTAGGAAAGGTGTTTGATGAGTATAGCCACTTCCTCCCTCAGAACCATAGGTATTGAACAATAAAAAAATATCTTTCTAATACGAAGGAAGAGACTAGAATAAAATCGCGAAGAATGACACCACGACTATGAAAGTTAGAATATATAAAGAATTGCTAAGGTAAGCAATTGGTCTCTATATCATATATAACGTTATACATTTTTTATTTATATTCATTTATTTTTACCTTATATAACAATTATTGTTTTAATTTCATTTATGTTTCTTAAAGGTCGTCAATGCATTAATGGGCTTCCATAGGGAATGGAAAGTTACTCCATCCGATTTAGGTTTCCCTAATATGCACACCTACAAGTAGCTCATTTGTTTGATACAATGCATATAAGGAAGAATGTAATATAACCATTATGGAGAATCTTACATGGAAGGAGTAACAAATAAAAATGCAAAAAAATGTAGTGACATTCAAGAGGCCAATCATAAAATTTGATTCATTCTTCTATTAATGGACAACTAAACAACCTTCCATGGTTATTTACATAGTAGGAAAGAAATGTTGTGAAATATGTCATTTAAAAAATTAAATTTCTCACTAGATTTGCTTCAAACACAATTAATGTTTTAATGAATAAAGGCGAATTTGGTGGGGTAGAAAATCATGTCTAACATACTTTTATTAAGGTAATTTGGTATATTATCGTATTGACATACATTTTTCTAGTAAATTGTTTATTTCTTTTGGAAAAAGAAAGCAATGATTCATTTTTGTGTTATACTAGTATGTTCTACATCAATTTCTCTTGTATAGCTTTGACCACAACATAAAACAAGCTATGTATGATCTTGACAAATACACGAGCTAAGTAATGTTTTATATTCAAAATAATTGCATAACGTGCTCTCATGCGATTTACTTGCATTAATGTATAATTTTTTTGTTGCTGAAATGACATGTGATTTGTTTGCATCATTTATAGGTGGTTGTTATATATATAAATCCATAAAGAAGATACAGAGTATTGGAATATTTGAAATACCTCGACTAATGTGTGAAATGCAAAAGTATCTACCTCTGGCCTTTTTCAATGCATAAGAACATTACCTCATACACCTAGTTGAGTAGAATGAAATATGTGGACTTGTACACACAAGATCAATGTGGATGGTGGAGAGGCATTTGAAAGCATTCAAGGTTTTCCTCAGACAAATATCACGCCCTGATGAATATATGGTATATTGATTCTTGGTGTATTTTAGTGAGTATCATCTTGAAATAACAACATACACGAAAAATGTGCCTCTCATTCATGACATGAATTTGATATGATCTAAGGGGGGGATATATGGAGTCAAATGTATATAATATGATCCCAAGGGGGGAATATATGCAGATAAATGTATATGTAATAGTGGTTTGTCTAATGAAGGGGCCTCATGTGTAATGAGTGAGTATCTATATATAGAGGTAATACAATCATTGTTGAGGAACACACGAACTAATTATAGGAATGTCTTGGGGTATTTGGAGAAGTATCTCCTATTCTTTAAGGATTTATTGTGTAACTTATCTATATTGTCTATATTGGAGTTGTGCTCCATGTTTATGTTGGTATACATGGTGTGTTCTTTGTAATGTTATGCTATCTTAAGGATTTGCATCATAATAGAATTCCAGTGGCGAATTTGAAGGGGAGGTTTTGTGGGGGGGAATTTAAAATGAGGAAAGTGAAAGGTTAGATGACATAGAGCACCTACAATAGTTTATATTATTTTTTATCAAATTGATCATACTTATTTAATTTTGATCAATTTAATCATACTTATTTAGTATTTACTCATACTTCATTTTTAAGCTTTAACACGGTACCTAATTTTTGATCAATTTTTATTTCATCATACATGTGGTTGAGAGTGGGATGCATTGCAAATAATATTGAGTGGATGAAGGTATGGAAAGAACAATGTACAAAATTTAATGATAAATTATCATGTGACCGGATCATGGTAGATTTTATTACAGGAGCTAATTGTTCTCAAGATACCATTCTTATGTAGAGGGAAATTGATTTAACATATGGTGTAAAAGACAAACAAAAACATATATACCCATAATTTTTTGTTTTTCCGATATTAATGTATATTTTGTTTTGTTTTTTCCCTCAAAATAATAGCGAGGTCTAAATTAAATATGTTTATCAATTAACTATGTATTAATTTTTAACATGTCGAGCATATTGTAGGTGACATGTCCATCACAATGCTATGTAGTGCAATGGCCAGAAGTTTTGCATCAAACAGTTGGATGATAAGAACAAAAGCTTTGATTGTGGGATAATTGTAGTCTTCTAGGTTAATAATGTTTCCTCTAGAGTGAAAGGTATTCACAAGTATCTAAAAATAAAAACTATGTCTTTTTTAATGATATACTTGATTTAGACTTCAAATCCTTTAAAATAGTTCTCTTCAGGGTCACTTGGTATAGGTTACTGATGAATGAATGAATGAGATATTGATAAAAATGTCAGAGAATTCTAATGGATTTACCATCATTAATGCAAGGTTATTAGAGCTAGGTACATAGCCCTATGTCCTTTCAAGTCAATGTGAGCATGTAATTTATTCAAGGTTCCAAGTAAAGCAGGTTGGTTGTATGTTATTAAATATAATCCAAGAGGAATGCCTCTTAAGTATATTGTACTAGAAGAATATGATATTGAATAAGATCAACAAGGTGATAGTCCAGAGGACCGGGTAGATGTGTCAGATGAAGAATTTGAAGAAGGTGAACTAGATGTAGATTATGATGATAGTGATGATGGTGTTAACGACAATAATATTGATGATCGGATGTTTACCCTATGGCTAATCCTTTCAATAATTTAATCTTGATCATGATACAAATATTGAATTGGATGAAGAGGAAGATTAATGATATTGAATTGTTGAAATATAGGGGGTAAGTATGGTTTGGGGGTGGGGAAGGGTATAGGTGAGCTTTGGAACCTTCTGTGGTTGGCCTTATTTAGTATATATTGATAAATTATTCTTGAAACCAAGAGAATCTCATTTAAATTTTTGAAATTACCTCGCTTATCTTGTTTTGAAATTACCTTGTTTGGTAGCTTGTTTTAAGCACCCAATCTTTTGGCATTTGGGGAGATCACATCTCTAAATTATTTTTGAGTTTAGAAACCTTCACATATCATCAAATTTTATGTTTAGGATGATTAGGTAATTTTTCATGAGATGCAAGAAAAGTTCACAAAAATTTCAACATTGGCCCCTTCCACATGGAAGCAATCAATCTCGATCACCTAGTCTAATGGAAGGAATCATGCAGAGTTTTTATTAGGGTCCTACCCTAAGCCCCTAATTTATTAATGTACAAGGACATATCCCATTACTTAGTTAGTGGGTAGTGTTTTAATGTAATAGGGTCTATCTTATTGAACAAAGGACCCTAGGTGGTTGACCCTCATTAATAGTGGGACTACATCCAATTAGGCCTTTGGATATTGAATCATAATATGTGAGTCAATAGTTGTCAATGTATTTGGATATTTTCTCTTGGAGGTTACCCCATTGAAGAGGCAAGTGAGTAAACTATCTATTTGATCTCTTCTCTATTTTCTCATAATTTCTAGGTTTAAGTATATTGCAAGTGGTATCACATTTATTTCTTGGACCAAAAGGGAAGAATTGTTAAAAACTAGGGTTTATCTCTTTCAAATGAGTCAACTTATAATTTTCACTCCATTTTTTTGTGAAGTTTCAGAGTTTGAAATTTTCAAGGTACAAAAAGGACACATGGAAGTAACTTGTGTCAAAATTTTAGCTTCTAAGTCATTATAATTTCAGAGATACACACTTTGTAAGTTCAGTTTGTCACTGATCTAGATGGATCCTTCAAATGACTCATCTTGGCATTTTCTATCTCTTTTTTTTCTTCAAAGTTTTAAGGTCTGAATATTTTAGGTTATAGAGAGGATGCAAGGGAGTAACATGTCTCAAAATTTTAGCTTATTTGTTTCTACACTTTTGGAGATACAGTATGTGTAATTTAAGCATTTTGCATGCCCCCAAAACTTGCCTTAAGCACATGTTATGGGTAAAAATTTTATATCTAACGTTTTAAAAATCAAAATTGAGCGACACCAGTTGTATTGGAAAGAAGATGGACCAAAGTATTTCTGATAAATATTTCGTTTTCATAACTGAATAATTGGATGCGTGGTAGAGCATACGAATTCACCCTTTTGAAAAGGCCAAAATTGAAATGTTTTGGGAAAATTACCTCAATTTTTTCTTGGCACATCCAAATTGAGTAAACTCTACGTCATTGTAGTGTTTACATATAAGGATAATAGTGTATACATATAAGGATAATATAGTGAACAGAATTTCACATTGAAAGGTGTTGAAATTTCAGAGTTACCAAAACAACACGAGCTTGTAAGACTGTCTTCAAATTGGGATTTTACAGGGAGTTTCGTTACTTTCAAAATTTTGGCCTCAAACCTTACCTTGAAAAGTAAGTTACTTTCCATTGTTTGTAGAGCACTTTCTAGGGTTAGAGAGCACAAACTTCTGTTTTTGGAGACATGTTCTAGTGTCTTTAATTAACAAGTCGATCTATTGTTTTACAAGTAAACTTACGATTGAGGAAACATACATACATTAAATACAAGGATACTTGAGACTGATTGTTGTGCACCTTGTAACCTCTGTTGATACCACTACTAAATTTGGCCCAATTTTTGACGATTTTGCGACAAAGTTTCGTTGTAAAACTTATGCATGTGCAACCAACCCTTGATCTACTTTCCATTGAAAAAACTTCATCGTTAAACAAGAATACACATATTTATATCTTTAGTTAGACAGAAAGCAACTTTCACCTGTCAACCCAACTTGAATACAATATCCATCGGAACAACAATGGACCCGAGTCTCAATTCCGACTACTACTTGTCCATGTGTCCAACTTAACAAAGTTCAATGTCTGTTTGTTTGCTGTAACCCTGACAAGTTTGTCGATCATATGACAATAATGAGAATGCGTTTTTCCAGCAGTATGATGATGTACTGTCATAAGAGCGAAAAAGTTGAGAAAGCTTATGTCGATGTTACTGTAGTTGCAACAAAAAAAATTGTCAAAACTGCAGCAAGATTGCAACACATAAATAGAGAGTTCCATCGTAAGAGTGACGAATGGGAGCAAGTTTATGAAGAGGTTTTTGCAGTTGTAACAAAAAATTCGTTGCAACTGTAGCGAGCTTTCAACGCATCAATAGAAGTTACCGTCAGAAAAATGGCAATACAAAATAAAAACGTTACAACAAGATTTCTGTACTTTTGACCTCAAAAAAAAATCATTGCAAGTACAACAATCTCCAAACTCAACAATGCATAGGTTCATTGTAAGAGCGACGACCTATTCCACAAAAAAATGGTTGTACACAAAGTCATATTTCCAAGGAGGTGCTTCACTAAGATGACGTGCAAGCAACCTAAACAAACCTCTCCAAGGATGAGATTCAAGGAATGATGTATTTACATGGCATGAAAATGCGCATAATTCTATAATGATTCTCTATTCCATATGCAAGCCACCAATACTTATGCACACAACATTAGTCTCCAAGGAAAAGTGGTCTTTAATCAGGATGCATCCCTCAAAGGTGGACCATCCTTCATAGACGTGTTCCAATGCTCCTCCAAATAATGGGTTTGCTGCAAGCACAAAATCCACCTTATTGATGTTGAGGCAAGAATATTCAAAGATGTGTCAAAGGCATGCTCAAAGCTTGTTGCACTCCCCACTCCCCACTGTCCATGCTCTCTAGGTACCAGAACAAGTCTTGTTGACTTAGGGCTGAAGTATGGCACCTTCCTTCCCATTGTCCATGCTCTCTAGGTACCAAAACAAATATGGCACCTTCATTGGAAGGTTTTCCATAAAAAAATCCACCTACTTATGGATAAGCAAATAACCCCTCATGAAGGATATTTTTAAAGGCTTGTATGCTCCAACAAAACTCCGCTTGTAACAAGACTATGCTCCAAACTGAATGCATAGATCTCCAAGTAGTTTAACACTACCTTCAAACTGTGCTTAAAGATGAATCCTTCCCTCAAATGTTGATGCCTTCCAACCAAAGCTGTGACATGAGGTTAAAGAAGATGGGATGCCTTTCTCTAAGGATGTGGTTCCTTCTAATAGCAAAAAATATTAATCTTAGTGGACACTCCGACCAAGATGAATATGAATATGAATATGAAATTAGTGCTTTTCTTCTTGTTGAGAATGTTGGTTGAAGACTGCTAATTAGAAAATTTCATCAAGATGGAAGTACACAATGGTTCCAAAGTGGGATGGACTGCTCCAAGTAATCACAGGGAACCCATCTATGTTGAATTCTCTTTATCTATTGTTGATTAAAAGGTGAATTGCAAAATAAGAAACCCTCACACCTACTTCCCATATTTAACTTTTATTGCTCATTTTCATGGATAAATTTCGTCCATATTTGATTTTCCCCCTTTTTAGTGTTGTTATGAAGGGGATGATAATTCAAACTATGAAGAAAACTACCTAGAAATGAATCCCATTTGGGGAATTGGGGGTGACATGGACAACTTGAAATAGCATAAGAAGTACTAGCACTATTTGTTTACTGCACTTTTATTGTTGGGACATGCCCAAAACTTGGAGAAATCATTGAGAATGATGCCTAGACTGGTAATAAAGCCATTTACTTCCTAATTTCAGGTCTGAAAGTGCCGAAAATTGCTCCAAAGTTTCCAACACTCTTTCACATTGTTGTTGTTTGATGGTTTTATCCTGATCCAAGGTCTTTCCATTATTAACTTCCCCCAAGATACCACCATACATTTATTTTTCACCACTATATGCGGGTAGGATGAAACCCAAATCACCTTGGACATGCTTCAAACAACCATATGTTCATGATCATCCATCTAGGGCATCATCAAGCACTAAAATATGAGCCAATGAAACTCTGTGATGACATGCCACCCTCCTTAGAAGTGTGATCGAAATCCATGTAGACACCCATACAAAATGGGGGGTGAACTTAGGGTCCAACTGCGGGACATGAGATTAATCCTGAAAAGGAGAGACTACGAGAACCCAAAAATTTCTGCAAGTAACTTTTGATCTTTGACCATAAAAACAAAAAAAAAATACAGCACAGCATCACACATTCATTTATTCCACAACAACACATCAATCTACTTCTATTGCAAGTTTTTATTCATCCTACCTAACTACTTTGAGCACACATAGTACCTACCTATTCTAAGATTATTCATCCTACCTACATACTCTGAGCACACATCTACCTACCTACTCACTCTAGGTTTATTCATCCTACATACCTACTCTACCTATGACAAGCCTCATATTTTTGGCCTCCTAATGCTGTTGTGCTTTCCTTTCTACACACATATGTTCTCAAATCCATCTCATCGAGGTGTAGAACAAGCTAGGAATTCCTCTAAGCTCCATATTCCATAGATCTAGACCCTCTGGATGGGTTGACACATAAAACAAAGTCCAAACAAACAATGTGAATGAAGGCAAGTCCATAATCTCTGCTTCAAATTTTCCTAACAGGTTAGGATACTCTCCTTATCACCAGTTAAAACCTTATTGATCCATAAAACCCATAAAGATAACAAGCAAAACATTTTACAGGTGGATTGGTGTTACACAAATAATTATAAAAGAATTTTAGATAATAATAATATTTATGTTATTTGAGATAAATAATAAAATAAAATATAATGTAATAGTTATATAGATATATTCAAAGGATGTGTCTGTGATTGAAAGGGAATAACAGGCTTATGTAAATGCCTACATATTGTAATGTTTGAGCATAGATCATTCAATATTCAATTATTTATAAGTATGTATTTATTGATCATTGTATTGAGCAAATTTAGTAAGCTTTATGCTTCAATTGGCACTCAATAATGACGATGAAAACAATCCCTTTTTTAGGGCCGCGACTCCTCTTATTGTTGTTTCATTGTTGATCGATGGATCCAAATTAAGCCCAAGAATAGCCTAGGAAAAATCAATATCAACTGTTGGTTCATAAGGATATTCTTCTATATGGTTGCTCAACTGTTGGTTCCTTTTTATTGCTGATTTGGCACATAGAACTTCCCATAACTAAGTAACTTGCAATCTATTGTTGTTTACACTACTGTCCCATGAATTTTTTACTATTTTGAGGTTGATCTAGAGTTCTTTCACATCCATGTTTTCCATCCTCTTGTCCATGTCTAGACCTAATTCAAGGGTACTTTAGATTTTGTGACTATTTTAATATTTCACATCCATGTTTTCCATCCTCCTGTCTAGACCTGATTCAAGGGTACTTTAGATTTTGTGACTGTTTTAATATTTATTGGTTAAGTGGAGACAACCATGTGTCCTATATGTGTGCATGGCTGTGATGTTTTGACGATACTAATTACTTTGATGTTTGTCTTATTCCCCTAACTCTTATTATCCATTCTTAGCCATTTAAGTATCTTCCAGATTCTTATCAATTGGTCAAATATAACGATCGTCAGAAGTTAACCTATCTTGATAGAGATAGTGATTCTAATTTTGGCCTTAGCACCCGCACCCAGTAGAATACATAATCTTTGTACAACACAAAAGTTCAACAATGAAGGGCCTTGGGTCTGTAACAAACTTAAATAATAACAACAAACAAACAAACAAACAATATATA